>OX422211.1:715705656-716234906 GCA_949130495.1 Sambucus nigra
CTTATACTTTTGACTCATTTGAGTCTAGACTGTATAAGAGCTCATCTAGTTTGGAAATTGTGACAAAATTGTGTCCATCCTAGAAAGCAAAGAGCCTCAGAGATTGTTTTGCTTCTTCTCCTATTCATCTTGTAATGATCCTGAGACTATAGCCATCACTCACACACTTAGAACTTAATCTTTGCATATCATATTGCACCTTTATGTTTATTCATGTGGTGAGTGTGTTTAAATCCCTCAATTTGATTTTTATTAATTTTTTGGGAATTTTAAACATCTTTTAATTAAGGTTTTATTAAACTAAAACTTGATTTATAAAGTTTTGGGGTTAATATCTAAATATGTATTGTTGTGTTTTTTGGTCTAAAGTTACTCTGGGTAGAAACCGAAAGCGCCAGAGACTCCAGGGTTGGCTTTGTAATTAGTTTGGGATGCGCGTTTGTATTCGTTCTATGGCCAACACTTGCTGCTCTCTGATTGGCCAGAGTTGTGTTTCTTTACAGAGACAAAACTTCGCATGTTTACAGCCCTTGGATCAACCCTTATCAATGGTCTGCATGTCGCCTGAGTGAATCCCCGTGTAATCCCCTAAGCCAATCACAGCCTGTTTAATCCACCGCCTGTTGTGAGCCCTTGGATTGAAGTCAAAGAAGCTTGACTCAATCTCAGACGTTGTTTTTGAACGATAGTCTGGAACCTTCTCCTCTTGCTATTTAAAGGACTCTCATCTCAGCCTTCGAAAGCTTTTGCCACTTTGAAATTTCTCAGAGAAAGAATAGAGAGAGAGAGAGAAGACAGAGAGAGAAACCAGAGAGACAAGTTAGAAACCCTAACTTCGTCTAAAATCTTCTCCAACCTAAACCACTTACCTCTCCAAAAACACCATAACCAAATAAACACCATCCTTAGTGTTTCTTGAGTTTATGAGAGTTCGAGTTGAGTGATTTTTGGGTTGCTGTAACCTTGTGTTCATAAAATCTTATTTCCAACTTAGACACTTACTCAGATCTTGTTTCTGATTCAATAGAACTCATAGATCTGAAGTTTTTCATGTCACAACACACTTAGTTGCATTTTATTTCTCATCTTGAGAAGTACGTTGTTAATTGTTTTCTGTTAAAACATTTTCTTACTTTAGAATCAACAATAGATGTTTTTTTGTTTCTGTTTTTACAAAACTTAACCTGACCTAGTTGGATTCGCACTTGGAGGGTTTTCAATCTCCTAAATATTTTCAAAAGAGATTGAGAAAGGTCTTGACCGATTTCTTAAGCAAGATCTCCGTGGAATCTGGGTTATATTGAAAGGTCAAAAGGTTTTTGTTTTTGTAAGAAAGAAAAATAACAAACTCACTGCATATAGACTTTATATGTAATTTGTTAGGATTGTTTGTAACTAATAAGAGTGCGTGTGTGCATGCATGTGTTATATAACACTTTTCACAAACATCTTCACACTACATACACTGAAAGTGTTGGCTATAAGATTTGGTGAACATAAGTCGACGTATACTGCTGAAACAAAGGAAGAGTTGACAAACTGAGAAGACTACATCAACAATCAAGATCTGTAGAAAAGTTTAAGGACGCCAGAGGGTATAATCCTGAACTTGTATAGACTTGTTATTGTGTGCATGTTAGTTAAATAGATTGTAACTCACATATTTGTTTTAGTGATATTTTCTTGTTTTACTCCGTAGAGGGAGTCGTGGATGTTTCCTCAATTGGTGAGGTTTTACCACGTTAAAAATCCTGAGTATTAATATTCCTACATCTTCTCATCCCATTCTGATGTGTGCTGAGTTTAAAATATTTTAAACTGTTTACTAAAACTTGTTATCAAATCTTGTCCATATCTCGTACATAATTTTGTTAACACATCTTGTGTTCAAAATCAGTTTGATTTAAGTAAAGAGTTTCTTCAACAAACTTTTCGGAGTTGCTTAAATAGTTTATTTTCAATAAACGGCTTTGGCAACGCTATTTCACACACACCACCACACACACATACACACACATATACACATACATATACACACGCACACACCCCGCCCTGCCCCCACCCCGCCCCACCCCCTACCCCCACCCTGCCCACCCCCCACACACGCACACACATACACACATATATATATACACATACACACATAAATATACACACAAACATATATATAAATGGAAGAGAGAGAGAGAGAGAAAATCGACCTGAAAGTAGAGAGAGAGTGAGAGAGAGGGAGGCAACGGCGCGGGAGGGAAAAAAGAAGGGGGAAAGGGTTTTTGCTGTAAACATTGTCACGGTCGTGTCAAGGTCATTGACCGTGATAAGTATTCAAAGAATTGTCACGGTCATTGACCGTGACAAGTCCGTGACAAGTAAATTTGTCACGGTCTTGTCACGGTCAATGACCGTGACAATTAGTTGTCACGGTCGTGTCAAGGTCAATGACCGTGACATAAAACGCGTGTTTTTTATCACGGTCAATGACCTTGACAAGGCTGGCCGGCTGAAAGGTGACAATTTGCCCATTTTGGTGTAGTGTATGACAACCGTCTACGATTCAGAACATGGAGTCCACCGTTTCATCACCGTAATCATCACATACGAAGTCCACGGCACGAAAACAGTTCTTTAATAATGGAAGAATGAAACCATGGTGCAAACACAAGATCTCTAAACACAATGGTTATGAAAGCTCGGATCTTGTAAACACAATGGATGTTTTTAACTTTGAAAACCTTTGTAAACAAGTGCAGAAAAATGTAAGGGTTATGTGGTATTTTATGTTCTGCACACTCAAAATTCTGGGCAAAAGAAGCCTTAAATAAAAACTTTAAGTCGGCACGCCGTTAGAACGGAATGTGTATGTCGTTCGAACGATATAACCATCTCGTTAGAATGAGATGTCAATGTCGTTTGAACGACAGTCGCATGTCATTTGAACGACTGTAGATGTTGTTCGATCCTTCAAAACTTAAGGGAAATATACATACGACTCTAAAACAAGATTTATCTCAGAACAAACGAATTAAAAACATTTATCGAGTGTTCATAAACCAATATGCATCCATAGCTGAGAGTATTTCGAAAAACCAAATGTGAAGACATGAAGCATGCACCAATAACACGGCATGATCTATCTTTGAAGCTTGGCTGCTACGTCTTCAACACAACGTCATCGACTTAATGAGAATCGTGACAAGTAAAATCTATCTATGACTCAAAGTGGTTTTTTTCCGGAATAATGCCAATGCATACAAATTGACACTATTTGGAAATTTGTCCTTACACTCCATTTCTGCAGAGTGCTCTTACCTCTTTCTCTCATTGTCTTTATAACGAGGGTTAACCCGTCATTAATATTGGGTGTGGGTGAATTAGGGTATCACCGAAATTCATAAACTTGTCTATGTTATTACATAATATTGTGAGACTTGGTGTATATGAAAATAACGTAACTGGGGACAATCTCTGCGGTTGTCCCAAAAAATTAATTTACAAATTTTATGCGTGTCAAGTCCCTTATTCTGTGGGTTCAAATAAATAAATGTATAATTAAAATTAAAAATAACCATTCTCTAAAGTGTGTGGCGATTATGAAATAAGAATGACTTGTCGAGAGATCGCGGGCCCTCTCAACTAACTATTAATGTAATTATGACTTCTCGAGGGACTATAAATGATATCTACTACTTGAGGGGAGTGACACCTCCTCGAGTGGTTATTTATGAAAATGACTTGTTGAGGGGCATTGATCTCCCTCAACTAACTATATGATATGAACGACTTCTCAGGGTACCTTAATACCCCACGAGGATAGTGTGATTTTTTCGAGTAACCTTAAGTTATTCGGCACTTTTGGTGTATTTATATATTATATTAGAACAATCGAGCATTTACCTTACTCAATGGACCTTAATCTCCAACTTCCAAGCCAAAACCCCCTAAAAATCCCACTAGCTACTTTGATGGGCCCTCGACCCTAGGGCCATGCCAACTCGAATCACTAACTGGACCAAAGTACCCTTTCGATAACCTATAATATAAATCATAATTAGTACTAAAAATAATCAATATAAATTATAATTAGTACTAAAAAGCTCTAGACCCCTCTACATTAATTTTATATTTTTATTTTCTAAATAACAATATTTTTAATAAATTTTATTTCAACGCGTAAAATGTGCTGATATGATGTAATTTTAAATAAACGAAAAGAAATAATAATTTAAGAACCACTAAAATGTGTTGATATGATGTAATTTTAAGTATACTGGTGTAAAATCTGACACTTTAAGCTTATAGATAAAGTTGGGAATGGAATGATAAATCGCATAACACAAAATATATGTGGTTTAATTTTTTGATTTCCTACATACATAGGGTAATATGAGATATCTATATCCTATTTAATATCTATTATCTAAACTATAATACAAAATATTAAAAGTAAATCTGCTTGATATCTAAAGTGTCTACGTACGATTTTTCTTTCAATACCATCCTCATTATCTATCCCATATATCCCTCCATCCGTTCTATTCGCTTTCATCTTTTTCTCTCCCCTATTTCTCCCTGCCATTTCTCCTTCCCAATGTATCTGTTTAGGATCTTATAATATATGAATAAGATGTTTTTGTTTGATGTGTGGTGGATTTCCTGAGACTTCACTGTCACAATCACACCGATCCTCTTATTCGGGTGTAGCAAGTGAAACTAGTTCCTGATCACCGCCTTGGATTTGGTTGGTATAAATCCATAACATTTAGCTTGGAAATTCGAGTTATAAAAACTACTATGTAGTACGGTAATAAAGAAATATACGTGTATTGTAGAAACAGTATATGTGATTTGTTTGAAAGTTTGTAGTGTTGTATTTTATTCTTCTGTTTAGTTTGAGTGTGAGTTTTTATACAAGCATTACGTTATAGTTTAATTTTTTTGGTTGGCATTTAATGTAATATCATAGCAACTTATTTCTCATTTTAAATGAAATAACATAAGGTACAATAAATAGGACTTTTATACAAGGATAGGAAGCTTATTAGTAAACATGTATGCAAATTGTGGTGATACCATTGCTACCCATAAAGTCTTTGATTATATGCGTGAAAAGAATGTGGTGTCATGGAATGCATGGACCATTTTTTAATAAAATGTTTCTATTATAACTACAAACTTAAATATTACAAAAATGGTTTGTGTGAAATTGACCATATTATGTAAAAGTATTTTTTATTTTACAATTTTTACAATTTATTAATTATTAATGTTCCTCAAGTTTTCGTATTATATTTGATTTTATGAGATCAATATCAAATGTATGGTGTGTGTTGATTTTGTATTTGTATGTTCTTAATTTGAAAATATATTGGAACTTATCTAAATTGGAATTTATATTTGATTGGAGACTAAATAAATATAAGTCCATACGAATTCTGACAATTCAATTTATGATCATTAGTGTTTTTTCCTTTTTTAAATTAATCTTTTTATGTTAAATCCTCAAATTAATTTATTCACACAATTTGCATTCGCCTGCGCATTGAGCGGGTTGCAAGATAGTTATTATATAAAAATGAAGGTTGCACATCTTAACCTGACACGTGGCTTAATTAATAATCTATAACTCGTGGCAGTCTCTCCATTTTCTTCCCAATTCAACCAAAGACATCTGAGAGTGCGCTATAGGTATAAGGGCATAACTTATCTAATTAGATGTCAACCCACACAAATAAATTTATCTTTTAACCCTAATACATACATCTAGGTGATAAAACAAATAAAGTAAATCATTCAATCAACAAAGGCAAAGTTTAAGGAAAAATTTCTTACAGGCAAAAACCTTTTATTTTCACCACTTTAGAAATAATATAAGACAGTCGACTTAGAATACCACTTAATACCATCCATAAGTATAACGCGCTAGTCTTCGCAAATCTGTACAGAATACTACTTGTCTCCAAGCAGTCCACATGCGGCCTTACACCCTCGGTATCAACCGATCAACCGTTGTCTTCAACAATGATCCCCTCAATAATCATAATGGTCAGCAATGAAGATGATTGTAACACCCCGCCTAATTAAATACCGGGTGGCCAGTCCCATACCAAATTAAAACAGAATATACAGTTGGCTCATTCTTAGCACCACTGTCGAAAACATTTACAACTCACCCAATACCCAATTAAGCTGGTGTTAAAAACTTTCCAAATTTTAATTCAACAAAATCCATTTCCAGTTTAAGAATAACACAATACATTTTATTCTACAACACTGATAACCAAATAGATAACATAAAATAATTTAAAAGCATTTGGAATAAACATTCCCACATAATATAAATCCATTACAGAAATCCCAACAATATCAAATGTATTAAAATGACACGAATACCATAGTATTTGACCCCGATAGAAAAGAGATAACTGAATCCTTTGGGCGACATGACCTACTAAGAGAATACTGTGAATCAAATGATGATAGGCGTCTAAGCAAAACTCCATAAATCCATAGCCTGGCATAATCCGCTAAGGTTGGCGTCCCTGTTGCTGGACACCTGATATAGAAGATACAATAGAAAAGAAAATATGCAAGGAAACGGGTCAGAGCCCGAATGTGTAGAGGATTTTTAAAACAGCAAGTATTTAACAAGTGCAATAAAGCATTTATTATGTACATGTTAGATCCAACTCTCACTTGTTATTCTCACCTCTCAACTAGAGTGCACACTTAACGTTTCCTATTAACTTCCTAGTTAATGGTTCCTCTTTTCTAGTCTCCATATTATAATTCCATTCCCATATCATAATCCCCGTATGTCCCATACCATACGTCACATTATTAATCATTTACATTTCTCATCGCTTATCATTAACATGAATCATTTCTCATTAATATGAATTAAGCTTTTCAATTCTATAAGCATAAACATTCATTAACCGTAATCTACAATTATCACCGTAGATAGAGTTAACCCCAATATATATCCATTCAATCATTTATTTCATTATATATATATTCATATATAATACAGCACCCCGAGTCACAGCTGCGGTGCAATGCATTACTCTGCTATCATGTCCCAATATCGCTTGTCGCCGAATAAGGGACTAAAGGTTCGTTAAGATTCCTCGAACCACAAACAACAACACAATCATTGGAGGCGAACATAGTTCTCATACCCATGGGTCACGCACATACCTACGTACCCATAGTCAGCGGACTTATCAACTCTCCGATAAGTCTTTCATAGACCTATGTTCTCGAGCGACAAATCAAAGATCCCATGGATTCATCAGGATATGACTGCCCTCACGCGCAAACCTCCCACCGATAGCAAGTAAGCTAGGTATGTCATACACATAAATCATCAATCAATAAAATAGGCATTATCATACCTATAGTATACTAACAACAAGGTACTCACATTAACCTTAGATTATTCCCTTACGTAGCATTATATCTCTTTAAATCCCACGTATTAAAATATCATATCTTTACTTCATAATTTAATTATCCTCGCATCCTATAACATCTCTCCACTCCCGGCGTCGTTAAGGTTCATGCGCGGAGCGTCTCGCAAAGCAAAATCCAAACAAGGAACCCCTACAATACACTACTACTTAACTTTGTCGATCGAGGAGGTTCTTCAACTTCAAATATGCGATCGGGATAACCTCATACCCTCTTTCAACCAAATGTGTTCTAAACTTCCATCTCTATCCAGGAGCCATACCACTACGCTCTTGTACTACACTCAGCCCTTGCGAAATCAATAATGAGCTTAAACTCACTCCTTGATGTTTAAATTGTAACCCTAAGGCTACCCTGACCTTATATTAAATCTGCCCTACTGGACCTATCCTTAATCCTCATGCAAACAAATTAGAATCCAACACATGAATCCAGCAACTGAAATCTCTTTAACTTTAATTATCATAATTCTAATCAATTAAATCCCAATCAAATTAATTCAAATCTTAACTAGGGTTTACTGATCTTCTCTAAGTCCCATAATATCCAATTAATAATCACCGAAGATCTACAAAAGTTTTGGGATAAGAACCAACATTAAAAAGAAACAACTTCATGAATTCTCATATTTTAAATACTCAGAAAAATCAGATCCAAAAATTATTCGAATCATCAATCCGACTTCAGATTTGGATTCTACACGAAAAATTGAGTCAGGTATGTGTTTTGAGTTTTTCCTTAAATCTCATCCAAATGCACTCAAAAAAGAGATCTAAACATTCCAAATTGGCTCTTCTCATTCCACTCGTTTTTGCCTCTTTTCCAGAAAATTATCAACATATTATCTTCAAGAACACTAAATTATTTTCAGAATTTCTTCCACAGATTGATGAATATTTATTGGATTACTAACTACCTACAACATGAGTTTAATTCCTATATATTTCATACTTCCAGAAATCCATTACTACTCCATTTTTATCTTCCAAACATGAAAAATCATTTCTTTTCATAATTATTCTAACATGGACAATATACGAACTTAAGTTGCAAATATCAAACACTTGCCTTTAATGAATATCTGATCCTTTGGAGTTGAATAACACATGTGGTGATGGTGGTGGTGACCTTTGACCTTTGGTTCTCCTCCTTCCCAAGCAAACTTCTTTTTCTTTCCAAGCAACCTTCCATTCTCTCTAAGAAGATGACCTTTCAAATTTTGTGTAGAAGAGATGAAATGAACCTACATTCAACTAATCTCCAAATACTTATAATAAGACAAAACCCGAAATCACTATTCACCCCCTTGTAAAAATAACCAAAATGCCCTTTTGGGTTATCTTTTCATTTCCAAATGACCCGAGACCCAAATCCAACATCCAAATAGACTTTTCTGACTATTTCAACCCTTCCGGACGCAACGACGCAGTCGAAATGACTATAAGGTTGATAGAAAATAAATTTCCTTTTTAATTTAAAAAATTAGTCCCGACACGTCCCATACCGCGTCTGACTAAAAATTCAAATTACTGAATTTATATCAAACCGTCATATCAATGACATCACATTCATATATTACCTAAATATCTTTAAGTAATATTCAGAATCATCCATTTTAATATCCACAATTCGGATAAAACCCAAATGAATTAATTAATAATAAAATACAATTAATCCATTAATTTAAAATATAACCCATTTTAAAAGTCATTTAAAATTACGGGGTATTACAATGATCTCTCCATAAGAGTAGTGTATGCAAGGATACAAACTATCTAGGGTTTAAATAGATTCACACAAATATATTTGGGGGATGTGTTTTGGGAATCAAAAGCGTTTTCTAAACTCGAAAGGTTGAAAACTTTTTGCAAAGGATATACAGAAATCGTTCTGGCAAAAGTCTTAACAAAAATAAGGAACTCCCTAATGCCCTATCACTTGGAATTGTTGGTTATCCAGGTCCTTTGACCCAAAGCAAATAATCGGGACACTCAAAATAATCGGGACCCAAAGCAAATAATCATGTCCCCATATGTATAAGTCTAATCCTCAACTCCCATATCTCTAAAGGAGTCATATAATACGACGCTTGCACTATCACTAAGTCCCCAATGTTAAATCAATAATGAGATAAATCTCTTCGCTCGGCGTTATACCTGATATCCCTCGAATCACATCAGTATAGTTCTTATGCATTGGAATAGAATAAAACAAAAAAAATATACTCTCTGAAGTCTCCACTATAATATAGTATATACGCGGGCTCGACCCTCTTTCAGGTGAGACATCACAAAAATAATGCATCCTGCCTTAGAACAACGAACACAATAGCCTTACTATAATAGTCCACCATCCCTCACCATCGCTAACCAGTCCATACCCAAGATAACATCATACTCGTATAATATCTCTCTTAAATACGAGCAAATCCATTAAAACATAGCCTCTCAGTGTCCAGACCTGCTCCCCTGTAGATGGAACCAAAGAGAGCTCCGCTACTCATTGATAAATATATACACATGGTAGTAATATTAATGATACATCCACTAAACCCGTTTCACACGCGTATCTAGTGCTAACCCAAATACTGTGACGCACTCGTGTCATATCAAACCTATTTGATTTACCCATGGATAAAAGATCATACCTTCCATTGCCAATGGCACTGGATATTCAAATAGTTCCTTGACATAGTACTCACGAGCTGGGCACCCTGCTCCTGTAACCTATCTCTTTGCGGATAAGATCGACGCATGTGGTCCTGCAATTTACATATAAAACACCTCCATGTGTAATCCCATTATCTCTGGCCTTACTGGCCATGTTAGGGCTGCATTACTCTCCGACCCTAGTAGCCTCGGCCCTGATTACTATCCCTATTATTCCCTTGGCCCTGTTGGCCCTATGGAACACATTGTTAGCCCCAATAGCCCGATTTGAATTCACCTTCACTCAATCGGAATTCCCTTGATCTGAATCTTTTAAACGGGTCTCCCTACCGGGTAATTATCCTATGGTGACCCATAACATCGATACACCCAATCTTACTCTATTGCTAGACTTTCCCACTCTTTTGGCTCCCTTCACATGAAAGCATTGATATTGACATTGTAAAAATACGACATTAACGACCTCAACATAAGTCATCCTAGCCGGATTTCCCCATAATGCTGGAATATTCTACACACGAGTCCATCATCAAACTTAAAGACCCTATTCTCCTCCGTATCCAGCTCGTCGGTACGAAGTTCGCGAAACAAGCAAATTCTTCCTCATACTCGACCACTGTCGGGCCCTCTTGTGATGAGTAGAAATTTCCTTCGCATCTCTATTTGGAAAGAAGATGAAAGGATTTACGATCGAACTCTACTACTATGAGCTTAAAAGTCGACAACGTTTATTTCTGAGTGTCACTATACTCCACCATACGCAAACGCCTTTGGATGTTCCCCTTTCATTGGCTAGTTAATACAACGTCCGCATTTTTCGAAAACTTCGACGAATGGCCCTTCTGACCCTCTGTCATACTGACTGCACTAGGTGAGTCTGAATTAAGAGTAGTGGTACTTAGGGAAACCGCCAGGCCATTACGATCATCGCAGCCTTAATTGCCTAAGCAACAATAGTGATGACCTCTTCTGCAGTCACCGTCCGTTGAATAGTCCGCGGCTCAGGCTGAGCCTCTCTTCCTGCAGTTCTTTTAACGACCCTCGTTGGTCGTCCAATATTGGTCGGTATACTAAGCCCAATCGAAATCGTATAAGATCCACCCCAATTATACATAATAGCATGAGCACATAAATTGAAATAGGAATTGACAGTCCTAAGAATAGGTCTCTACATAAAAGAAATGCAAGGCTAAAAATATAGTAAGTCCGCACAAATCCTAAGGACACTAGAACCTGATGCTCAGATACCATCTGTGACACCCCGCTTATTAAAATAACAGGTGGCCAACCCTCTACTAAAATAAAATAGGAATCTCATTTGGCTCATTCTACGCATCACTGTCAAAAACTAATTAATTACTAACCATCTATTATTTAATTAAGCCTTGTGTCAATTTTAACTTGATTAAAATGTCATAAACAACACCATAAATAAAACAATACCCAATAACTCATTCAGATAATTAAATAAATCCACAATCACATATTTAAGTTTGAATACTAGAATCTAATGCATGTCAATTAACTGAATAAATCATCGGTATAAAATCAATACAATAATCCCAATAACTGAAATAAAATAAACTGAACTAAAATTGTCTTTGGGCGACATGCCTGGATATAACTGAACGAATCATATCTAGAACATCAAAGATTGAAAGCATCTATAGTAATCCCTGTAAGCACTCCACAGCTGCTGCAGCTCCGATAACTTGGAATCGATACTCATGCTTGACGTCCCTGTGGCTGGACACCTAAAAAGTTTTGAAAATATTTTTCTACTGGTCAGAGCCCAAATCCTTTTGAAAATATTTTGCAAGTAATTAAAATACATAATAAATATGAATGCATTATTCCATATTTAAATTGGCGTCACACTCCCATGACATAGTTCTCGCCCTCTGAACTATAATGCACACCTAACGTATGCATTTTAACATTCTAGTTATAATACCCATCCTAACTAGTCTCACTATAACCATAAGTCCATATGATACCCTGTGTCACGGGTATTTTATTTATTTAGCTTATGCATCCACTAAACCAGTATAATTCTAAATTATAACCTATAAATTCATTTCAAATAACTTTCTCTAGTTACTAATTCATTATGCACACTTGAATGTCTTATGCCCGAATATATATTTTTCTTCATAGATATATGCGTACTTTTTTATCACATCAAGCACACTATAAAGACAAATTTCCAATCAAGTCAATTTGTATGTAATTGGCATTATTCCGGACAAAACGTTTGAGTCATAGGATAGACTTTGAGTTCTTGATCTCATGAGACTATGACGTTGTTAGATGAAGACGTAGCGGCCAAGCTTCAAATTAGATATGTTGTGTCGTGTTTATCGTGCCAAGTTTATCTTCACATTTTCTGAGGATCTCGCACGTATGAATGCATACTTATTATGAGTCCTTGGAATCAGTTTATTAAGGGTGTATATTTTTAAAATTGTTTGGAACTGTTTTTAAAAATATTTTTTAAAGAGAATTTTTTTAAGTTTTATTTCGTTAGAATGAGATATAACCTCGTTAGAACGAAACTGGAGTTTCGTTTGAACGAATTTATAGTTTGTTAGAACGAATTTGGTTTTTTGTTCGAAACATGGTTCAAACGAACATCCAACGATTCCCCACTGTTGGAATTCGTTAGAAGGCCGTTTGAAGCTGGTTCAAATGAGAATGCAATCTCGTTCAAATTAAGATGTTTTTTTTCTCAAACGAGATAGGATTCTCGTTCGAATGAGCTTTCTTTTTGTTTGAACGAATTCGTCACCTTAAAATTCGTGTTTTATTATTTAAGGAGTTTCAGATTCTGAAGTTTTAAAATATTTTGGCAAAAATGTTTTTATATCTATTTACTAAAGTTTCAAGCCCTAGTTTCACCCTTTCATATTTCAAGATCCAAGATTCATAATTCCTATGCCTTGAGATCTTGTTTTTAGGCACCACGTTTGTTTATTTCATCTTGAGAGAACTTGTTTCATGCGATGGACTCCGTGCGTGCTGATTATTGTGTTACAGTAAGGAAGCGGTGGATTTCATTTTCTAATCCGCAGACGGTTGCTAAGCCTTATCGGTGGATACCCAGGTGCACATGGACTCGTGTTCTGTGGCAGCTTGCGTGGGTGGACTCATGCGTTGCACTATGGAGGAGTGGTTGAAGATAGAAGAGCATCAGGCTTATAGGGGATCGAGTCATTGTGCAAGTCTACTACTACTACCTATGATTTATAAAACCATATCATAGTGAATTATTGGATGGGTTGTCCGAGATTTTTCCCTTTGTGGTTTTCGTTGTACATCAACATCTTGTGGTTTGATTTAATTTATTTTATCTGTTATCACCTCGATGCATTTTAGGATAAAAAAGATAAAATTTGATAAAGCAGCTTTTCCTCAAGAACGGTTTAGTTGGTGCTAAGTTTATGTGGGCTAATTTTGTTTAAAGGTTCAAACATTAAAATTTCGAAAACATAAAATTGGACTTTTTTTTATTCAGACCATCTTTGCCTAAGCACATACTGTAAGGGTATTCTCAAATGGTATCAGAGATAGAACACCCATTTTTTTTTATCTCGTGTCTTTAGGTTTTAATTTCGAAGGTTTTGATGGTTTTAGAACTCTTATGTTTGATGAGTCGAATTACTTATATTGAAAAATGTGTATGAAGTCTGCACTTAAGGCTATAGATGAGAGTGTGCTTGGCTATTGTTAAGTGGTGGACACCACCAGTCATGAGAGAGGTTACGCTATTCGCTTAAAACCTGTAGAGTTATGGACTAATGTTGGGCATAAATTATCATAGTATAATTCTAAAAGTTTAAATTCTCTATTTTGTTTTGTCACTCCAGAGGAATTTCGTCGTATTATGACGCACGAGACGTCAAGAGAGCCTTGAGATATACTCCAACTCACCCATGAAGGTACTAATGTTGTTAAGGATTTCAAACTCTAAAACCCCACCACTCAGTTTGAAACTATTAGGATGTTGGAGAGTGAGTCCTTTGATGAGTTATATACTAGATTTTTTTGACATAGTTAACTCGTCATTTAACTTGGGAGAGAATAAACCCGACAACCGAGTTATCAAGAAAATCTTAAGGTCGTTTCCTAAAAGATTAATCCAAAGGTGACTATTTTGAATTTTTGGGTACTGTTGACTCTACGAAACTCGAAGAGCTTATAGGTGACCTAAAAACTTATGAGCTTGATATGTTTTCCTCCGAGACTGAGAAGAATAATGAAAACGGTATTGCTTTGAAAGTTCGAAATAAGGAAACACCTATTTCGAATAATAAGTCTGACATTGAATCCAAGGATGTGTCCATGTTGGCAAAGAAATTCAAGAAATTTCTTAAATTATAAAAGCAATCAAAAGATGCAAAAAGGTTTGAGAAAAATAAAAATAACAAGGCCGATCACTTCCCTAAGAATCATAGTGAAAACTTTAAAAGGGATGAATCGGAAAGATGTTTTGGTTGTGAGGGTTTATGACATAGGGTAGCTGAGTGCCCCACTAAACTATTTTGGTTGTGAGGGTTATGGCCATAGGGTAGCTGAGTGCCCCACTAAAATAAGGAATGAGGGAAAGAAATAAAGAGCATTTAATTCCACCCTTAGTAATAGTGATCCGGAAGAGGGTAACGATTCTCCCATTGAGCTCAACTTTATCCCGTTCATGGCTAGTCGTGTGCGCATTGATAAGAAATCTTCCCATAAAGATATTCCTTTACATGATACTTTCAAGGCCATAGTTTATGGATCCTAAGTGAGTGAGGATCAAGAGAGTGGAGATGAGAGTGAGGATGAAGAAGAGTAGGAGGAGAGTGAACTCCAGGTTTCCTTTCGTGAATTTTATGCGAAAACTTTGAAGGTAAAGAAGGATAACTTGAACATGGAAGCTAGGTTAAAATAACGTGCCATAGAAAATGATAATAATGTTTTGATTGAGGATCTTAGGGCACGTGAGGGTATTCTTCGAGAGAAGCTAGAGTATGTTGATGGTGAGGGAGATAGTCTTCGTGGTTTATGGAGGTTTTGAAGAAGGAGCTTCTAGAGTTTAAGGAGTCTAAGTGTTTACTCGAGTCTAGGATTGATGAGTTTGAGGAGAGATTGGGAGATTAGAGTAGGGTCAAATTTGATTTTGAGTCTAGGTCGGAGAAGTTGGATAAAATGTTAGGCACCGTCCAAATTAAAGATGACAAGTGTGGAATTAACTTCGATGATGATATTGCTCTCGCCGGTAAAGCCAATACCATACATTTGAGAGAGTCGACTAGGAATGTTAGGAAAGGTCAACCCTTTGGTAACATTCCACGCCGTGTTTTCACTTTCACAGATTGCGGCAGGAAAGGTCTCCATAGGCTCTTTTGCTATGATCTTATGAACGATTCTATGAAGTCTAAGAATAAAGTCACCATAGTTCCCATAGCCCCCAAGCGTCATATTACCAACTTGGGTTAGGAAATCAGATTTGGAAGCTTTATGTATTAAACTTGTTGATTCTCATTTCTTGCACATGATACTTCCCTTGCTACATCTAATGGTTGATTATGTTAGCATTTTTTGTCATACAATAGTTGTGTTTCATGATATATGTTTGCTAGTGTTATGACATGTGTATCTTTCGTATTTTATTTTACTTTTATTGAGTCATATTGAAAAGTACAAAATATTTTATTTTGATAAATTTTTGAAAAATACAAAAATATTTTTTTCCTTTTGAGTTAGAGTTTGTATTCAAAAAATTAAAAAATTGAATTTTTTAGGAAAACTCAAAAAGATTTTTGATTTTGTGTATTTTAGTTTTACACATTTGGTGTGGCATATTGGTGTGTTTGAATCTAATTCACTTCGTACTTTTCAGGTGACTAGGACATTTGGTTATGATTGTAGATACTTAGATTGTCTTAACCATGTTGTTATAGAGTTATTTCGATCTTGACTTGCTTTATGGATTCAACTTTTCATATGCCTCTGCACACATGCACTAGCTTTTTGAATGTTAACTTAACATGTATATCTGAGCTTTGTGAGATGTTCTCCCATTAATCTTGTCATCTACATGTTTTGTGACAATGAGACATTTGTGCATGTAAGAATCGTTGCCAGTGAGAATTTTTTTAGTATTAAACAATATGAGGGTGCACGGAAAAAGGGGTGAGAAAGGAGCAAATCTCCATTACGGGAAAACCATTGGCAACAGTCTAATGAAAAGATTAAAGCCAATAAAAATAGAAAAATTGCCAAGGCCAATATAGTTTAGTTTGTTTGATCTTTCAAGAGCAATAGCTTCAAAAGAATTGAGAAAAGAAAAGAAAATATGACATATGTTTATCTTTTGAGGGTGTTTAGTTGAAAATCAATGGGTTTGCACAATGAATTCTAGTTATGTTTATTTTATCATGATGCTATTGATTTTTAGAATCATCAATATTATAGGCTTGTGTGCATTGTGCTTGTTTATTCATTAAGTTCACTTTATTCTGTCACTTGAGGCTAAATCTTAGTTTGATAAAGTTTGTGTTCAATTAGAACTTCTTGACCATATTTTAGTGTTTGGGTCATAATTATTTTGTATCTAGTTCATGCCCATTCATTCCATTCCACATGTTTAGACACATCGATACTATAGTGTGTAAAACTTATGTGTTTTGTGTTGAGTTTTTTGTTGTTTATACCTATATATGTGTGCTAAACTTTCATTGGTATAAGGGTGTATGCTTTTAATTGAGTCAATTTTATATAATTGGCATTATTATGGAAAAAACGTTTGAGTCATAGGAAAGACTTTGAGTTCTTGATCCCATGACACTATGACGTTGTTTGATGAAGATGTAGCGACCAAGCTTCAAATTGGATATGCCGTGCCATGTTTATCGCGCAAAGTTTATCTTCATATTTTTCGAGGATCTCAAAGGTATGAATGCATACTTATTATGAGTCATTGGAATCAGTTTTATTAAGGGTGCATGTTTTTAAAATTGTTTGGAACTCTTTTTAAAAATATTTTTTAAAGAGAAATTTTCTAAGTTTTATTTCGTTAGAATGAGATATAACCTCGTTAGAATGAAATTGGAGTTTCGTTCGAACGACTTTATAGTTCGTCAGAACGAATTTGAGTTTTCGTTCGAAATAGGGTTCACACGAACATCTAATGATTCCACACTGTTGGAATTCGTTAGAAGGTCATTTGGAGCTGCTTCAAACGAGAATGCAATCTCGTTCGAACGAATATAGTTTTTCGCTCAAACAAGATGGGATTATCGTTTGAACGAATTTATCACCTCGAAATCCATGTTTTACTATTTAATTCATTTCAAACTCGAAAATTTTAAGAACATTTAGTGAAACGTTTCTACATCTATTTACCAAAGTTCCAAGCCCTAGTTTCACCCTTTATGTTTTCAAGATCCAAGATTCATAATTCCTATGCTTTGAAATCTTGTTTTTGGGCACGAAGTTTTTTTCTTTCATTTTGAGAGAACATGTTCATGCAGTGGACTTCATGCGTGCGGATTAATGTGTTGTGGTGAAGAAGTGGTGGATTTCGTGTTCCAATTCGTAGATGGTTGCTGAGCCTTATCAGTGAATACTGAGGTGCATGTGGACTCTTGTGCTGTGATATCTTGCATGGGTGGACTCCTGGAGGAGTGGTTGAATATAGAAGAGCGTCAAGACTTATGGGGGATCGAGTCATTGTGTAAGTCTAATATCTATGCGTTGTAAAATCATGTTATAGTGAATTATTGGTTGGGTTGTCCGAGGTTTTTCCCTTTGTGATTTTTCTCACACGTCGACGTCTTGTGGTTTGATTCTATTTATTTTATCTGCTATCACCTAGATGCATGTTTAGGATAAAAAGATAAAATTTGGTAAATCATCTTTTCCTCAAGAACGGTTTAATTGGTGCTAAGTTTATGTGCGCTAATTTTGTTTAAAGGTTCAAACTTTAAAATTTGGAAAATATAAAAATTGGACTTTTTGTTTATTCAGACCATTATTGCCTAATCACACACTATAGGGTCATTATCACACACACACATATATATCACTCTCTATAATACATATAACTGCTATTCCTCTGAGTAATAACTCACTAAATGCGAATCTCTAGTATTATATCATGCTCCAGTGCATACACACATCATCCCGGGTCACCGGGTAGGAATCTCACCACCGAACCCAAAACGTAAACGTAATTGGAGGCAGTCATTGTCTTAAGTCAGTGGGTCATAATAGTACCACATTACTCCACTTGGACTTCAACCTCACAAGAGTGGGATTGCATTGACCTATGACCCTCGGGATCGATACTACACCTGTTGGGATTCATCAGGAGAGATCACCCACGACGCGTAACGTCCATGGATAGCGTATCCACTAGAGTGATATGTTTAATATATATATATATATATATATATATTGTCTCTATACCCATATATATATAATATATATTGACTAACCGTGCCTATCACTCGTAGCACTAGCGTATAAATCACGAGTCTAAACTCGACTCTAACTGATTAAATATTCACTTATTTAATCAATTTATCCCTTAAAATAATATTCCGGACACTTGTTTAATCTCAATTTGCTCGTATCCCTTTTCTATCAAATTTTCAAATCAATTTATGATTTAATTCGCCGAGCACTATTCATCCCAAAATACTCCAAATCTCACCCCGGATATATCCCGATTATCCTAGGGCATTTTATCGGTGTTAAATAAATTTTCAAAAAGTCTTAACTTATTCACGGACATCATAATTTTAATCCGAAATTAAATCATTAAAAAAAATCTCTCAAATAACCAAATCTTGCTGTAAGAGGGTTGTCGAATCGGTTCGGCTTGAGGGCGAACCCGTTCGCCCTTGTAGAACAACCCATTTATGTTCACGGAGAATTTCAGCAAAGTTTCATCCATCTAAACCACCCACAAATTCAATTTCCTAAAGAATTCTCATTCCACATAAGTCTTAAACATTAAACCAATCCATTTTCATATCTAATTCATCTACACATGATCAACTACATGGGATTTATCCTTATATTCCAAAAATTGTGAAATTCTCAATACTATTAAAATAATTCATAATTTCTCAATCTTTTTAAATCAAGATTTAATCTTTCTATATGGGATCTTATTTTTAGATTTTAATTCATATAATTCACACGTAAATTTTATGAAGTCATTTCTCAAAAGACCCATTTGCATATGAATCCCACCTAAAATAATTTTCTCCAATTATGATATGAATTGATATACATCTATAATTTACTAAGCAAATCAATTACATTATTTAAGGTTTATAGAGTCTGATTTTTTGCCTTTGTTGATGCTAATCCCATCCCAGAAATCTCCTAAAATGCTCTCTTAATTGATCTCATCTTGAACCTCTTTGGTTTCCTCTTGAATTCTTTGATATTCTTCATCTTTTCTCTCTAACATATTTCTTAGGCTTTTGATATAACAAAGTGATCTCTTGATATGATAAAGTGGTTGTTCAATAACCCCAAAACTTTTATTTTATAATCATAACCCCGAAATTAGGTTAATATGCTACTGTAAAATGACCCGTATAGCCCTATGCGCGTCCCATTTAGTCTAAAAAGTCTCCAGAATCCAATCACTACCCCTGGGTACTTAATTTTGACTACTTTGACCTATTCTGGATCAACCGTGCACTCGAAGTCATTATTCGAGACACTAATAGCAAATATCCCATCTCAACCTAATATCACCGGTTGAGATACTGTCAAATCCCGTCGTTTTTACCTACTTACAACGTAATATAAATTGTTGCAATTTAATTCATTTGCTTATCATAAAAGTAAATATAATAACACATAAATATTAATCTATTTTTCGCTAATTAATATTTATTTAATTCACTTTATTTTTCAATTTATTTAAATTACTGCAAAATGTGTAATTTAAATAATCTAAAAAATATTACACATGGTAGTGACTTTAAGGGTTTGGGAAGCTTGAACTTTATATTTCTAGGGTTTCCACCTAAGAGTTTAGCATAAACACATAAAAGACCCAAAAGAAGATTTTTAATCGTTTGATCAAACATGAAATTTAGCCTATATTGTTTCCTCTGATGATTAAATTGGTGGCTTATCTCGAAACTAACTATTAAATTTAATAGATCTTCCAATTTTTATTAGATTTATAGAAAACTTGTTGGGATTTAAAGTAGGCTCTGTTTTGTGTGATTGAGATGAAATTTCTTCTATTTGTTCTCTTAAGCTCATTAAGTTTTCGTGTTTATAAGTCCATGTTTGGTCATTTGAAGTACATGTACATTTTTAATTTTTTTTTTTATGATTATGATGCCAAATTATGTTTAGAGTTTATGGTTTTAATTTATTTTTTGGTCGTTTGATTTTTGTTTGGCTGAATATTCATTGTTACTTAACACATTTAACATTTTGTATTTTAGAATGTTTATTAGTCTCAAATATTGTATCAAACATCCCTTATATTTACGTGGTCTAGCATTCTCATTCCTGCTTCCTCTGTAATTGGTCCATTATAATGGATAACATCTATTTTTAATGTATATATCTTGTACAAAGGTTATTTGAGCTTTTATACATGTTGGGAATGCATTGCGGGGAGATTGGATGCATTTCGATAAAGTTTAGTTTGATGACGTAACTTCGAGTGAATTTTAGTAATTTCAAACTTCAAAATTCGAGTTGTGGATATTAATGTCAGTGTAGTTCGTTGAGTTAGCTTCACGTGGCCACCGAATATGCATCAGTTCGAGTCAAATTAGTAAGTTATGTTTGTTCCTATGAAAGAGCTTTATGTTTGAGAAAAAGTGAGAAACATGTCCACGAGTCTCAATCGATCTTCCATTTATGTGTTTTTTATGCAAAATTTTATTGGTGTAAGTCGTCATCGATCGACACTTCTGATGTTTGTTCATTTTGTTCTTTGTTTTTTATTTCTCTTTCTTTCTTACTTTCAGTAGAAAGTTAGTTTTTTAGTTTTAGATATATCTCAATATTTTCTAACCTAAATATAAGAAAGCATAACTCTCTCCTCTCTCCTAGGTTTAATACCCATATCCCACGCTCTATCCTCAATTAATCCTTTATTGAAGGTAATTCTTGTCTTGAATTTACCTAATTAGTTTCTTATCAAATCCTCTTGGGCATTTATTAAAGTAGTTAAGTTTAAAATCTTGTGTTGAATGGCTTATGATCATTTGGTTTTATTTACCTTTTACTTTGATTCTCTTATTAACATGTGTAGTTAGTTTCATTGGTTTGGGAGCATAAACCCACCATGGAGGCTGGAGCTTTACTGCTAGGTTGTTAGTTTCAATCATTTTCATTGGGTGTATGTATTTATATTGGATTGTCTTAGTGTATTAACTTCCCTAATCATGTAAGTGTAGTATTTTTGGCTTTACTACAACACATTTATCCAATAGTTTGTTGAAATACTCATTTTTTCATTTTTAGGTTGATACTTTTTATGTTTGATCGTTGGTCTCAATAAATTATTCCCAATTGAGTGTGATTTGATTCTAGAAACCAAATATTTTGTATTAATCTAAGAAGTGGGAATGCTCCTTAGGCCTCAATTAATCATTGCTTAGTTATGATATTGTTCTTTAACTCACTCTCTTATTATTAAATTATATTTTATTATTTCATCTTTGCTTCTTAACACTTTTCAAAACTAATCTTATCATTACTATTTATACATCCATGTAGAATTTGACGCTAGTCAAATTAGAATTTTACTACTCTCGCGAGTTATTTTCACTTGAGTTATATGATGATGTTGTAATCAGCACCACCAGATCAAGATGAAACTTTGAATAGCTTAAGCCCAATCACAACACAATAATCGAGATGGATATATGTATATATGAGAGAAGGAGATGAGGATAAGAGGAAGAACTCAACGATTTAAAGTGGTTCAGTCAATTAGGCCTACATCCACTCTGTGAGTGTGTGAAAATCCACTAAATAAGGGCACTAATGGCCATGGATACAACACTCAAAGCTTTCTCTCTCTTCTATATACAATTAAGCAGAGTTCTATTAGGGTTATGAATCCAGGATCCCTTCTCATGGAGAAGATGAAGTGTATTTATAGGGCTTGGGTGGTGCAATGTACCCTCCCAAGCATGTAATCAGCATGTGCATGAGGAAACTCCCAATAAAATGAAGACACCTATCTTTGGCACATGGGCACAATAATGATGTAATATTCCCTCACGTGAGGTAATGATCATGTTGTAACAGAATTGTCCACATGTGCATATCTCTTTCGTACTTACATATGTTCACGTTGTCGGGTATCATACACTACAACCTCGCCCTGAAAGGGTAAGAGGATGCTAATTCCGATAGGATGGCCCCATGTTGTCATAAGTATGACATCGACTGGATATATCGGGTCGAGGTTGGATTAACCAGGTCACTCTTGTTATCGGCTATGGCAGAGTACGAAGATGGTGCTAGCTGAATAGATGATGCTCTTGCGGTTTCAATTTTCCATATGGCCGAGGCTAGTTGAGGCAAGGCCGACCCTTATCGGGATGACCCCGCCAATGACATGTGGGTCTCTTATGACAACTCGGCCAAGAGATGTGACAACACTCGTCCTAAGGGATGAGGGTACACTTTGGCCATATCAATTACCCCCAGCCCTTATCCTTCCGTGTGAATAGGAGGTTGAGGGGTACGAGTTGATGAGGGCATGATGAGACATCTCTTATGTGTTGGCTACATAGGGCTTGGTACATGATTGGGTAACACATGTCAGTGTCCTAATTGAGTGGCACCTGCCCCAAGTAAGGTTTGGTGGCTGCGCACTTAGGGTTTTGTGCCCTCAATGATGACATTATTGGGGAGTGTGCATAATCATTAAGGGGTTTAAAAACCCCAAAAATATTTCATTTCTCTCTCTTCCCCAAACATCCTTCACGCTTCTTCTTTTCCTGCAACAAAATCCTCCATAGCTTCCTACCTGCGCAAAACTTGCAAGCCTTTCCACCTCAGGTCTCTTCTTGTCATCCCCCCTATCTCAAGAGCTTGAGTTTGCTCAGGTAATCCTCTTATCCTCAACTTTCTACATTTCTAGCAATTCCAATCATTGTTTAAAATTTTCCATTGGCATTTTGGTTTTCCAGTGGCCGTCCTGCCATTGTGGGGAGGTTTTTTAGGCTAAGAGAGGGGTTTTATTAGTGGCTTGGAGTGTGATTGAGTGTCTAGGAGGAGTTTTTAGGGTTAGGCTAATAGTATTTAGGATTTTCGATGTCCTTCGGTCACCATCTCCGGTGGGTAAGGTTAGGCTTGTTCTTGGTATTCTTGGGGAAAAACTTTCGAATTTTCAAGGTTTGATCCTTAAGTCAACTATTGTCAAACCTTAAGTTGTTTGCCCTTTCCTATTTTACCCAAGTGTATCCTCATTCTTCGGATGCTACGAACCTTGTACAAATTAGCAGAGGACTTCCCTAATCTGAGAGAGAAATGATTTGATAAGATTAGGCAAATAGAGGAAGCCCAAGCCGAGAGTCGAAAGGCTGAGGCTTTTTCAGTCCAACCTATCTTTCCACCACCCTTGGCTATAACATACCCCCAAATCGCTGAGACTTTTGAGCCAATGTCACAGTCATTCACAGCCGACCCCATGTCCACCTCTCAACAAATCGAGAGCGTGGATTCATGCGAAGAGTCTATGGATTGCTCTCGTGCGCAAAGTGCAGGGTCCGATGTTGAAGAGGTCTCCTCTCACAACTCATAATCTAGAGGAGACAATCCATCACATGACTCTGATTATATAGAAATATTAGAGCCCAACATCACATTCTCGCCTCCAATAAATGCCATTCCACTATTGGTCGTAATTGGGACCGAGTTTATTAAGAGGTTCCCTAGTGGCGACCCAGGCAATCCTCAGGCCGAGGTCCTAGTTCGTAGTAATGAGGAGAGCAAAGTTGATACCTTAATCGCTACGGAATATGAGAGTACTGTTTCTGAGGTTGATCTCTTAGTCTTTAGACACCTCTACGATATAGATCCCGATATTTCAATGAGGGTACCTCTTAAGAATGAGAGATCCATTAATGGCCGGGACTGTGAGATCTACGTCTATAAGCAGATGCTAAAGTTAGGTTTTCATCTGCCTATTCATCCCATACTCCGATCCATCCTTGCCTATATAAAATTTTCCCCCGCTCAGTTGCAACGACCCGGTTATGATTTTGATAAACCATGTTTAAATCGTGATTACCGTATGGGATGGGGATAATGTGTTCTTAGAATATATAATTTTAAGTTATTGTGTTTAGTCTAATCTTACCTTCATAAGTTATGAAACATTAAATTAGTCACAAACACAAATTTGTGAAGTTTTTGATAAAAATGTTCGGGTTGGAGGCTAGTTTTGAACCTTATAATGTAACAATTGACTTAAGGTCAAAACTATATAATTGTATTCATGTGAGTTAGGTTTGTATCACAACAAACGGTATGCTAAACGGAGGTTCGAGTAAAGAGTTATACTGAAATCACGAACAGGGGGTAAAGTAGTCATTTAGCTTTAAATGATATTTGTCTTATATGGTGCCACATGTCATATTTTGGTTGGACCAAGGGGAGGTGACTTATGCCGACTTTAAACCCTTTACATGATCTCCTTCTTTATCCAAACTCATACATTTTTGAGAGTTTGGCTTGAAGAGAAAGAAACGGGAGGTTTAGGACGATAAAGGCGAGAAAAAGTTGGAGAAAATTTCACAGGAAATTACGTAAAAATCCCTACGGTAATTCTATCCATAAGCCTTGTTTATTTCTTTGTATTAATGATTGAAATTATGAAAATCATCAATTTTTTACTAAACTTCCTTATTTTGAGGTATACGTATGGATAGATGCGGGTTTAAGCAAAGTTAAACGTGTAAATCATGTATATTGATTCGATTGGAAACCCTGTGTATTCAAACTCCTATATCTTTTTATATATTAATTGGAATTGAATAATTCCATTTGGATGACAAAATATATTCATACATATATAACATATAAATACCAAGAAATGAATCTTTGGTGATAGTGTGAAGTTCAGGTATTAAATCTGCCCCAAAGGTGTAAGTGTGCACACCAGGTGTTCGATGTTTTGCTTGACATGGCAAATGAACCTTAAAAATTATGAAACTTTAATTTTGTATTGTTAAATGTGTTTATGGATGTTGGGTGAAATATCACAAGAAGTTAGGATGTAGAAAAATTATGAAAATTCTTGAAAGTTGACTAAACGATAAAGGAGCCTCTAGGACAGATTTGCTTTGTAATAAAGAAATGGACACATCTTGCTCTAGGAAACTTGAAATGATGTGTTGTATTTTATATTGGGAACCTAATATGATAATAATTTGGCTACCAAGAAGAAATTAAATTTGTTTGGGTTATGATTTAGATATGTTAGATATCGTAACATGAATGTGAATGGAACTTCATTTACGATAAATGATTTGAATGGAATCATAAAGATGCTTATGAATTGAGATACGTTTAAGTATTGTTTGGATTGTTAAGATCCTATGATGATACTAATGTTGTAAGAATTTATATTTTAAAGGAAAGAAGAACCGGTTGAACAAGTGTCGGACAAAGACAAAGGAAAAATACATGAAATGGCCAAGGTGAGTGTACTCACTGGAATGAGGTATTTGTATATCGTTATGGAGATGATCTAAGTATCACTCACAGGTAAGATTTATTACACATGGTTACGGATAAGAAATGAATATCACTCACGGGTAAGATGTATTACACATGGTTATGGATATGATATGAATATTTCTTATTGGTAAGATGCATTACACATGATTACGAATATGATCAAGAAAATATGGAATATGAAATTGTTCATTTCGGGTTACCGAAATGGGAGGTCACTTCCCGACCCGGAATGGCGAAGAATTATCTATTACAGACAGGGGTTACTCCTCGACCAGGAATGGGGGAGAATTGTCTATTACAGACAGGGGTTACTCCTCGACCAGGAATGGGGAAGAATTGTCTATTGCAGACAGGATAGGTGAATCATGATTCGGATCAGTTGTGCCATTCTTAATGAATGGACCGGATAAGTAATACATAATTGTTCATGGGTCGTATAAGTATATAATTAGTCATTATTTATGAATGAGCCGGATAAGTATATAATTGGTCATTCTTTATAAATGAGTCGGATAAGTACATATGTATTACCACATATATATGATTTATTGTATTTAATTTTATGCAATAGTTTAGTAGTGATGCATTTGTTGGGCTCTTTTGCTCACGGTTACTATGTTTATGTGTTTTAGGTATGGTGATATCACTGCCAAATCTATGAGGTCGGTGGGGTTAGCAAGGGATGCATAAAACCATAATTTTGGTCAAATGAAAAAGGGGTAATTTAATTTTACTTATCCTTGAAGCAAGTTTGAATAAGCATAATCACTTTAAAATATGTGAAATTTTTTGGCTTTATGGCTTCATGGCGTTAACGAAAAAGAATATTCGTGAAGATGGTTTAGTTAAGGTAATTATGATTTGACTCACTTTGACTTTCAAACTTAATTATAAATAACTGGGTTGGGGTGTGTCATTAGTTGTCTCCGAATGCGTGGAGAGTGATGATTGGATCAATCGTCCTTTGGAGGGTTGTACATCAAACCGACCTTCCAGTTCACATATTTCTTGGTTGTTACACGCCATCATCTTCCAAGAACTAATACCATTTTTAGCCAGGAAGTCTGAAAAGAAAATCCTACTGGTAACTCAGACCTCCAACCATAACTGGAAATCCCGATACTTCTTCGTTTCGAGTTCTTGGGAGTTCGGCCCCAACCAAGCCTGCGGGACGTCTGTGATTAGGACTCCTCTAAGGTGGGCCAAGGTTCCCATATCGGCCAAAGCTGACCCGACCTTAAGCCCTGATGCCTACGAGATTATAAGCAAACTTCGTAGCCAAGGTGACAAAGGTTGTCTTGTGAAGTTTGAGCATCTGATGACCTCGTATTACCTTGCTCAGACAGGTCTGAGGGGTGGCCCTCTAACCGAACTTCATAAGTTATTTTGTTATTATTGCTAAGTGATGCCTCGTACCTTTGTATAGACGATACACTAATTCTAAGACTTTTCTTTTGTAGAGCATCCAAAAGGAACTTCAAACAAACTTTGGAAGATATCGGCCCCTAACCTGAGCAAGCTCATTGACTGATGTGGTAACAAGGCCGCCCCTCCAACTGCCCTTCCGAAAAAGATCATCGGCTCCAGCAGGATCGATGGTGCTGGGAAGAAGAGGAAGGTTCTGTCGGCTGACCTAACCTTCACTCGGCCTTCCAAAACTCAGTGTTCTAACCGTGCCATTCCCAATTCGACATGCTCTCACTGCTCGTCTGTCGCAGTTGAAAATAAGTGACGATAGTGTCACAGGCCATAGTCTGAAGGTTGTTGTTGCCCTCGACTCCATGATCTCAGGGGACGATAAGCATTTCCTCCAGTCCATGGACATCCTCTGCTGGCCAAATTTGCCCTTCACCGAACCGTCCAGGTGACTTTCAGAATTTTACAAATGTTGTCCTTTCATTTTCTATGACTCGTACTTAAGTGTCTGCCTCTTGTGTTACAGGGTGCGATTTTCTTCACCGCTTGACAAATTGGACCCTGAAGAGGCTGCCCTTAATCCAAAAGGGCCAAGATGCTAAGAAATCAGAGAAGGTCTGGAAGGCTAATTTGGACAAGGTCAAGGGGGACTTGAAAAAGGAGAGGGACCTGGTCACCAATCTAAAGGCTAACCACAAAAAGGCTCTCAAGGCTAAGAATGAGAGCATAAAGGCTAGCATTGATGCCGCTGATAAAGATGCCCTGGCCGAGGCTAAAGACCAAATCATTGCCGACTACAAAGTGTCTGATAAATTTATGGAGTTAGGCTTTGATAATCTGGAAAGGGGCATTAGGGTTGTCGAACAATAGGTTTCCCTTGAACATGCTGAGATCGGAAGCCTATCCCCAGATGACTTCGTAGGCCTTGGCTTTGGTGACTCTCGTCTCGGAGCTACTTTGGTCGAGGTTGATAATTCTGCTGTTACCCCTGTCGAGACTAGCCCTTTGGAGGTGACAGAGAACAATGAGGAGATGGATGACCATGACGATGGTGTTGAGGTCACCGACGTCGGAGTTATCGAGACTATTCATGCGAGTGATGGGTCAGCCCCATCTGAGGGTGAGGTTCAGCTTTGAAGGCTATTTTATTGTTTTTCTTGTTAAGGCAGTTAGCCTTGAGGGCTTTTGTAACTTGTATTTTGTGAATCTGTAACCTCTGACACTAGTAATGGATGAACGTTTGCTTTCCATATGCTTTCCATAATTTTTCTGCCTTGTGCTTGATATCTCTTGAAACATGATGCCACCAATTAATGATGTTTAAGACCTGAGATCACCAAATTAATGATGTTTCATCTTATATTCATCAAATTAATGATGTTTAAGGTTCGAGATCACCAAACTAATGATGTTTCATCTCATATTGAGATCACCAAACTAATGATGTTTCATCTCATATTTAACAAATTAATGATGTTTAAGGTCTAAGATCACTAAACTAATGACGTTTCATCTCATATTCACCAAATTAATGATCTTTAAGGTCTGAGATCACTAAACTAATGATGTTTCATCTCATATTCACCAAATTAATCATGTTTAAGGTATGAGATCACCAAACTAATTATGTTTCATCTCATATTCACCATATTAATGATGTTTAAGGTCTGAGATCACCAAACTAGTGATGGTTCATCTCATATTCACCAAATTAATGATGTTTAATGTCTGAGATTACCAAACTAATGATGTTTCATCTCATTTTCACCAAATTAATGATGTTTAAGTAATGAACCACACCCAAGTGATTTTTAATTTGGACTCACCAAATTATGGTGTTATGCCATACCCCTTCTCGCTGTTTTAAGAGTGCACAGTCGAGCATCGTCTCGTCCATGCACTGTTGTCTCGACCAAGAGAGGTTTTTTCACTAAGCTAATGATGTTTTAATAATTAAGCTAACCCTTCTTGGTGTTATTGAAAGTCCATGGATGTGGTCGGCCCCCTTTCCAGGTTCTCATTTCACCAAGGTTGGGTTGTTGCTATCTCACCACGAATGATGTTTTATAGATTTTAATGGTATTTGAAACAAATCATTCAAGACAAAGTATATAAGATATGAGGGAATAATCCATTTTCATTTTTCTCATTCATAATCAGCCCTTTTTATAATGATTCATAATGAAAATCTCCTATACAATTATCTATTGGTAGTACCTTTTTAAGTGGTTGGCGTTCCAAGGGTTGGAGAATGGTTCCCCCTCTAGGTTCTCTAGTCGATAGGTGCCTGGGACTACCTCATCAGACCATTCCAGTTGGCATGAAATGTGTTTGGTTTCTACCAAGTCTTTTTCAAAACAAGGTCTCCCACTGCTATCGGCCTCTGTTTTATCCTCTTATTGTAAAACTTGGTCGTCCTTTGCTGATGGGCTGCCACTCCGACCTCAGTATCCTCTCTTCTTTCTTCAATTAGATCTAGGTCAAGTCTTTTCTCTACCATATTTCCCTCAAGGTCATACGTCTGAGCTCTGTGGGTGGGGAGACCAATCTCTGTTGGCACTACAACTTCTGATCCATAAGCCAACATGAAGGGGGTCTCCGCTATCGACAGTTTCAATGTCGTCCGGTAATCCCATAATACAACATGTACCTCTTCAATCCATTTCCCCTTAACCTCTTCCAACCTTTTCTTGATTCCATCAATAATAGTTCTAATGGTGACCTCAGTCTGACCATTAGCCTGGGGTCGGCCAAGCAATGAGAATAATTGTTTGATGCTGATCCTTTTACAATACTTTTTTAGGGAGATGTTTTTAAACTGGGTACCATTATCTAAGATGAGTGTATTAGGCAAGTCGTATCTGCAAATGATTTTCTTCCACGTGAACTGAAAGGTCTTATTTTCTGTGATCTTGATCAAAGCCTTGGCCTCTACCCCCTTTGAAAAGTAGTCTATCGCCACAATTAAATATATATAGTTACCCATGGCCCTTGGCAGAGGTCCAACCAAATTAATCCCCAATATTGCAAATAGCCATGGTTAGGTGATAGACGTCAGAGGTTGATGGAACTGATGAGGGATGGTGGCAAACCGCTAGCACTTGTCGCACTTCTTTACGTATTCGATTGAGTCTTTGGCCAGGGTCGGCCACCAATATCCTTGAGTGATGATCCTCTTTTACAATGATCTACCCCCAATATGGATTGAGAAAGATCCTTCATGAATATCCTTCAAAATATAATCTACCTCGGTTGGGTGGACACATCTGAGCAGAGGTAGAAGAAACCCCCTATTGTATAACACGTCCCCTAGGATAGAGAACTCAGAGGCTTTGTATCTCAACTTCCTTCTTTCAGCCTTAGATTCCGGCAAACTACCCTCTTTGATATACTGAATAAGGGGATCCATCCAAGATGGTCCCCCAGGTTTAAATTGAAGCAAAAATTCAGCTTCGTGTCATCCTCCTCTAAGGTCGATTGAGAAAGGATTTCTATTGGCACCGATCTCTTAATCTTTGTCCGTGTGGCCGAGGCTAACCTTGCCAGAGCATCGACTCGACTATTATTTAGCCGAGGCACCCTTTTGACTTTGATCTCACCAAATTCTCTCATCATCTTCCTCACCTTTGCTAGGTACCTTGCCATTATGTCGTCTTTGGCTTCTTAAATCCCCAAGACCGATTAACTATAAGTTGAGAGTCGCTATGGACTAAGAGTTGGTCGACATTGAGGGCTCCGGAGAGGGAGATTCTGGCTATGAGGGCCTCATACTCTGACTCATTATTGAAAGCCTTAAAATTGAACCTCAACGCGTACTTTATATTTGTTCCGATTGGGGCCGACATAATCAGGCCGGCTCCACTCCCATTTTCACAAGATGAACCATCAACAAACAAGTTCCACCTCGCCCCTTCTAAAAATGGCCCTTCTTCAATAACTCCATTTATGAGTAAAAACTTATCAGTCTCGACCGTTAGAGGTCTTTCCATGCTCATCTCGGTCTCTGTCGGTTCAGTATTAGTTTCGACTAACCTTTTGAGATTGTCTGCTTATTCGCTATTGGCCTCGGCCCAGGCCCAGGTGAACTCTACCACAAAGTTTGCTAAGGCCTGCCCCTTGATTGCCACCCTCGGTTGATAAACTATATTGTATTCTCCCAGCTCAATGGCCCAGGCCATCAACCTACCTGATTTCTCAAGTTTATGGATGACTTGCCTGAGTGGAGAGTCCATCAAGACAACCATTGTATGATCTGAAAAATCATTGTCTGCTTCTTCGGTGTCGACCTCGCCCTAGGTGAACTCCACCCTCGGCTGATAGACTATGTCATATTCTCCCAGCTCAATGGCCCAGGCCATCAACCTACCTGATTTCTCAGGTTTATGGATGACTTGCCTGAGGGGAGAGTTCGTCAAGACAACCGTTGTATGAGCTTTAAAATAAGGCTTCAGCTTTCTTGAAGCGTAGATGAGGGCATAGTTTAGTTTTTCCATCTTAGGATACCTCTGTTCAGCCCCCTGGAGGGCCTTGTTATTAAAATACACTGATCTTTGTACACCCTCATCATTTCGTACTATCGTCGCGCTGATAGCCGACTCAGATATGACTAAGTATAGGTATAGTTTCTCTCCTTGGACAGGATGAGACAATAATAGTACAGAGCCGAGATAAGACTTTATCTCCATAAAAGCTCTATCGCATTCCTCGTCCCACTCAAAAGCTTTTCTAAGAATCTTAAAAAAAGGAAGACATTTTTCAGTGGCACTTGAAACAAACCTGTTTAATGCGACTACTCGTTCGGTCAGCCTCTGAACTTCCTTGATATTCCTCGGTGTATTCATCTTTAACTGGGATTTTATCTTCTCTGGGTTGGCTTCTATACCCCTTTAATTGACAATGAAATCGAAGAACTTGCCCGCTCCGATGCTAAATACACACTTGGTTGTATTGAGCTTCATCTTGTACTCGTTCATTGTGTTGGAAGTTTTTTCAAGGTCATCCACATGAGTGTCGGCCTTCAGAATCTTGGTCAACATATCATCAATATAAACTTTCATAGACGTTTCAATCTAGTCTTCAAACATCTTGTTCACCATCCGCTGATATATAGCCCCGGCGTTCTTCAAGCCGAAGGGCATAACCTTATAATAATAGGTCCCCTTGTCGATAATGAAAGCTTTCTTCTCTGCATCAGCTGGGTCCATAAAAATTTGGTTGCAGCCTGAGTATGCATCCATGAAGCTCATCAATTCATGCCCTGCCATAGCATCTACCATCTGATCAATTTGAGGGAGAGGGAAGCTGTCTTTAGGACAAGACTTATTCAAATCTGTGAAGTCCATACACATTCTCCATTTGCCGTTGGCTTTAGGTACTATGACAGCATTTGAAAGCATTCAGGGTATATCACCTCTCTGATGAACTCAGTCTTCTCCAGCTTTTTAACCTCGTCTTTAATGACCTCGTACTTCTCCCTTGAGTAGATTCTCTTTCTCTATTTTATCGGCATCCCTCTATCAACGACATTCAACTTGTGACACATTAATTTTGGATCAATCCCAGGCATATCGTTATGACTTCACGCAAAGATGCTGTGTCTCTTCCTCAAAAATCCTATCAGCTTATCCTTGATCTCTTATTTTAGGGCTTTGGCGACCTGTACGAGTTTTTTTGACTCGTCCTCATTGAGGACGATGGATTTTACCGCTTCGGCGACCTCTCATTTCTTAAGTTTTGTCTCGTCTCTGGGATCAAGGGTGTCAATATTGTATGTGGTCGTTGCTTTCTTGTGTGCTTATCTCTCATCTACTGAGTTAAAATACATTCTCATGTCGATGTTTGGTCACCTTGAACTTCCCCTACCCCATATGGAGTCGAGAATTTTATCATTTAGTGGACCGTTGAAGGCGTGGCCTCAAACTCTTTGAGAGATACCCGTCCCAAGATGAGGTTGTAAGTTGAGAAGACGTTCTCATCCCTTATAAAAAAGTTAATCTTCTTGGTTAGCCTCTTTGGCCACTCGTCTCCCATTCTAATACTAATTTTGTACATCCCTAGAGGGTGAACCTTTTCTCCACTGAATCCTATCAGAGGATGATGGTACGGGACGAGCCTAGCTCGGCTAAGTCCTGAGCCTTTGAAGCACGGCCAGAACATGACATCTGCAGAGCTTCCTCCATCAACCAAGATTCTCGGTACCTCACACCCATGTACTCTAGTGGTAATAACGAGCGAGTTATCATGGGGAGCTAGGATACCCTTGGAATCTAATCTTGAAAAGCCGACTATAAGGGTTTCCATATCCACTTTCTTCCTCTTTTCGAGCTTAGTACACCAAAAATAGGAATCTGGCACGGTTTAAAACGGTGCCAGATCAAATCTGGCACGATTTAGAACTGTTCTAGAATTAGGTATTCCAAAATGGCCATTTTTTCTGGCATGGTTCAAAAGTGTGCCAGATTTGGCCAAACAGTAACACTTCTGGTACACTTTAAAACCGTGCTAGAATTTGATATTTCTGGCACACTTTTGGCACAGTTTTTAACTGTGCCAGATTTAGCACAGTTTGAAAAAAAATCGGCACAGTTCAAAATCGTGCCAAAATTTGATACACTTTTGGCACGGTTTTGAACTGTGCCAAATTTTTTATAAAAAGAAAAAAAAATATTTGAAAGAATGAAAATTCACAAATTGAAAATATTACACGTTGTTGATAAACTAATGTACATTCAAACTTCAAAATATTGCAAGTCTTTAATAGTTCACAGACCAAAAAAAATTGGGCAGAGTTTTCTCTATTTTCTGGACATTCCAAAACCTGTTAATACAAAACCTGCCTAACATAAAGACCGCACGGCCACAAAATATAACAATTAACTTACAAAAGCCCGCAAGGCCATAAAAGTTAACAATAAAACTATAAAAGCCCGCACGACCATAACACAAAAAAAATTCATCATGAATAAATCCCTTGTTGTAAACCATTGAGTTCTCTGTGTGTTCTACGTGAATAAATGCCAACGATAAAATGTTATCCTGCAAAAAAACAGGATACAAAAAGAGAAGATATTAGTAACCCAGTAATTTACAAAAAAAAAACTTACTCGAGCTAAAAAAATTACATATAGGAGTGAAAATTATCGTCATATTCTCAAATCGAGAGACCCGTGACTATGCGGTCAGTTTCTACGAGTTACATTGGTCCCGTGCGAGTTGTTCGTGCCTCTTACGGGTCCGTTTGGGGGCTGGTTTAGATTTTCACCCTTTAACGGCTTGTTTTTAAGTCTCAGTGTTGATTTTTGCAAATTATCATCATATTCTCAAACCGGTAGACCCGTGACTACGCGGTCAGTTCGTACAAGTTACATTGGTCCCCTGCGAGGTTTTCGTGCCTCTCACGGCATCGTTTGGGGGCTGGCTTGGGTTTTCACCCATTAACGACTTGTTTTTAAGTTTAAGTGTTGATTTTTGAAAATTATCGTCATATTCTCAAACCGGGAGACCCGCGAATACGCGGTCAGTTCATACAAGTTACATTGGTCCCATAAGAGGTGTTAGTTCCACTTACGGGGTCGTTTGGGGGCTGGTTTGGGTTTTCACCCTTTAACGGCTTATTTTTAAGTAAGTGTTGATTTTTGTAAATTATCGTCATACTCTCAAACCGAGAGATCCGAGACTACGCGGTCAGTTCGTACGAGTTATATTAGTCTCGTGTGAGGTGTTTGTGTCTCTTACGGGGTCGTGTGGGGGCTGGTTTTGATTTTCACCCTTTAACGGCCTATTTTTAAGTCTAAGTGTTATTTTTGCAAATTATCGTCATATTCTCAAATCGGGAGACCCGTGACTACACGATCAGTTCGTACAAGTTACATTGGTCCCGTGCGAGTTGTCCGTGCCTCTTACGGGTCCGTTTGGGGACTGGTTTATACTTTCACCCTTTAACGGCTTGTTTTTAAGTTTAAGTGTTAATTTTTGCAAATTATCGTCATATTCTCAAACCAGGAGACCCGTGACTACGCGGTTAGTTCGTACAAGTTACATTGGTCCCGTGCGAGGTGTTCGTGCCTCTTACGAGGTCGTTTGGGGGGCTGGTTTTGATTTTCACCCTTTAACGGCTTATTTTTAAGTCTAAGTGTTGAATTTTACAAATTTTCGTCATAGTCTCAAACCGAGAGACCCGGGACTACGCGGTCAGTTTCTACAAGTTACATTGGTCCCGTGCGAGGTGTTCGTGCCTCCTACGGGGACGTTTGGTGGCTGATTTAGGTTTTCACCCTTTAACGGCCTGTTTTTAAGTCTAAGTGTTATTTTTACAAATTATCGTCATATTCTCAAATCGGGAGACCCGTGACTACGCGGTCAGTTCCTACAAGTTACATTGGTCCCGTGCGAGGTGTTCGTGCCTCTTACGGGGACGTTTGGGGGCGGTTTGGGTTTTCACCCTTTAACGGCTTATTTTTAAGTCAAGTGTTGATTTTTGCAAATCATCGTCGTATTCTCAAACTGAGAGACCCGAGACTACGCGATTAGTTCCTATAAGTTACATTGGTCCCGTGTTCGTGCCTCTTACGGGGACGTCTGGTGGCTGGTTTATGTTTTCACCCTTCAAATGCTTGTTTTTAAGTCTAAGTGTTATTTTTGTAAATTATTGTCATATTCTCAAACCGGGAGACCCGTGACTACACGGTCAGTTCCTACAAGTTACATTGGTCCCGTGTGAGTTGTTCGTGCCTCTTACGGGTCCGTTTGAGGGCTGGTTTAGATTTTCACCATTTAACGGCTTATTTTTAAGTGTGTTAATTTTTGCAAATTATGATTATATTCTCAAACTGGGAGACCCGTGACTACGCGGTCAGTTCGTACAAGTTACATTGGTCCCGTACGAGGTGTTCGTGCCTCTTACGGGATCGTTTGGGGGGTGGTTTGGATTCTCATCCTTTAACGGCTTGTTTTTAAGTCTAAGTGTTGATTTTTGCAAATTATCCTCGTATTCTCAAATCGGGAGACCCGGGACTACGCGATTAGTTCCTATAAGTTACATTGGTCTGTGCGAGGTGTTTGTGCCTCCTACGAGGACGTTAGGTGACTCGTTTAGATTTTTACCCTTTAACGCCCCTTTTTTTAAGTCTAAGTCTTATTTTTACAAATTATCGTCATATTCTCAAACCGGGAGACCCGTGACTACGCAGTAATTTTTGACAAGTTATATTGGTCCCGTACGAGGTGTTCGTGCCTCTTACGGGGACGTTTGGAGCTGGTTTGGGTTTTCACCCTTTAACGACTTATTTTTAAGTTAGTGTTAATTTTTTGCAAATTATCATCGTATTCTTAAATCGGGAGACCCGATACTACGCGATCAGTTCCTACAAGTTACATTGGTCCCGTGCAAGGTGTTCGTGCCTCTTACGGGGACGTTTGATGGCTGGTTTAGATTTTCACCATTTAACGGGCTTTTTTTAAGTCTAAGTGTTATTTTTGCAAATTATCGTCATATTCTCAAACCGAGAGACCCGTGACTATGCGCTCAGTTTCTACAAGTTACATTGGTCCCGTGCGAGGTGTTCGTGCCTCTTACGGGGACGTTTGGTGGCTGGTCTGGGTTTTCACCCTTGAACTGCTTATTTTTAAGTCCAAGTGTTGATTTTTGTAAATTATCGTCATATTCTCAAACCGGGAGACCCGGGACTATGCGGTTAGTTCGTACGAGTTACATTGGTCCCGTGTGAGGTGTTCGTGCCTCTTACGGGACCGTATAGGGGCTGGTTTGGGTTTTCACCCTTTAACGACCTGTTTTTAAGTGAGTGTTGATTTTTACAAATTATCATATTCTCAAACCGGGAGACCCGAAACTACGCGGTCAGTTCGTACGAGTTATATTGGTGCCGTGCGAGGTGTTCGTGCGTCTTACGGGGTCGTTTGGGAGCTAGTTTGGGGTTTCACCCTTTAACAGCCTATTTTTAAGTCTAAGTGTTAATTTTTGCAAATTATCGTCATATTCTCAAAACGGGAGACCCGGAACTACGCGGTCAGTTCACACGAGTTACATTAGTCCCGTGCGAGGTGTTCGTGCCTCTTACGGGGCCGTATAGGGGCTGGTTTGGGTTTTCACCCTCAAAGAATGAACGAGGGTGAGTTCTTGGAATCCGATTAGTTGTTCTATATAAGAAATCAACAAGAGAATACTAACAATTGTTATTGAGTTATCGTTATGCGCGGAAGCGCGGGCAAGCTGTTATATATAACAGTTGTTATATATAACAATTGTTATATATAACAGCTTGCCCGCGCTTCCGCGCATAACGATAACTCAATTCAATAGTTGATTACATAACGATAACTCAATTCAATAGTTGATTGCAGGATTATAGGTGGTGGAGCAGGATTATAGAAGCATAAATTAGGTGGTGGAGCAGGATTATAGAAGCATAAATTAGGAATATAAGTAGAGATTTTGCATATTTGTACCTTAGCGGGAAGTACTTCGAAGCAAGGCGGCGTAGGTCGCCGGTGTCACCAATGGGAGGACAAAGGTCATTCGTCAGTGTCACCAATGGGAGGACAAAGGTCGTCGATCCAATACATAATTCCATTTATACCAACATCTTCCAAGTTCTCGCAATGAGCTTGTTTTCCACCCCAAATTGGATACTCGGGCACTTTGATGTCATCGAGTAAAACTCGCACTTCATTCTTTCTCAACGTAAGGAAGTGAACGGTCGAGACGGCTCCTGGTTGCGTTTTCCTCCCATAACCAACAAGTTCACGTGAGTGGGATAGTATTTTGCATTCAATTAGAGAGGTGAAATTTGGAACCGCGAATGCAGGGGAGGAACGAGAACATGAAGGAGTTCCAGCTCCTATAGTAGGTAACTCTTGAACGTTATGTCCAACATATGAAAATTTCTCGGTTTTGAAGTCAGTAATGAATTCATCTAATGAGGATTTTATCCGCTCTATGTCACTCCTAAGGTGATCAACATGATTCTTTCAATTTTTGGTATCCTCTTTCACCTCCTCAAGCATATCTCTAGCAAATGCCGACCCTAATATAGCGGTTCTCGAAATTGTGGACCCAACACAACGAACACGTCCTCGCATATCTTTTCCAAAAACCTCAAAAATAGGCCCGGCATCCAAGGTCTCCTCTTGACCACTCGCTTTGTATACATCAAAAAGCATTTGAATTTGGTCCTGTACAAAAATATATTAACATTAGGTTTGATGATACGATACTTTTTTTAGACAAAACGAACATTTCAAAATTAAATTACCGCAAATATTTTATCATGAGGGGCATAACCACCTCCTTTGATTATATGAGTTTCCAACCATAATTCAGCACGAGTGGGTGCACGCCCATGCTCCTTTCTCCAATTCTCTGAAGCTGTAGCATAACCATGACGACCTGTATTATGAGTTGTCTTTCTCACACAATTTTGTTTAGTCTCTTTGTTCTTTCTTCTCAAAGTTTTTTGAACCTCTAAAGCTTCATTATTGCAAAACACCTCCCAGTCCTCAGATTTGACATTTCGTGGCACTTTCTCCTTCCACTTTCCAACATCACCATCCTTCAAATTAACCCTTAGCTTTGACTTGAACTTTTTTCAAGCATCGTTCGATTTTTTCATAAAAATTTTCTTCTGACTTTCGCGCACATCTGAGAACTCTTTCTACAATATATGAAGAAATAAAATTAAAACATCACATAATTGAATTTACATTCATTGGAATAGAAAGGAATAGTATAGAATTAATGATGACCAAACTGAGTTCTTATATCGCACATCCACTTGGATGTTCTCTTAGAAGTTCTGGCTTCTGTAAGGAATTTTGTTATTGTTTTGTGGCAAAATTATTTCTTTCCCCTAGGATTAGCTGGTGGGATTTGGTAGTTGAGGATCTCCAAATCAGTTTCAAAATATCATGGCAGAAGAAACGTAAAATTTGTGGAAAAATATGAGATCGACAAACGAAGAAGAGACAAGAGTAGACATTTTCGAACCAATTGATGAATACCATAGTAGCATGTGTGTTGTTGGTAAGATATTTGCGGCCATATTACGTAGTTATGAGGCGGTAAAAAACATCATGCTTGTAACATGGAAGCCAAGAAAAGGAATAAAGATTCGTAAAATAGGAGATAAAAAGTTCATTTTCAAGTTTGGTCATGTCATGGATTAAAGAAGGGCATTGGATGGGCGACTGTATCTGTTTGACAAAAATCTCATTCTCATTCAAAAACTGGATGGATCTAAAGCACCATAATACATGGAGTTTAGATGGACATATATGTGGGGTAAGGGTATTTAATTTATCCTTTAAATAAAATGGATAAGGAGTCATTCAAACAACCATTTTCTTTAAATATGAGAGACTCCCCATATTTTGTTTTTATTGTGGGTGTATAGGAGACAATCAAAAAGAGTGCGATGAGAGGAATGATGATGATGCAGATGAAAATAATCTTTAGTATGAGAATTGGCGAAGGGACATTGAGGAAATAAAGAAATAAGAAAAAGAAGGGGGCAATGGTTGGGGAAAAATGTAAAAAAAAGAGGGGATTAATGGTGATATGTCCGTAACCTTACCGGTGAAGACGACGATGGTATCCAACGACGATGTGGGTATTGTCGGGGAAACATCTCAGCGTATGTGTGATTCCAATTCAAATTTAGCGAAAATATGCAAGAATTCGGTTGAGATTATAAGAGAGTGAAAATGCCAAAAAGTATGAAGTTAGTTGATGAAAGATAGTGCAATTTGGTGGAGGTTTCAAGTTATGGAAATAAACATGCAGGAAGAGAATTGGAACGAGAGGCCTAAAGTAAAGGAGGAGAAAGAAAGAGTCATGGAAAAAAAAGTGACTGATGAGTTTGTTGTGGTATTGGAAGAAAATGGGGTTTAGAGTCGTGGGAAAGAAGGTAGAGTGATTAACAAAAAAAAATCTGAATACAAACACTTTAATTTAATATCCAAAGCCCAAACTCAATAAGTTTTAAGAATGTCCAAACCGAAAATAAAAACAATAATACTAGTGAGACCCAATTTCGGGACGTTTTTTCAGAATGTTATTTGTAATGGAGTCCATGTAAGTTATAAACATTACCCAATTTGTACTTGGCACATTACCGAATTTGAAAAAAAGCAACCGTCCCACGTAGGTCTGTCAACGGGTCGGAGCCGGATCGGGTTTAGGGAGATCCAAATCCGTTTAATCGGATCTTCATCGGATCCGATCCGGATCTTCATCGGGTCTACAATATTGGATCCAGATTCGGATCCGAAACCGGTCATCGGGTTCAGGTCTGGGTCTGGCCAGATATATACATTTATTTTATCCCCCTTCTTTATTTTTTAATCTCAGATTTAAATATTTTGTAATGTATTATAGTATATGATTAGTATAAATAAAACATAACTCACTTATATTTATTATATACATAAATATATATTTTTATATATAAAACTTACATGTTATATATATATATATATATATATATATATATATATATATATATATATATATATAGGCTCAAATGAGGTCCTTAAATAAGGTCCTTATGTGAGGTCCATAATAAGACAAAAGTAAGACCTTTAGTAATATTCTATTTTAGACCCCAATACCTTTAGATAACAATTTTGCATTTTAAGCTTTAAGACCTTAGAAATAAAAGCTCACTGAATTCCGACCCAAACCCCAATTCTGGTATCAGAGCCATAAGGCGTTCCTTTTAGACTTATAGTAAAAAGACTTTAATGCCCTTGGGATTTATCCCTCGCATTTACCAAGATATTTTTGGAACCAACCGAGACTATCAACCTATACCCATAACTGACTTAGATTCACTAGGTTGTTTAACCTCTCACACAGACGGTTGTTCACACTCCGAACACATCCCAACCCAATACGCAGACAGTAAACAAGTTACTGCTAGTGCTATTAATAACATAATATACCAAAATAAGTGTATACACCTTATATTAAGACACTTAATAAAAGATACTCAAACTTTAGAAACAGAGATAAAAAATATCTCTAATAGATTACTAGAAATAGATAACCAAATCCCAATAGACCTTGTTCATGTTCTACAAGAAATAAATATTAAGATTAATCATATAGAAGTCCTTAACAAAGACATTTTAGAAATTAAAACCTTAATTAAAAATCAAGACAATGAGTTAATTAAACTTACAAAAGAACAAGCTAAACTTATCCATAGATTAGATAGTTATATTCCTAATGGAGATAGTTAGATCAGACAGGAATGAGGTATCAAGAGACCTCTTCATTCAGACCTTATCAGAATTTTATAAAAGAATTTTAGAAAAGATAAATGATGATAGATTTTATTATAAGATAAATGAAAGTGAGATTGCCAACGCAGCTAAAGCAACTAGACTTATATTAGAAAGACTAAATTTAATTTCTACATCCATAGCAGCTACCCAAGACTATAACAGTAGCTTTGCTAAAGACTTGCATTTAGATTTAAAGGCTAAGACAGAAGGATTAACCACATTCTATACAGACTTTGTTAAATTCCAACAAAATTTAGCAAATTACCTTAATAATATGGAAAGCCATAACCTATCCAAAATGGATAGTATTATTAATGAACTTAGACTAAACATGGCCCAAGTAGAAGAACAATACAAAAAAATTATAAACGGAATTAAGGCCGTATATAATAAACTTTCCCAAGCAGAAATGGGCTCTCCTTTCATTCTAATTCGATTAGATAAAATTAAAAATACTGTAGAAGCCATAGAAGTTAGAACTATGCAACAATAAGAAAAAGATAAGAAATAAAAGACTATATTACTAATATTGGTAAATCCATTGTTAATTCTCTAGCTAGACATAGTGAAGAAAGTTCTGAGATTACAAGAAAAGAAAATAAGAATTTTAAAGAAGAAATCCTTAATCAAATAAAAAGACAAAAAGATTATTCAGACTTCTTAGAAAGAATTGAAAAAAGACTTGAACAAAAACAGGTAACCACCTGTAAATTTAGAGAATCCCCTCCTATAGAAACTAGAGAAAGGAATACCATAGGAAGACGAGTCATAAATGACGGATTAGATAAGACTAGTAAGATAGTTAGCTCTATCCCAAATCTGGAACAGAGTAATCATATGCTCCAAAGACTTAAAGATTCATCCTCCAATGTTAGGACATGGTGGAAAGAAAGAAATTTCACCAATCCTCTCCAATGGAAAGAATGGGGTGAAGTTAACTGGAAGATTGTTGAAGATTCCATCCATAATGGACAACTTCCAGCCGTTAGATACATAGACTTGTTTAAAGAAGGTGCCACTCCTGAGACTCCCAATTATAACATGACCTACCATTGTAGAAATCATGTGTTAGACAAATCTTATACTGAGCTCCAAGTATTTGACTCAAAATGGCTTAGATCTAGAGGAACTGATAGGAAGTTTCAATTCCTAACCTTTGGACTCTTTCAAGCAAGAATCTAAGGATTACATATACCACAAAATAACATCAACATATTATGTTGTTTAGTAGACAAAATATGGAAAGATTTTGAGAAAAGCCTTATTGGGATAACCCAATTATAAATGTCAGACAACATAGGATACTTTAATGTCATTTGGCATTTACAGTAACCGTAGACACAACCAAACATTTTAAGTTAATCTTATATTCTAGTGGCTATGAAGACTATATTATCCCAGATGCTAATATAAATATAGAATTCCAAAGCTATATGAAGTTCTACCAATTTCCTTAAGAAGGAATGCAATCGGGAATTCCTAGCGGTAGACTTAATGAAGAAATCTTAGTTAGAACCAATGTTTCAGACTATAATCATAGTTACAGTATTAGGAATACTGAACCTATGAAAGAAAAATCTAAGACCCTCTGGGAATTGTCAGAATTCCAAGAAACTAAGATTATACAGAATAAACTTCTGTTTATTAATCAAGACGATGTCACTGGAAATGTTACTATCCAGTTTTCCCCCCCTGAGATTGTCAATAAGAATATTCAAACCGAAGAAATTAGATTTAGAAATATGGGAGAAGCCATAATCAATGATCCTTGAGAAGGAGAATGTAGTAGTAAGACTAGTGCTAGTTTACTAAGACAAGCCCCAGTAATTAGACCTAGAAGATCATTTGAACAAAAAGACTTAATTAAAGAAAAAGCTAGGATCCAAAACTTTGGACATGAACCCTCAGAATTGGATATGAAGACATTTAAAGGTAACCTTAAGAAAAGTCATTCTGTTAGATTTCAAGAAAGAGAAAGATTTAATATGATAGCCCAAGATCGTATATTAAAATTAAAAGAATCTAAGAATACAAAGGAACTTCTTAGAAACTTAAGACTAATAGAAGAAGGAGAACAAAGATTAATGCCAGCTACACAAGTAGAACCTAGTAAATAAGAGATAGGAAGTAGTTGTAGGCTTGAAGATGCTCCTAGACTTTTTAGTAAACCAATAGGAATAAATATTCCTATATACTCAAGCACCGTAGTAAAGACTAAACCTGATTATATAAAAGACTTTTCAACTAGTGACAAGAGTTTCACTCCTGTTAAGACTATGGTAAGCTAAGCCAAGCCATAAATCTAGTAGGTATATACCTTAACTTAGACAATGTCCAAGATAGGAAAAAGGCTTTAGACGAATGGAGTAATCAGATGAACATGTGTTTTGCATCTAATGAACAATGGGATGCAAGTTCATGTGAGTAGTACGCTGAGCAATCCATTAGAGGTATTGTAAAAGATTACTTAAATAGTTTAAGAAAAGCTACAGATGAAGGCTCCTTAGCAAAAGTTGAGAAAATGAAAGAAAACTTAGAAGAAAGATCAATTGAAGAATATATTCAATTGTTCACATCAGAATTCATTGGAGCTGGACATCTATCTCAAATCAATGAAAAAGACCTAGCAAAAACTAAGTTAGGCCTCCTTAGAATTTGCAAATTAGATAAGATAAATGAATATAGCAATAATTATGAACAACTATATTACCAAATTAAAGAATTTGGAGAGACTTTAAAAGACGAATACTTTAGAAAGATACTAGCCATAGGGCAAATCCTAATTAATGAATATAGGAATTGGCCAGGGTTAGCTGGAGTTAAGAATAACTCCCTTAGTGAAAGAATCAATTTCGCCAAAGACTATATTATAACTGAGAGACATGATATAACTCAAGGAAAGTTGATAGAAGAGACTTTCAAGCACATCCCTCTAATCAAAGACGAAAGAGACATCGATCCAATCCAATGGGGATGTGGAAGTGAATCTAAGAAATTCAAAAAGAAAGTAGAATGGAAACATAAGAAGTTTAAGACTAGACCTTTAGGATTTCCAAAGAAGTATAAATTTAGACAATCTACTACCTTTAGAGAAAAAAAAAACTAAAACTAAGAAAAATAGATTTAATTAAAGAAGATATTTTAAGAAAAATACTAGTAAGTATAAGAAGGTTCCTAATTATAAAAAGGAGAAGGACGTATCTCAATCTAAGACTGCCACCAAAGAATGTTGGACTTGCGGCAAAGAAGGATACTTTGCTAAAGACTTCCCTAATAAGAAAGATAAAGAAAGTATTAAGATTATTAATACAATATTAGACTATGCAGATCAAGAAGAGTTAGATATCCTATATGCTATAGAAATATCAGACATAGAAGATGATGACAATACTAGTATCTATAGTGCATATACAGATAGTGATTTGGAAGACTATAGTGATACTGATGAGTATGAAGACACTTAGGATACTCTAGACTTATATATGATGCAAGTTAATCAAGACGACTTAGATGATGAACATATAGACTTTGAAAAAGCTTGGTATAAGCGTATATTAAGCCCATTTTTAAATAAAAGATGGGAAGTTAGTAATCCTGAGTTACTAACTTATATACCTAGATGTTACTTTGATGAAAAACATTATTGCACATTTGAGATGAAATGTAGCAAGAAAGACTTTAGATGTGTAGAATGCTTTGAGATTATACAAACAGAATTATTTATGGTTTGTATTATTTGTCAATTACACTACCATGAAGACTGTTGGAGAACTAGGTTTACAGCAATTTATGCTAGCCAGTATGATGCTCAAATAGACTTAGATATTAAAACATATTATCAAGCTATTGATAGAAATATAGCCAAAAGATTGCAAGAAAATAAATACCTCAAAGGAAAGGGAAATTCCTATGATTTAGAAGAATACCATTCTGATAGTAGTTCAGAAGACCAAATACCCCTTAGATATTATAGATAAACCTCAGAAAGGAATATCTATTTTAGAAAAGAACAATTTAGGAATTTTTACTAAACCAAATGCTTGTTTTGTAGAATTATTTGTTCAACATAAAGACTATCCTAAAAGACTTCAACTTTTATAGATATAGGATGCTCTCGGAGTATTTGCAAGGCTAATGCCTTCTCTGAAGACTATTTTTTAGAAAGTACTCAAGAAATCTATGGTAAAGTGGATAATGGAGATCCATTTGCCTTATATTTCCAAACTATTCCTATTTATTTTAAATTAGGAAATCAGACCAACAAAACCGTTAATCATCGATTTTAGATAATGGATCCTCGTCCTAGTTTCACAAGAAACATTATTTTAGGACAAGTCTTTATTAGTAAATATCATCCTTATACTCAGTATAACGATAAGATATTAATTAGTGATCAAGAGGAATTTAATATTAAAGCCCCTCTAATAGATCACAAGATTGCCTTTGACCTTATATAGGTCAAATCCAATTATATACCCATAAAACATCAGAGTTTTTCAGCAGAGCATGGTGGACCTAGACCTACAACCCAACAAGAAGCCTTAGAAATTACTAAACCCTTACAAAAAGAGTGTAAGTGCCCAGACCAAAAGTGTTATAAACAAATATCACTTATACAACAAGACATTTTAGATCAAGCCCAGCATACCTTATTATAGGTTCAAGCTATATCCAAACTGAAGAAAATGGATATAGAAGTAAAAAAAGAAAAGATTAGGCAACTAGAAGAGCCTACTTTAGGAGAAAATCCCATCGCTAAATGGGATAAAGACCAAAGTTATTGTGAAATCATCCCCATAAACCTAGACGCCACTATTGATGGTGGAACCTATAAGAAAGGATACTCACAAGAAGATAGGGAAGAATTCAAGAAAGACATAGATGAAATGCTTAAGTTAGGCATTATTATAGAAAGTAAAAGTAGACATAATAGCCTAGCCTTCTATGTTCAAAATGAATCTGAACGTAAAAGGAGAAAAAGATGTATGGTTATAGATTATAGACAATTAAATAAGAATTGTGAATTTGATTCTTATAAGATACCAGACAAGAATAACTTGATCAATTTGATTGAAGATAGAATTATATTCAGTAAGTTTGATTGCAAATCAGGCTTCTAGCAAATTAAGATGCATCCAGACAGTATTACTTGGACAACCTTTAGTGTGCCCCAAGAAAAATACGAATGGCTAGTAATGCCATTTGAATACTTGAATGCTCCTCAAGTTTTCCAAAGAAGAATGGATAATATATTTAGACCTTATTCAGAATTTTATCTTGTTTACATAGATGATATTCTTGTAGCAAGTAAGACTGAGACAAAACATGTAGACCATCTTAAAAAGATTATTTTAGAATCAGACAAACATGATATTGTTATTTTCGAAAGGAAAATGCAATTATTTCAGACTGAAATAGACTTTGTGGGAATGCATATTAATAAAGGAAAATTATCCTTGGCATAACATATAACCAAAAATATTATTGAGTTTCCAGAACAACTTAAAGATAGAAAATAATTACAATCATTTTTAGGATTGCTTAATTGTGCTACAGACTTTATTAAGGACCTTGCTTCAAAAAGACAAAGCTTAATAGCCAAATTAAAAGGAACAGACAAAACCAATCCCTTTTATTGGACTAAAGATGATTTTGAAGTAATAAGACAAATTAAAGATGCAGTTAAGAATATTCCTTTACTTGAACTGCCTAATGCAGAAGACCAGTTTATAGTAGAAACAGATGCTTCTGATAAACAATGGGGAGCAGTATACTTTGCCATTGATCATCAGATAAAAAAGAAAAAACTTTGTAGATATAGTTCTGGAACCTTTACAGACCCAGAAACAAGATACACTGTCCACGAAAAAGTAGTTTTAGCCATAGTAAGGGAAATAGAAAAATATATGTTATTTCTTAGACCTAAATATTTTACTGTTTATACTGACTATTCTTATGCAGTAAAATTCAGAGATTTAGACTTGTCCAAATCAAGAACTAATAGTCTAATTAGATGGCAACAATTGCCTAATGGTTATGACTTCTCTGTTATACATATTAAGGGAAGTAAAAATACCATTCCAGACATTATATCAAGAGAGCCAATGTTTGCTAACACTAATATAATTTCATGTTTTATGTTGCAAATAGAAGACTTAGAAGACATGAGTTCCTCTGGAACGAATAGACTGAACAGGGAAGACGTTGCCGACTATCTTAGACGCGTAAGACCAAATGCTGGTGTAACGTAAAGACAGACTCATATTCAAGACTCTCAAGAAAGATCAATCCTAGAGAACTTTGATGATATCTTGGTTCCTCCAGGAAAATCTAGACAAGAGATTATTACTCAAAATAGACTCATTGGGACGATGTAATTTTCTCAATATAGACCCGATCAAAGATATCCTGACTTGATCAAATTTAGACGAGAATTTTTGGAAGACGAAAATACTCTTATAAACGCTATATGGTGGAACGTCAAGAATAAACTATGGATTGAGTTCAAACAAAATTTGGTAGACATTGCTAGATTTATGAGGACTCAAAGACTTGCAGTTACCCAGCTCAGTCGTACTGCTATACCTAGACCTCAGATTCAGACTTATGCTCAGACTCTTGGAGAATCCTCCAAAACTAGACCTACTGATTTTTGTTATCAGAAAAAGACTTTTTAAGACTAAGATTGTTATACCATTTGGTCATAATAATCTCCCATTAACAGAAGACTTTGAAAAAGAAGATAATAACATTATTGACCATTTTAATATATTATTATTAGAAATAAATGGAGATGCCTTAATAATTAAGGGTTTATTCAAAGACGTTCCAAAAATGTATTTTTTTGAAAAATCAGATATGGCTCATATAACTCTTGCAGACCACGGGTTCATTGGACTCGTCCAGATAAAAGATCTTGAAGACTCTGTTGCTCTTGGAAAAATAGTCCATGAGTATGTTAAGAAGGTAGAAGACTTACTTCCTCTATTTGTTAGAATCTGCCAGATTGCCCCAAGTTCCTGTAGAGGAATGAGAGTTGACGGATTTAAACTTATTAGATTTTCCAATTATATATTTGAAGACGTTGAGATTTTATCAGAAGACGAGACTAAAGAATTAATTGTTGATAAGTCCAAGCTCCAGATTGCTCAAGCCATGGAGACAATTGAAATCATAGAGTTATTGACAGGAGAAGACAGGTGGTACACTGCCTACCACAAAGAAGACCTGATAATCCAAGCTGATGAGCCATGCAACAAAAGGTTCAAGAAAGAATCCAAGGAAATGGTAGAGATAGCTTTGTCATCTAGCCTTAGAACTGTAGGCCTCATTGATGAATTTTTCAACAATGCCCTAACAAACCAAGATAAGGAAGAAGAAGACACAGATGGAATAAAGAAGGGCCCCTCGTTAGTTGAAGAATTATTGAAGACAGAAGATTCCCTGTTCTAGACCTATGCAAGATGAAAAGACTACAATTAGATTCCCCTGCAGCCTGCAGCTTAGACATTCCCCACACGGGCCCCCGGATTGCTTCTTTTCATAATGAAGAAAAAGACCATTGCAAAGACGTTAAGTTAGAATTATTGCTAGACAACAGATTTACTTTATGTAAAGCAAATAGTATAAGACTTTAGTAATTTGTATATCTTTAAACCGGATCTCTTTTGGTAGCCGATTACTAGGGGTGGCAATTTGGGCTAATGGGTCGTGTTTGGGTTTGACCTGACACGACCCGACACATTTTCAGCTAGCACGAACACGACACGACATGATATCGTGTTATTTTTTGCTAACACGAACACGACCCGATAGTACCACGACCCGACCCGACTAGCACGATAAAAAAAATCGTGCCAATTAGGCACGATTGACACGACCCGACACGATAATTCATGAATTACTGTGTTTTTTTAATTAAAAATCATAATTTTCAGAACAAAAATATCTGTAGAAATATGTGTAGAACAGAAATGTGTAGAAATATCTGTAGAACAAAAATCATTCCCAACAAATTATCATCAATCTACTAAAAATAATTCATCACAAATTACCATCCAACATAACCAAATCATAAATCCAACTAAAAATCATAAATTACAATCCAACTAACAAACCCACAATCATCTTCCGGATATATCTACAAATAATCCAACAATCACCTTGTAATCAAAGCACTAGTAATCAACCTAAACCCACTATCACCTTCGGATAAATCCATGGTGGAGGCTGGAGCCGAGAGAGGAGACCAGAGTGCTTTGCAACAGGGGTAGAGGGAGCGTCAGAGAGAGAGAGAGAGAGAGAGAGAGAGAGAGAGAGAGAGAGTGAGTGGCTTGGGTTGGTAGTGGACTGCCGAGGCACCGCCGAGAGGGGAAGAGAGAGAGGATCGACCTGGTTGGGGCTGTAGCGGTAGAGAGAGAAGGGGGAGGAGCGGCTGATGTGTGGTTTGTAAGATGTTTGTTAGGGTTTGTTTTTTTAAGTTTCCTTTTATATTATGTTCTTTTTTTAGATTTTTAATATTTTTTTTAAGGAATTAGAGATGCTAATTATTTTTTTAATTGAAAGTGGTTACCAATTGGGTTCTAATTGGGCCACAATTTGGTTAAAATTGTGTTATTTTGGGTTACTTATCGGGTTACTAACGGGCCACTCTCGGGCGCTAACGGGTCATTGTCGGGCCAATTTTGTGTCATTTTCTTGGTACGAACACGACACGACCCGCTACCGAGCCAAAAAAATAAGGCCCGAACACGACACGAACACGACAAGTCATTTTAATTTCGGGCCAATTTCGTGTTGGGTCGTGTCGTGTTGTCGTGTTCGTGTACGAATTGCCACCCCTACCGGTTACCAGTCGATTGTAGTTCCCTTGTGCTATAAAAGGGAGCGTCCAGCTGAGTTCTAGACATCAAGAGTTAAAGAGTAATAGGTTTCTAGACTTCCAGTATTAAAAAGAGAGTATGCTTGTGGTAAGTAATATGTATATGAGTGAGTAAACCTCTCATAATTAGGGGAGAGGGGAGAGTTGTAACTACTTATGCTATGCAATAAAAGTATTTCCTTTTCCAGAATTCTCTTATGTTGAGTTGTTATTATTTTCCATATTGTCTCCAACTTTCTGTTCATAGAGGACTATTGTGTGGAACCTCTGGTGTAGCACACAAGGTGTTATACTCGTGAACCGCCGTCAGGTGCCGATTTACCGTGAGCCGTTAGCCAACTGGGCGTTAGGCGTGAAGGCGTACAGGCAGGAAACGGGTTCAACGCCAAAGTAGTGGATTGAGGTGCGACACATAAAGAGAGAGTTGCAGGAGGTCGAGACCAGAGAAGAATAGTAGCAAGGATGAAGAGAAGAAGGAAGAAGGATAAAGATATTGCAGACCAGGAGGAAGGTATAACTCGAACCAAACCCTTAACTATTTTACATATTATTATTTTAAAAGAATCTCGTATGAGCCTATAAATCACTAAAGACATTTTAGAATTTGTTAATCAAACAAATTTAGACTTAACTAGAGAAATCCAAGATTGGACTCTTACAGAGCCTAAAGATAAAGAACTCATAGAAACTGCTTTAACATACGCAGGTGGTACTTTTAAATATATAGACCAGGTTATTGAGTGGTTAACACGAGAAGTACCTAGAATTGAAATAATTAGAACTGGGATCCGAGATCTCTTTAGACAAAAATTAAGAATTGAAGATTTTGCAGAGAACTGTCAAGACTTGAAAAATATCAAGAATATACTAGGATACTTGAAGACATCATTGACGTATTAAAATTTATTAGATGAAAAAGATTAGCTGAAACAAAAGGCTATTTTAATTAGAGCCGGAGGAATCCGCCCTCTCATTAAAAACGTAGAAATAGTTGCCCCTAGAACATACCGTAGATTTTTGTCATCTTATGGTGATAATAATTTAGACGAATTTATAGATAACGATATAATTAATATTGTTAATCAAATATATAAATAAACTAGACAGATAAACCCAAGATACCGTATAAGGTATTTAAGACTGGAATATTTTCCATTAAAACATCTTCCAATTTCTAGACTCCCTGAAGAAATTATTTGTATAGATAATCCTCGCTATTCAGAACTCCAATACGATAGTGACGGAAGAAGCCTGAGAAGTAGCAGTACTCATGAAACTTCTACAATTAGACTTCCTGATTAATTAAGCGTTAAAATAAGTTTAAAAGACTTTAAAAATTATTGGAGTAGAAAATTCTATTCCCTAAAACTTTAGAAAAAGACGAAGACATATAAAAACAAAACTGGTCCCTAGGTAAGTTTTGGACTGTAGCTAGTCCGCATACTTAGTCCGCAAACTAAGTCCGCACTAGATCCACTCTCTCTCTCTATATAAAATAATAATGTATAAATCGGGTCGGATCTTCGGGTTCAGATTTTGTATAGGATCCAGACCTTACCCATTTAATAAACGTATTTTCGAGTTTCGGGTCCAAAAAAATATGCTCAGACCCTATTATAGGTCTCGAGTTCGTATCGGGTCCGGATCTAGACCCTAGCCAGAGGCTAGTCCAACTAACACACCCTCAAATCCAAACTCAGCTTCAAAATGAAAAAATACCCGACCCAGCCCAAAAACACATCCAAACACACCAGCTGAGTTCTGCATAATTATCCAAAGAAAGAAATTATCCAAAGTAAAGGTGACGGATACAACTCTGACATCTCCATCATCCATTGCAGGAAAAGCGGCTAAAGAAAGTGAATTTCAATCTCGTGAATCAAATACAGACACATGAATGAGATGCTTCTTCAGGTTTTATTCACTCATGATTCTATCCATTCTTAATAATAGGCTGCCCTTAGAGAGTTTAAATCATACCGAAAACAAAAAAACCCAAAGAATTTCTCACATCTTAGGCCTATTAACCTATGCAATGTTCTTTACACGACCATTGCAATTTTTTTGCCTAATAGACTTAAAAAAGTCAATTTGTCCCAGACAGACTAATATTTATTGTTGCATTTGAGCTTATACCACTGGGAAGCCTCTTGGCCCAGTGGTATAAGGCTGCCACTGGGACAGTCTTGGGGTAGATTTGGTTTGGTAGGAAGTTCGATCCCTGGCACTGTCAAAATAATGCTTGGCCAGCGAAAGCCACGAACCGCGAATGGGGATTAGTCGAGGTGCGCGTATGATGTTCCTGACACCTCATGGTATATTACCAAAAAAAAATTGAGCTTAATCATCCTCTAAAGAGCTTAATCATCCAAAAAAAAATCTTCTTTAAAACTTGATATGAGTAAAGCGTATGACACTGGCTTTCGAAAAAACATCATAATTAAGCCGGGCTTAGATATGAAATGGATTGATCTAATTATCAACTGTGTGACCTCGATTTCCTTTTCAAATCTGATTAACGGCTTCTCAAAGCCCCATGAGATTTGTATAGAGGGGTTGACTTCTTTACTAGGTAATTTCATTCCAATAGCACAATGTCAGGATTGGCAGCTGGCAGAAATGGGCCTAAGGTGTCTCATCTCCTCTTTGTGGATGATAGCATAGTATTTGGCAAAGCCACAGTTGAAGAGATGTCGATTGATACATGCATTCTTATAACATATACAACCAACTACGAGAAGAGTGGAATACTGTTGAGCAAAAATACACCAGGGTTAAAATCACTAACATGTTGCGTGAAAAAGAAGTTTGGAGCTTCGAAAAGTACTTGGGCCTGCCATCAATAGTGGAAAAGTAAAAAAAATGAGGGTTTTGCAGGTTTGCCGGAAAGAGTTTTGAGGAAAGTTAAAGGGGGAAAGAGGTTCTCCTATCCAAAGCTGGGAAAGACGTGTTAATAAAAGCGGTAGCTCAATCTTGCCTGACATACGCCTATGAGCGTGTTTAAAATTCCAGATTATGTTTGTGACGACTTACGAAGCCTAATGAGCAATTTCTGGTGGGCGGATGGAAAAAAAGCTAAGGGGATAAATTGGAAAAGTCGAGCTGAAATGTGTAAACCAAAGTCTCAAGGGGGGCTGGGTTTTTAGGGGTTTACAAGAATATAATCTTTGCCACTTTAGCTAAACAAGGATGAAGAATTTTGAAAATTCCTCGGTCATTGGTGAGTCGGATTGTGAAAGCTAAATACTACCCGAGTGTTTCCTGTTGGCAGGCAGAAAAAGCTAGCAACTCATCTTACATTTGGAAAAGTATATTTTGGAAAAGTATATGGGAGGCTCGAAAAGTTCTTGCACGGGGTATTAGACGGAGGATTGGAAGTGGTCAAACAATGCATATTTAGAAGGATAAATGGCTGCCTCGGCCTACACAATTTAAACCATGGAACGAAATTTACTCAGCAACAACGGTCAAGGATAGCATCGGTTTGAACCCGAAATGAAGAGTGGAACAATATTTGGTACTGCAAAATACCGAATTGCATAATATACTTTCAGTAACGGATAATGTTTTGAAATGGAGCATCAAGAAAGACAGATTTTGCTGTGTTCGTAGTGTTAGCCAAGAATCGATTTTAGACGTGCTAAGGGATTTCCCTACGGCAAAATCGATATGGCATTTGAGTAAATTAATTCAGCAGGATAGGTGGGATGATTGGGTGGGTCCAAAGGATTGTTTGATCGATGTAAATGCTACGTTACCAAAAGAAATTTGAGTTAGTAGCAATGATTGCATGGGGTATATGGCACAGTAGAAGTAGGAAACTCCATGAAAATAGGACTGTAAAGCCTTGCCTAATCATTTTCCACTCAATTTCAAGTAGTACATTGGAGTTTTTCAGAGAATCCAATGAAAACAACAATCCACTAGTCTCCGAACATCCTAGGTGTGGGTTGCGCCTTCAGACGGGGTTATCAAAATCAATTTTGACGGGGCCGTTTTTAAAGAACAAAATGGTGTCGGTATAGAGGTGGTAGCTTATGACTCATGAGGAGATTTTTTGGCAGGTCTTGCCTAAAACATCAAGCCCCACTGGGAGCGGAACAAATCGATTGCTATTTTTGTTGTGGATCGTACTCGCTCAATAGTTATTTTCCAGGGAGACTGCACAAATGATTCAAGCGTTAGAGGAAACAAAAGAGGACCTCTCGGACTTAGGGGCCATAATCGTGTCCAAGATTCTTCAGGTTTAATTTCTCATTTGTAAAAAGGGAGGGGAATGCCCCTGCCCATATTCTAGCCAAATATGCTCAAAACTTGTCTGATGTACAAATATGATGTGGGACTGCACCATTTTTTTGGTTCCCTCATTACAATATGATGTATCATTGATTTTGAGTTGATATAAAAGTTGTTGATTTAAAAAAAAAGAATAATTTTGGGTCAAGGAAGCTGATCTCAAGGATTTGAATGATTCTTAATGGGTCCTGGTGCTAAAGTTATCCTCACTTCTCATCTGGTATATATCAGTATCAAATGAAAACAAGTTCCTTTTGTTGTTGTTTTCTTTATTATGTGAAGTCCGATTTTTTTTTCTTTTGTTTTTATCTTAATAAAACCTCAATATGGATGTATTTAGTCTATTTAGGCTAGTTCTTATTTAATGTTTAGATTTGGTGTCTCTAATTCTGATATGATGTGCAAATTTAGAGGCTCTTTCAACTCTTAACCAGTAGTAGGAAGAATGACTGTTAGTTTCTATTTTTTTCAAAGAAAAAACATACACTAATGTGATACCTTTTAATTTTGGATGCTTCAAATTTGGATTTAAGTCTGAAATTAAGACACGTTATTACTTTTTGAGTAATTCTAGAGTGACAAATAATTTGAGCTGAAAACCAGACAGTTTAAGGTGATAAAATGTCATTAGTTGGTGTTTTAGATGGATACATGTGGGTTAAATGAACACATGCTCTATATTTTTGTATCTTTTGGTGTTTGGTGCCAAAAGTTTTCATTTTTGACACCTAAAAAAGCCTTTTAGCTACTCCTTGTAAAAGTCATTTTGGGGGGTAAATGCTCCAAAATGAAATATTAAGGCACCAATGTTAGTATCAAAGAAATAATGGGGGTTAAACTCCAAATCACCGTATGTTGTTTTATTATTTTTTACATAATCGTTGCTCTCTACAATGCTTATTTTTGTACTTTACGGTTTCATTATGCTAGATTTGAATTGTGTTTTTATTATGGTATCCTCAGTTGGACAATTGTTGTCTAATCATTCTCAAAATTAGGCATGTTTGGTGTTTTTATTACTTTTTGAGTAATTCTAAACTCACCAATAAAATCTGATCAAGAAATGAGATTTGTATTAAAAAGTCATTAGCGATTGTTATAATTGGACCTATGTGCATAGAACAAAAAAATGCTTTATGTTTTTGAATCTTTTGGTATTTACCTATTTGGTCACCATTGATTCTAAAATAGTCCCAAAATTTTCATTTTTACATCCAAAATGACTTTTAGCTGCTCGTAAGAGTCATTTTGAGGGTTAAACCCCAATAAATGAAAGCTTTGGGGGTCGTGTGCACTATCAAATATTTGATCTTGGTGCTAAATTCACCCTCGTTTCTCATCAAGTATAAGATCCATTTGAAATTAACACGGCTTTGATTAATTCTAGAGTTACCCATAAAATCTGACCTAAAATCCAGACAAGTTGCGGTGTTGAAAAATCATTTCTTGGTGTTTTAAATGGACCCACTGGATTAAATGAAAACACGTGTTATGTTTTTCATCTTTTGGGATTTGCTCATCATTGATTCTTTGATAGGCTATATACTTTTCATTTTTGACACCAAAAATGACTTTTGGCGCCATGTAATAGTCATTTGGGGGGTCGAACCCATAAATTAAAGTTGGGCCAAAGTTGGTATTAAAGAATTAACGGGGCTCAAAATCTAAGTCACTTTATGTTTGGTTGGATGGTCATCTCAACATTACTGATGGTATCCTGATCAGAGTTGCTGTACCTACTATCTAACATTTGATGGTTCATGGTGCTAAAGTTATTTTTAGTTCACATATGGTATCAGAATTATCTGAAATTAAGATGTATGTCTTATTAGTTTTTGATTAATTCTAGAGTCACTTAAAAATTCTGACCTAAAGATCAAATTATTTAAGGTCTTAAATCTCATTAATTCGTGTTTAAAATGGGCCTATGTGGATTATACAACATGCTTTATTTTTTTTGTTTGGCTACCATTGATTTATTTTTGACATCCATAGTGACTTCTGGTGGAACATAAAAGTCATTATGGCGGGGGTTAAAATCACCTTATGTTGTTTAATTAGTTTTTATATAATAACTGCTATTTACTATTTATGTTTTGGTGCTTTTCGGTTTCATTATCCTAGATTTATATGAGTGACTAGTCTTGTTTTACATGTTTGATAATCTTTTGAGGCGCATCTTTGTTGTTCTGTTTTGCTCATTTGCATAGATGTTTATCACCATGTTCAGTTGTTTAAAGAGTTTGGGTTAATGGTTGTTGCTAAGCTATTTCATTTGTTTTAAATGATTTTTGGAATGGGGGAAAAAGTATTGACCACATGTTCTTTTTCTTTTTCCTACTCACTCTGTAAAAAAATGTCTGAATTTATGTTCTTTTGTGGTGCGAGAGTGAGTCATTTTTTCTAATTTAAATTTGTTAGACTTTTTAAATATCATGGTGGGTCTATCTTTGATTAATGAGGTGGTTGTCTTTTATGCATAAATTTATTATGTATATATCATACCTAAGGATTTTTGCAACGAGGATGTCGATAAGCATGAGCGTGACACACCTTACAGTGGGGGCTACACACAAGCGTGTCAAAGAAGAGTGTGTTTAAACTTGATGTTTGGTAAGGTTTCGGTTTGTGTTTAATTGTACTGTGAAACTTGGTGTTTTAATTTCTTTTTGACATTTTTTTCAGTCTTTAGCATATGTTCACGAGACCATGAAAAAACATATGTTCATCAGGAGCCATGAATTCATTACAAGGTTGAATCTCATCAACATTATGAAGTTGCACTAGATGTTGCAGAGGTACACAGAAGTGACCAGAATTAGGGAGTGTGACTAAGGTAACTTCATTCCTTAAACTTCATCTATGGAGATTCATGAACCAATTACAACTCAGTTTCAAACATATCTCATATTTGATATAATTATGTTGCAATTGTAATGCCATGTTCTCTTCCATATTTTTTTGTTTCTTTTTTATGCTTTTTCATCCTTAACATTTCAAATTATTATGCATAAAATGGAGAGTCAAGAGCCAGTTATTCTTAATGGTTCATCATTCATTTTTCTACATACTACATTGTCAATATGATACCTGTGTTGTGCCCTAGGTGCTCAATAGGTGGCGTCGTGTCGGATACAGGTGCGGGTGAGACAAAACTTGGTGTTTTCATTTCTTTTACATAATGTCGTATTTTGACATAATCCCCCCAAAGATGAAAAATTGATCTTAAATCTCCCCAAAACCAAACAGATGTTACCTATTGTTAAAAAGCCCCTCCTTTTGTGTATTTTGATTTCCCCCCCATTTTATCAAGACGAAAATTCCGTTATTAAAAAACCAGCACTAATGTATATTCTGACTTAACCCCTAATTTATTTTAAGCGAAAATACTGCCTTCTTACCCACTTAATCTTATTACGCAAATACAACAACTATTAACCTTAGTACTAAAACCTAAACATTACAAAAAATCAAAACCAAATCAATTTATACACATACAAAATTTGACTCGATTTACTCATAACTCGAATTGGTTAAAAATCCATTTGGTTACTTCCTCTAATCATTTTGCTAGCCAAAATTGGTTTCTCTTGATTCGCCTCTCTCTAGGTCTTATTTGAGTTCTCCCTCTCATGGTTTTTAATTGGAATTATCTACAAAATCCCTCTCTCTCTAAAGCGATTTGAGTTGAAGGGTTTTTGGGATTCGAACGATGAAGACAGGTTGTGCCGCCATGGATGACGTGTCTTGCGGTGGAGTTTTTCGGTGCTCGATTTGGATTGGGTGTTGATGGGGGTGTGACGAGGTGGTGGCTGGTGGTGTTGTACAGTGGTTTGATGGTGGTGGCTCGTCAGTGGTGGTTGACCTGGATATAAAATTAGAGGACAAATACTTGTTGTAGAATGTTAGTTTCGAAATGTTTTTGTAGTATTTAAATTCTCTACAATCTTTTAGGTTAAAAAATTAGGGTTAGGGTTTTTATTTGAGGAAGAAGAAAAAGAAGTTGGAAGGAGGTATTCATGCTTAAAAAATATTGGGGGTAAGTTAAAAGATACATTAGTGCGTTTTTTTAGAAGGGCGATTTTATCATGATAAAATGAGGGGGTCAATACAAAAATGAGATTTTTTAACGGTAAGGTAACGTCTGTTTGGTTTTGGGGGGTTATTTCTAATTTTTCATTGGGAGATGTCAAAATACGGCATTATTGCGGGGGATTAAATAAAAAAGCCTTCATTTTATGTTGGATTATTTTGTTATAGAGTTGTTTAAAGTAGAGAAAATAAAATCTATAATAAGTGAGTCTACTATACTAAGATATTGGTTGACCATTCATTGTGAAATAATATTAGGAGATCTATCCCACATCGGTTAGGTATGGAATTGTTTCTTAACCAACAACCTATAAATTCACAAGGTCAAAGATCTTAGCATCACCCCTTGCATAAAATCCCAGGCCGGTAAGAAGTAAAACTCCTCAGGGTGGCCTAGGTTTATAAAAGGGTATTTATAATAATTTTCGTGGGCCTTAGTTTGGTGAGAGGGCCCCAATTAATCGTTTAAAAGTTGAATAATTGTATGAGACATTTTGAAAGTAGGATTATGGCACAATATTTTAGAAATTCGTGATTTTAGTGTCGGTCCATTAGTGGATTAGGGCACTAAGGCTGTGTCTTTAGATCTTTACAGTTGTGTTTGAAGTAAAAGAGGTGATCACATGGCGTGTCTAATTACTAATTGACTAATTATATTGAGATTAAATATGGTAAATTAATTTATTTGCATTTGTTTATCAAACTCTGAATTAGGGCTGACAATTTTTGACTTGATAACCCGTTTATGGTAATAATCCGAAATGATCCGAACAATGTTTAAAAAGGCGGAAGAGGCGTACGCCTCGAGGCGCTGAAAAAAAGCCTCGAGGCTTAAGCCTCAGGGCTGAATTTGAGGCTTACTCCTCGCCTCATGCCTTTTTGCTGAGGCGCAGAAAAAAAAAAAAAAAAAAAATCTTTCATCACAAAGTCTGTTTGTTTAAAGGTTAAAATTCTTCATTTTTCTAAAATTGTACCCAACTTAAAAAAATGTTGTTTTAATCTACTAACTCTTATTCTTTTTTTATTTTAGTTTAGTTTTAAAGTTGCACTTAATTTTGTTTTTCTTTACTAATTTGTTTGAAATAAGTGTATAAATTTGTTTGAGACTATATTTTGTTACAAATATATAGTTTGTTTGAAATAAATGTACAAAATTAACTTCAATATGACTTTTTTTTAAAAGGTTTCTATTTTTTTGTTTTCAACTTAGATTAATATGTTTTCTTTAACTTATACTAATATATTTTAAAGGTTACTGTTTTTTTTAATAAACTTAGGTTAATATGTTTTATTATTTTTTTAATAAAGTTGCTATTTTTTTAATCTTAGCTTGAAAATCAATGTTTTTTTTAATAAATTTGCTTGTTAAGTTGCATTGATTAATTTATTGTCATATTATAAAAGAACCAATATGTGAATGAAGCTAAAAAAATGATTTTGCCAATACGATTTTGCATTGATTAATTTATTGTCATATTTAAAATAACCAATATGTTCAAATTGATTTTCTTTTTCTAAAAAGTATATTGGGGGGAACAAAAAAATGTCAAACTATGTGAGAAAGCCCTCAAGGATGTTTTTTTTGTAGTTTTATTTTATATTTCTTTGTTATTTTATTTTTATGGTTTTATTAATATTTTTTTAATATTATTTTGCTCTTTTTTTTTTCCTTTTCGGTGACGCTTACGCCTCAAACTCCTCGAGGCTTACGCCTCGCCTCGCCGCGACTAAAACGCCTAGCCTTGCCTTTCGCCTTTTTAAACAATGGATCCGAACATGACACGATTATATTATATAGATTCAAGATTACCTAAAACTTATACTCCAATAAAAATCAACGTGACCCGAAAATAACACGACTAATCCGAATTGCCACCTCTACTCTTAATCATTATTTATATTTATCAAACGACCATAGGGAGTTGTTTATACTGTGGGTTGGAAATTGTCATTGTCTGTCTTGTTCAACAATTTCTTCCCCTATCTTCTGTCTTTCTCTCTCGCACAAACCCTCCTCTCTCTTCCTTTCTGCGACATCTCTTCCCTCTCTCCCTCCTCTCCTCTCTTCTCCCATCACCATTGGTCATTTCCCCCCGCTCTCAGTAGTGGTATACTTGTTTATATTTGTTGATCAAACTCTGGCCAGAATCTGATTCTGAGTTTGACAATGATTTTGAAGTTGCTCAATACACCCTCTCTCCATCCCACATATCCCTCAACCAGGTGGCACAAAATCTTTGTATACAACTCCTTGAAGATGACGTAACCTCATCGATTCTATGAAAAGATTTAGGCATTCTCTCATCTCATACCTCCCCAGTCACACCTCAACCTCAAATTTCTTCTGACTTCAAGCTCAACCTCTGACGGATTTCAAAATGTGGTATCCAAAAAAAGAAGTAAATGTAGAAGCTTAAGAAGGGCCTCATTGCCCAAAATTCCATCAGGCCCAAAGACCTTTACATAGCTGCTGAATGTAAAAAAGATCAAAAAATGACAAAAAGACTCATGCTGCAACCTCTGTGACGACGCAACCTCTAGTTAAGGGGACATCTCAATCCATCTCTAAGTCATTTTAATGATTTTGCTCTATGGGAATGCTGGAGGCATATCTAACCTACCAACTCAGAGTCCTTTACAGCTTATGCTATAAACACAAACCTGACTTATTGTGTATTGTTGAATCAATTTGTAATTTTTATGCCGTTCCTCAGTCCTTTTAAACTAGCATTCGTACGAATTTGCTTCACCATAATAATAGAGATCCTCTCCCCCCCCCCCCCCCCCCCCCCAAACTTTGGATCTTTGCTTCCCAAACTGCTCTCCAACTCACCTTTCTTAATAATACATCCCAACAAATTACTTCAACCTATCAGGTTAATAGTGATCTTCAACTTCTTTTTGCAAGAAGAGAGCTTTGGTCTGATTGTTGCTTATTTCAGAACCAATACCCCATGCCCTGGGCTGCCTTGGGTGGTTTAAACTCTATTTTAGGTCCTCATGAGAACAAAGGTTGTAAGGTTTTCTTGAGAGTAACTTATAATGTTTTTAAAAAGGTGACTGATCAATATGAGTTTACTCATTTGGATGCCATTGGTAATTTTTACACATGGCATAGAGGTTCCAAATCCACAACGTTGGATAGAATTCTCTGTAACAATGCTTGGATACAAAAGTGGCATCTGTGAATGTCAATGTTCTTTCCAGAAGCTCATCTGATCATCATGCCCTTCTCTTTAGCTCAAACTTATCAATCTCATGGCCCAAAACCATTAAAATTTCAATCTTCTTGGTTTGACTACCCCAGTTTCTGAATCTTGTTAGTGATGTGTGGAACACCAATGTCATTGGTTAGCTTCTATTTACCATCGAGAAAAAGCTCCACTTAATAAAAAATTCCCTTAAAAACTGTAACAAAGAATTTTTTGGCAATATCCACCTCAAAGTTCTGCAGACCAAAAGCAGTCTCCTCAACATCCAACAGGAAACGGACTCGCAGAATATCACCACTGAGCTCTTCAACAATGCTCTTGAGGCTCAAATCATTTCTTTCCAATGCTTCTAAAGCTGAAAAATCATACTGGAGGGATAAATCCAGGCTTGGATGGATATATAATGGTGATTCGAAAACAAGCTATTTTTATAAAATGGCTTCTCAAAGGTTTTATCAACAGAAAAATAAATTACATCAAGGTTTGGACCAACACCATCACTTATTCTAATTTGGTGCAGTAGCACTTTGTGGATCATTTCACTCACTTGTACTCCCAACCCCAGGTATGCAATGATATCTCTCTTATCCAAAGCTCAATTCCTTGTGTTCTTGATGAGACTGATAATCTATGAAGCATCGCCACTCTCCCGGAGGCGACGAATCTTGTTTGACACGTGTCGGACACGCGACACGCTCTGACACGTCCCGATACGCGAGCCCCAAAGTGTCCCTTTTTTTTTTAGTTGGACATGCTCCCGACACGCTAGTCCCTGTTTTTTTTTGCTATTTCCTCTTCATTCTTTGCTGTTTTTCTTTGCTGTTTCTCCCTCTTTATTTTATGCAACTACAGAAAAAAAATAAGATTAGAAACAACAGGAAAATAAATAAATAAAAGAAACAGCAAAAAAAGTGTGTTTGAATGTTAAATGCAACTAATGTGATGGTGATTATGTTTTATTTATGATTTTTAATGTTACAGTGTGTTTGAATATTGTTTTGTATGGTCCATTTTCTTAATTTTATTATGTTAAATGCTCTAATAATGTATTTTATGGAAAAAATTGTTTTATTTCTTTTATATATGTTTAAATATATATTATATATTATACGTATCCTAGCGTGTTGTATCCCAGTTTTTAGAAAAATCACGTGTCGCGTGTCACGTTGAAACACGTATTGCGTGTCGAGTCCGTGCTTCATAACTGATAATGCATTTCTCACCAATATCCTCGCTGACACTGAAATTAAGAAAGTTATATTTGATCTTGATCCTCACTCAGCTCCTGCCCCTTATGGTTTTCCTGGGCTATTTTATCATTTTTTCTGGGATATTAAAAAGCATGACCTCCTGAAATCCATTACAGTGCTCTTTTATAAGAACTGGATCTTCCCTAGCTTTAATGCAAGTTTTATTGCATTGTTGCCTAAAGACTCTTGTGAAGAAACCATTGATAAGTATAGGACCATTGGTCTTGCCAACTTTCTAATTAAAATCATCCCAAAAATTCTTTCTGACAATGTTTTTAATCTCACGGATAAGTTAAAAAAGGTCGTACCCAGTGCACAAGGCTTCCCTCTTAACTGCAAGGTTTGGGAGAGGCAGATGTCGGCTAACCTTACCTCCATATATGGAGAGGCTGTTCCCATTTCCCAAACCCGAGACCAACCGTAGCTTGGGCGAGGGCACTTGCCATCCCACCAAGGTACTACCTCTAAATCAATTTGGGTTTGCTAAAGGTAGAAGAATAACTCATGCTATTGGGTTTGCATCCGACTGTTTTAACCCTCTCAACTACAAATCTTTGGGTGGAAACATTGGCATCAAATTTGATATTGCAAAGGCTTTTGATACCCTCAATTTGTCATTCTATTCGTTGTCCTGAAGAGTATAAGTCTTAATGAAGTATTTTATTTGGTGGATCTCTACTCTGCTCATTTTGATAAATGGCACTCCTTTTGCCAATTTTAACTAATTTAGAGGCGTGAGGCAAGGGGACCGTTTGTCCCCCATCCTCTTTATTTTGGCTGAAGAAGTTCTCAACAAAGCTTGTCCACTTTTGCTGCTAATAAACACATCAAACATATATCTTCTCATCATGGTTCAAAGTCAAGGCCGATACCGCGACGATACGGCCGAGTTGACTAGGTATCGGTGCCCACCGATCCGATTCCGAGTTACGAGTTACGAGTTGAGTTTTCAATTGTTGATGTAAATCGACCCTATAGCGGTAATTTCTCGGTAGTATCGGTGATATAGCGGTATAATCGGCCCATATCGACGATATCGCAGTAGAATCGGCCCATATCGGCGATATCGCGATGGAATCGACCCATATCGGCGATATTATGATGGAATCGGCCCATATCGGCGATATCGCGATGGAATCGACCTCTATCGGCGATATCACGGTAGTATCGACCCATATCGGTGATATATCGACCGAGATGGTATAAGTTACTAAGAATCAATCTCTCTCTCTCCAGTGTTGTGTTGGTAAGCGTGGTTTTTTGAGGGGGTTACGAAATGCTAATTGTTTTTTAATTTAGTGTGCTGTGTATGGGTTATTTGGTCATCGTGTGGATTTAATTTAGTGCATTGTATATGTGCCCGTTTTTTTTTAAAGAATGCAAATTATCCAAATGTTATTTGTTATTATTTTTTATAATAATGTTCCCAATGTTATATTTTAATATGTTATTATTTATAAAAAAAACGTAAATGTTATTCTTTTACAAACAAATATACAACTGTAATTATTGTCAAAATAATATTTGTATCCTCTAAACATTTGTAAAAATAATATTTGCATCCTTTATGTAAAAATATCATTTGCAACACAAGTAAAAAAAAAAATATTTGCATCCTCTTTGTAAAAAAATAACATTTACATTCCTTTTATAAAAAAATAACATTTGCATCATTTTTTGTAAGAAAATAACATTCGCTTCCTTTTTGTAAAAAACGATCGTAAAAAAAATGTAGTGTTTTGTCAAAATCACTATTTGTATCCTCTTTGTAAACAAATAACAATACTAAAAAAGAAACATTTCTATCCGTTTTATAAAAGGATAACATACTTAAAAACACATTTTTATCCTCTTACTAAAAATAATACTAAGAATATAATAGTTGTATCCTCTTTGTAAAAAAAAAATTATCCTCTTACTAAAAAAGTAACATTTGTTTTTCTTTGTAAAAACATAATATTTGTATCCTCCGTGAAAAAAAACATTGATTTATTATGGAACATTGAATCTGCCAAGTTCGCAGCACGTCAATATAATCAATTGTACAATGTTATGCATATTAAAGGATAGTTTTAAACTTATCTGATTGGTCCACATTGTTAATGGTATTTTTTTAAAATTTTCTAGATTTTTTTCAGAATTTTTTGCGCTCTCTAAATAGTGTATCTTTGCGTATCGCCCGATACCGTGACCGATACCGCGACCGAGTTGAAAATCGAGTGGCCGATACCGGGACCGATACCGAGACTTTGAACCATGCTTCTCATAGATGTTATAAAGCTCCCACGTTTACATACCTTGGAGTTTTCATTTTTAGAGGTAAACTAAGAAGGTGTCACTTGCAAGCAATTACTAATAAAGCAAGGTTTAAACTTGAAGGCTGGCAGGGCAGGCTTCTTTCCATAGCAGGAACTCATTAAAACTGTGGTGGAACGAATTATTCTATACAGTTTTATGGTCTATCTGTGGCCTTACTCTCTTCTCAAGCAAGTACTGATGGGAATTAGAGTTTATTGTTATTTTCCCTTTATTTTTGTTTTTTAATTAGTTTCCAACTATGTTTGGGAGTAATGTTTCATTTTTAGTTTTTAGTTGCCTTTTTAGGCTTTTGGGTATTAGCTTGATTAGCAAGCTAACTCTTCCTATAAATAGGCCCCTTGGTCCTCATTTGTACTCAACTTGAGAATAGAGAAGAGAGAGAGAGAAAGAAACCCATTTCATTTCTTTAGTTTAGTTGGTGTTGTGTGGATAATTTCTTCTTTTACGCTTTTGCACCCAAATTCACATTAAATTGGTAGGGCTGGTAATTTTTGACGCGATAACCCGTTTACAGTAATAACCCGAAATGACCCGAACATGACACGATTAGCTTGTATAAATTTAAGAGTACCCAAAACTTTTACTCAAATCAAAATCAATGCGACCCGAAATTGACGCGACTAACCCGAATTGCCACCCCTACAAATTAGTATTAGAGCCGCGTTTGTTCTTGGCGCGAGGATGATTATCAAATATGAGTCGGATTCGAGCTGGAACCACCTTGACTTTATTCTACGTCCAACAACCTCCCACCAATCAGCCCCTGTTATCACCACCCCTTACCGCCACCCAAACCCCTCTCCCTTCTCGTTTCAACCCCAAAACATCTCCCAATCCAAACAAGAACCCTAACCCTACATTAACTACACCTGCTATCACCACCGCCGATAGCCTTATTTTGCCTGGAAAGATTGCCGACACAGCCCCAAGGAAGAGCCCTCTGCCACCAGCCAACTCCAACGTCTCTTCCACCTATTGCCCCTCCCTGAAGCCATTGAAACTACTGCTGGAATGCAGCGAACAGTCTACAATCCACTGCACGGCACCAACGACTTCAATGGGAAGTCCGGCCCATCGTTTTTACCCTGGATTACCACGGATCATCCCGGAAGTTCCTTCAGACCAGCTCGGGATGATGCAAGGCAGTTTCAACACAATTTCAGCTCGAATTTCAAGAAGTCTTCCGAAATTTCAAGAACCCACTTCGATCAAACCAAGAACCACCGGAAATTCAAGAAGACCTTAATCACAACCAAGATTCATGGCCTACTACTTTCACCCAATCCAAGATCATTTCTAATGGACAAATTCAAAAACAAAAAAATTGAATCCAAACCCTATTTACCACAAAACCCTAACCCTAATAGACATTCATATTCAATTCCGGAATTCCCACCCACATCACGAACCCTAACCAAATTTTCCCACCGTTCGGACCTCTTCAACTCGCTAAGTCCCTACCAACTTCTGAAAATTACAATTCAGCCCCTGAATTTTCTAAAAATTACAAATTTGCCCCAAATCTATCAAGAATCTATGATTTAATCCCTCCCTCACCCTAAGGTCACCTTTCTTCCAAATTATCATGGGATGGTACCAAATACGGGCTCGATATGAATGCATGTGCCGATTTCGACAAGGTAAGTTGTGCCATCATCAAGAAACTCAAAAGTCTTCAAGATTCTTGGGCCACGACGGATTCATATATATCTTAAAAGCTTCACACATCCACGTATAGTGCTTACTCCATCGGGGAGTATGAGATGTACCGTCAACACCTAAATAGGTGTCGAAACGAGTATCTTGAGATGGAGATGGGACGTGAACAATGGGTACATGAACGAGCGAGACATTTGATCCCATATTTCAAGTACTTGTCCACCGGTGTCCCCCCTCCTACATCCGATGTCATTCTCACGCACACCAATGATACTATCTCTTCGGTTATGGTTCACGAGGATGTCACCGATGTTGTTGAGACCCGGCGATGCTTGATAGTGACTATGTGTTCCATCCTGGTGATTTTTTTCCCATATTCGAGTAGGCTGGATGGATCACTCATACTCAATATAGGGATTTGGAAGGCATTTGAGATTGTGGACTTCTTTGGGGTAGAAGATGATGAGTACTTTCTATGTGATTTATTTGATTTATTTGTTGAAGACGGTTGGGAGACTCGCACTCGTTATCGCGAGGTGGAAATATTTGCTTTGACGCATTTCTTTCCAATTTTTTGTCACAATGATGAGTTTTGTGATGATGGTTTGGTGGTTGTTTCCTTTAAAGAGTATATATTGTGTGATGTGATCACGGATGGTGTGGGATTCGTGGATCCTTTTTGGGTTACTTATGAGGAGAGCTCCACGACTCATTTACATGATTTGATGCTACGGAGGCTCATCATGAGGAATTTGGATGAAATTTGGCATCAATGGCCCTCTCCGCGTCAATCTTGTGTTAGCTCTTCATTTGGACGGATTAGAGGCCACATTCCTATTCATTGGTCATGGCATAAATTTGTGGTTTCTCTTCAAGAATATTTTGCGAGTCGTTATGCGGGACACTTCAAAGGATGACTCCCCTTTCAAGTAGGGGAACCCCCGGATGATGTCCTAACACACATTTTTTTCGCTCCGGACGAGCTCTCTCAAGTAGGGGAGAATGATGGGAATTAAAGTTTATTATTATTTTCCCTTTATTTTTGTCTTTTAATTAGTTTCCTACCATGTTTGGGACTAATGTGTCATTTTTAGTTTTGTGTTGCCTATTTAGTCTTTTGGGTATTAGCTTGATTAGCAAGTTAACTCTTCTTATAAATAGGCCCCTTGGACTTTATTTGTACTCAACTTTGAATATTGAGAATAGAGAAGAGAGAGAGAAAGAAACCCATTTCATTTCTTTAGTTTAGTTGTTGTTGTGTAGATAACTTCTTCTTTTACGCTTCCGCACCCAAATTCACATCAAGTACAGAGGTGTATTAGAAACTTCATATGGACTGGACAAGTCAACAAAGTAAACACTGTTACTATTTCCTGGAAGCGTGTCTTCCCAAAGAAAATGGTGGTCTTGGCATAAGAAATATAGTTGTTTTAAACAGAAATGCAACTCTTGGGACTTTTTTAATGATGATAATATTAATATGTGGAGCCATGTTATGAAAGCCAGATTTAATTTCATGAAAGTGTGACCTCTTACAAAATTTCTTCTATTTGGCCTGGTGAGGACAAAACCATCCATCACCCGCCCAAAGCAAGTTGTTCGGTTCTTTTCTATTTTTCCTATCGGGTCAAACATGGTTCAATGGCCTATTATAGCGGTTTAGTTGTGGGTCACTGGGGGGTTGCAAACAGCCACTCCTCCTCACCCCGCCTCTCTCTTTCCAACTCTCTTCGAACAATTCCCATTCTCCGTTCCTCTTCTTAGAACTGGTGCTATATATATATATATATATATATATATATATATATATATATATACTCTCACCGGCCCAAATTAAGAGTTCCTATCTGGTTTTTGTATGCAATAAGGATACACTTAATCAATGGCTAAGGTGAATACTTATCATTATCGTTGATTCTGGTTCATTGATCATGTCCAAAAAGGGAAAGTGGACTATTAATTTAGGACAACCGCTCTTAATTTGGCACCGAGTGAGTATATATCAATATATATATATATATAAATAAGGAGCAGAATAGTGACACATATCAATAAAAAGATAAGACAATTAGGGGTTGAGATGATGCCTAACAAGGCTGGAAATGGAGGGTTGAGATTGTTTTGTTGCATTTTCCTATTTTGACTCTTTATTTTTTGGTTTTCCCTTCTTTTGCCTCACCATTAATTGGTTCCCCTCTTTTACTTTAATTCAAAACAAAGGCTAAATTAGGAAGTGTACCCAAAGATTTCATCTCATCTTTGGTTCCCCCTCTTTTGACCCCCGTATTTCTCTCCCTCTTCTCTCAACTCATCTTTGGTTCCCGGTTCTTCATCTCCATCATCCAGGTACGGTTTTCATCTTTGAATCGTTGAATCGTCGGATTTCATTTGAATCTTGCTTAATCTTTTTAGCTAACCGTTTCAGCTACATTTCAATTGTTTTAGCCCTAAGTTTTTCATTTAGTGTTTCGTTTTTTTTTTACTTCACTGCGTTTCATTTTCGGCTAAGTTTAAGTGTTGTTGATTTAATCCCATGTTCTTGAAAATATTTATCTAAGTTTAAATGTTGATTTAATCCCCTGTTCTTGAAAATGTTGGTGTTGAAAATGTTCAGTTGATTGAATCGTTTGAAAATGTTGTTGAAAATCATTTAATCAGTTGGCTAATCGTTTAATCAGTTGACTATGGTTGGCTATTAATGACTCATAAGGATCAACAACCTCATATCAATGGAAGATCTGGTTGGAAGGGTGCCTATGCTAGACAACCACAGTGAAATGTTTAAAGGTATTTTATAGTTATTAGATGTTTTTCTATTTTAGACCATTTATTTGTTAGCTATGAATCATTTATTTGCAGTGCTTAAAGGTATATGTTGCTGTCTTTATGTTGGTTCACTGAATAAAACATTTTCTTATTGCCTGAGTGAGCAATGGTATACAAGCTTAGTCAAGTGGTTCATTTGATATAGTTTATAACAGAGCTAACAAAACAGAGTTGTTTAAATTGAAAAAACAATCTATCTCATACTGTTGTATACAGTATATCTATAAATTAATGCCATGTTTTTATGAAGTCAGCACGCGAAGATGTCGAAGCGAGGATGAGGAGGATCAGCAGGAAACAAGTTCCGAATGTCACTGGGTCTACCAGTGTCACTGGGTCTACCAGTGGCAGCAACGGTAAATTGTGCTGATAACACCGGGCTAAGAATCTGGACATTATATCAGTGAAGGGGATCAAGGGAGGATTGAAAAGGTTGCATGTGTGGGTGATATGGTGATGGTCACCGTCAAAAAGGGAAAGCCTGATCTCGGTGAGAAGGTCATGCCAGCTGTCATAGCCAGGCAGCGCAAACCTGGGCGCTGAAAGGACAGTGTTTCATGTACTTCGAAGATAATGCTGGTGTTATTGTAAATCTTAAGGGAGAAACGTAAGGGTCTACTATCACCGGCCCCATTGGGAAGGAATGTGCTGATCTATGGCCTAGGATTGCTGGTGCAGCCAATCTCAATTCATTTTATAAATATACATTCCAACTAACATTTTATAAATATAGATCATCAAACGGTGATTTTACAATTATTAACCAAGTAAAATTATTAGATGGGCATGGACTGTAAGTAAAATTGTCCTTCTAATATAATAGATGTGTGTACTTTAATATTGTTATGTTTAAGTGTGATTTGAGATTCAAGTTAGTGATGATTGACTAGAAAATCTTAGTTTGTTGGTTTGTTTTATATTATAAGTGTTAGCTTATACTGAATTGGGTTCACAACTCTACCCCACAAGTTTAAAAAAGGAGATCAATGTGGCAGTCAAGAAGACAAATGAGGTGCCTTTCTTGCGGTGTTGTATTGAAATTATGTAGGGCACTGATTGTGAAGTGTTTGGGCTAGGTTGTTTGTGCATAGACTTATGTATTGTATAATTATTATCCTTTCTATATTGATTTATCTTTTTAGCCTTTTAAGTACAAGATATCTTGATCTTAAAATGTAAATTTATTGATATCAACCTTTCATATATAATTTTCTGAAGTTTTTGGTTAATTGAGTTCAAATTCGTGGAGTTTCTTTTGAGGTATCATTCTTTGCAGGCATTGTATGTTTTCATCTGCAATTGGTGTGTGTTAATATTTTGTATGCTGAATATTTGTTCATTTTTCTCTGTCTCAACTTCTTAAAAATGCTAGCGATAGAGCTTAGAATTTGTAGTCTGGCTGTTAAATGATGATCTAAACTTGCAGGTATTGAAGTGAAAATTTGTTGTTCCTGTTAGTTTGGGTTTACTTTCAGCCAAAAATGGCCAGCAATGGTGCAGTTACATGTCCACCTCCAATGAAGGCTACATCTGATGGTGTTTTCTAGGGGAAAATCCCCTTGTTATGCACTTCTGCTAGCCATTTTACAAATGTGTTTGGCGTTTGTGCTCACGTGACTGCTCGCTTATCTTCTTAATCCATTAAGACAACCCCGAGTGATTGCCGAGATTACTTTAAGTTTGAATTCTCTCTACATTAATACAATTTCAGTTATATTGTTCTCTGCCTATTGTATATGTATCCACTCATTATTCTTTTGAATCCTAATAATTTTACTGACAGTTAGTGTGCAGTGTTTGAAATCATTTTCGCTTTTATATTATGGCTTTGATGAAAGTTTCACATGTGAGAGTTCATCATTTGATATTATATTTGCTTAAATAGTGCCAAGTTTGGTAAGAATAATGGAGGGGGACATCAGAACAGTCGGATACTATTGTATATATATCATCTCCTCTCTCTCTCTCTCTCTGCACCGACAACCAAGAACAACAACACCACAACCCCTTTACTCCCACAATCTCACCCAAACCTCTAACGAACAACATCTCACCACATCAATCGGTACAAATCCAAACCAGATCTGGTGCCGACATCCTCCCTTCAGCCCATTTTTTTCCCAGATCCGGTCCAAAAATCGCCTGAGGCTAAAGCACCTCCACCATTGGTGGTTCGATCTGATTCGTTTGGATCCGCTGAATTGAGTTCGGCTAGAACAAAGTCTCCAACTTTTCCAGACAGGAGGTAACGATTTTCCTTCCTAAATTATGTTATTTGTAGTATAAGAGTAACTGTTTGGACTCTTGAAGTCTCCAACAAAGTCTCCAACTGAATAGAGTTCATTTCGTTTGGACTCTTGAAGTATAAGATGTAACTGCTTTTTTTATGTAACTGTTTTATATTACTTTTTTTAAAGATGTAACTGTTTTTTCATATTACTTTTTTTTGTGGTTTTGCAGATGATAATGGTGGTTTTGCACATTCAATATCGTTGGCTGAAGTTAACAGATCATTTAGTTTACAAATATAAATTTGAACCGTTTGATTCCTAGGTTATTACAACAGAACTGATATTATTTAATTTAGTGAGAGTGCTTTGATTTTATGTTTTTCTGATGACTCAGGGTCTGTACCTCATTATGAACATGTGTATACTCCAATTCAAATGGCTGGAAACTCTAGTGGAGGTAGCAATGTGGATGCACTAATCTGTTTTAATTTTTGAAATTGGAGTTTTTTATTTTCTGCAATAATTCAGTTATAATTTGTTTTTTTATGGCAGGTGGTCTAATTCTTGGTCAATTGAACTGTGATTTGGGTTGAATGTCATTATGTATCTCTTCTATGCGTATTTTTTATTTTTATTTTTATGTACTTTGTGAAGATGAGACGAGTAAAGAAATTAATGCTATTTTGTATTGATATTTGAGGTCTAAATTTTGGCTCAATTGTGACGAGCCAACTTACCGTCAGGACGATGATTTTGGGACTCAAAGCATTCCTCTTGAATGAAAGATAACATTCAAATCCTTTTCATACACAGAATTGTTTTGGTTAAGCATTTATTTATAGGAGTCTGAATGTATTTTATGTCAAATATATTCCATATCTTTGTGGTGATGGTGTTGATTTCTGTTTATGTTAGCGGTTCCGATCGTTGAACTCCATTCTTGGATGAACAACTTTTTATATGAAGCTTCACACTGTTGATACTTTGAAACAAGAGAGGGTTTCCTTACCTCCAGATGTCAGTTGTGCCTGTCGAACAAAGAATCTATCATGCACTCTTTTGTCCATTACTTTAAAGTCATGTACCTTTGGACTTCGTATTTCTCCACGTTTAAAATTGCTCTTCCTACTGTTAATACCATCTTTGACCTCTTGAAATATGTTTATTCTCAAAATCTGAGCTCTCAAATTCATAATTTATGGATTGGTATTTCTCGGTATTCTTGACATTATTTGGAGGGATATAAATTTCACGCTTTTTAAGATAAAAAATCATCTCATCACAGAAATCTTATCTTCATGATATTTTAGATTGGTATTGCAAATATTGCCCCTTGCCATATTATAAAAATTGCCCTTGTCCATATGCTTGGCAAGCACAAACCTCCCTCAATAATTACTCGAGTGTATGCTTCATCCATCACCGTAGTGGTTTAAGTTGAATACAGATGGTATGGCCCAAGGATCCCTAGGCCATGCTGCTATTGGTGGTGTTTTTACGTCTCATAGAGGCCAATTTATTGGCGCTTTCTGTCTGGCTATTGGCATTAATAATGCCTTCTATGCTGAAATGTAAGCTCTTGTCACTGGTATTGAAATTGCAGCAGAAAGGGATTGAATCTGATAATGCAGCCCGCATTAACTGTCTACATTTCTTGGTTTGGTTTGGTTCCACTTATAGCATTTTCTCGTATCATTTTCTGCTTACCACCTTGTCATAACGTTTTATCCTATCCTATCTTGTATGGTATAATAGAGGGAGCTAATTACAAGATGTTGTGGTTTTGATAATGCCCCACAAGAGTATTGGTTGCAATTTCTTGGCATCTGCTCTCCAATTTTATGAAGCAGGTGGACATTTTTTGTGGGATATCTTGGCTTTGGTGCTACAACAACATTCCTAGTCGTTATCTATATGCTGACAGTAACTACATAAAGCAAATGCTCGACTACATTACTTCTTGGAGATATCATACTTTATGTTCTTTTTACAGTTCAATTTAGTTGATTGCATTTTATGTACCTTTCTCAAAACCATTCCAAAACCCCCTAATTTTCCTTCTTATTTTATTTTTACTTTTTATTTTGATTTTTAATCTTATTGGTTGCGTGATCAACCTATTTGGGACCACAGTAATATGATCATTTGCTACTAGGATCATTATAAACCCTCACATATAAGGCTTTTACGTTATGTCTTGTGGTCTCCTTCTCTGTGTTATATCTATTAGAGTGTTTCTTTAAAAAAAATGGCTGGCCTAAGATGAAGCAACGCCACTCATCTAGCAGACAACATAACGGAGACAAAAGCCCAAATCAATAGTTGGTGTTTCGTACTGTTGGGATGTTAAGCCGGGACTATATGCTTGAACCCTTGATCTTTCACATCATTTTTGTTTGAACATTCTTGCATAGGAAGGATCACAGATTAGTATCAATGTGAGCCTTCAATTTGTCATGTTTGCCGTGATTTTTCTGAGGTCTCCCTTTCTGTTATATTTGTTGCAGTGTTGTCTATGGAAAGGGTGTAAAAGTGTAGTTGGTGTGCAGGTGGGTCTGCCATCGGTGTTGCAGCTGGTGTTGTATATATATAGATGTTTGTGTTTATAATCATATGAGATGTTTGTATATATAAGCAAGTAGAGAACATAGGGAATGTCAATGTAAGCAGCCAACTTAGCTTTCTCATACATGTAAACAACACATTTCCTATCAAAGGCGATCAAACTTGCTTTAAGAAAAGTGAGAATATTGAATGTGTACTAGTTTGAAGAGGAGGGGTACGCTATATGTGATACTAGGTGTAAGGCCGTGCGATGCACGGGCGAAGCGCAATATGTGATAATTTTACAATTTTTAACGTTTTTTCTTGTGTAGAGGAGAGAGGGAGAGGGATAAGGATATATTGAGAGCGATATCTATTCAACAGGATCATTAACCCATATCATTTTGCTTGGATAGGTTGGTGCCTTTCAATTAAAACTCGAACACTAGCAAAATGAAAACACCGCCATGGACATAAAGAACATCACTATTATTATCATACAAGTTCACCATAAATTAATTTACACTTGATAAATATTATGGACAATGAAATTGAAATATTAATCATCTTACTAAGAAACTATCATATATTGACAACATATTACCAATATCATAATTGAATTAATAGTTTGGTGTGTCCAATATAAATGATATTATACACCCTTAAAAAGAAATATCTATTACTAACATTTATTGAACCATAATACTAACAAAAAAAAGTTTCTTAAAATTGCAACCAAAAAAACAAAAGCCTTTCTCAAAGTCACATAATTTTAGATATGCGAACGGCCTCATTTTTGTTGTGACCCCTGCTGGCCTTACGACTTTGTTGTCCTTCGTATATTTTTTTTATCGCAAATCACACAATTTTTTTTGTCTCTTTTAAAAAAAAATCTTATATGCGTACCTCAAAATAAAAGTTTCTATGTCCCTTGTGGTTGTTGAAGTAGTCTTGGCAAAAAAATTCCCAAAATTAGGTATATTATTCTTCTGGTGGTTGGGCACAAATCAGAAAATTGATTTTTTAGTGAAACACATTTAAAATGAAAAATTGAAATATAATGAACAGAAAATATAAACTTTAAGCTGTAAGATTAGAAAACGCAAAATAACACATAAACACTAAATGTTCACTGCATAAGTCATTGCAAGCTAGCTACCACACTCATAGAGAACTCTTGTTTTAACATCAAAACTCCTTCTCACTTTTTTAGAAATCATCAACAAGAAAATAGATAGGTTCAACACTATCAAATGATAGTAGATAGTGTGGTAACTACAACAGTTAAATACCAGAAAGATACAACTCTACAAATCCATCTCGTATATTTGTCCCAAAACAAAACATATATTGGAGTGGTGTGGAGTGGTTGAGATCGTCTTTGGTAGGCAATGGCGGTGATGTTGCAGTCCATCTTTTGAACGTTGAGATTTGTCATCTGGAGATGAGGCTTCATCTTTGGAACAATGAGATGGATGATTGATGTAGGGATTGAATTATAGAGGGTCGGGAAAAAGAAAAGACATAAGCTGAAAGGATGGCTTCAACTCATTGGAGTTTAGAATCGGTTGAATTTTAAAAGTTGAAAGGATTGCCGGTGATATGGTGTTGCCATGTTGGATGCTTTCGTGGATCGCCAAGAATTTGACGCGCTTAAATGCTTGTATAGCATTTTAGAGTTGTATAGAGATTACCTTTTTCCCAACTTCTCGTTCTCTCTGTTTTCTTCTTCTTCTTAAAGTGTGGGGGGATTGGATGTTTTATGATAGTATATGTCAGTGGTTTTTCATTTTTGGGTTTGAAGTTGTGGGTACTAGATAACCGACCCCAAATAATTAGGAAAATGCTTTGTTGAGTTGAGTTGTGAGTACTGAGTGGTGTTTTTTTTTATCTTTTTCGCAGTGGGTATTTAATGAAGATGGGTAGGTTTTAGTGGTGGTTTTTTGTGTCTTTTTTAATTATTTGTATGCATATATATATAAAAAAAAATCATAAAAGAACTAAGAAATACACATGGTAACCATTCGAGTCAACGAAATTAATAATATTATCCGTGATCGTATTGAGCAACATAATAGAGAAGCAAATATTGTAAATACAGGTACTATACTTGAAGTAGGCAATGACATTACTCGTATTTATGGTCTTGATGAAGTAATGGCGGGTGAATTAGTAGAATTTGAAGAGGGGTAATATAGGCATTGCCCTGAATTTGGAATCAAATAATGTTGGTGTTGTATTAATGGGCGATGGTTTGATGATACAAGAAGGAAGTTCTGTAAAAGAAATAGGAAGGATTACTCAGATACCAGTGAGTGAGGCCTATTTAAGTCATGTTATAAATGCCCTGGATAAACCTATTGATGGTAGGGGTGAAATTTTAACTTTTGAATATCGGTTAATTGAATCTCCCGCTAAGAGAATTATTTCACGACGTTCCATATATGAGCCTCTTCAAATGGGGCTTATTGCTATTGATTCGATGATCCCTATAGGACGTGGACATCGAGAATTAATTATTGGGAACAAACCGACCGATAAAACAACAATAGAAACAAATACGATTCTTAATCAACAAGGCCAAAATGTAATATGCGTTTATGTAGCTATTGGTCAAAAAGCATCTTCTGTGGCTCAGGTAGTCACTACTTTCCAGAAAAGGAAGCGATGGAATACACTATTGTGGTGGCCAAAGCGGTCGATTCCCTTGCTACATTACAATACATCACTCCTTATACAAGAGCATCTCTGGATGAATATCTTATGTACCGTGAATGACACAGTTCAACCATTTATGATGATATCTCCAAACAAGCACATGTTTATCGCCAAATCTCTTCTATTACGAAGATCGCTCGACTACGAAGCTTATCCAGGGATTTTTTTTTATTTTCATATATATATATATATATATATATATATATATATATATATATATATAGAGAGAGAGAGAGAGAGAGAGAGAGAGAGAGGGAATAAAGATAGATGATACTGTTGGACAATTTTTAAAATAAGTGAGTAAGAGCTTTGAGAGTAAAAGCTTAAAAGCTTAAAAGCTTGTCCCACATTGGAAGTGTGTGGAGAAAAGTGGGAAGCTAACCCAATATAAAAGGGAGAGTGTCCCACATTGGAAAATGAGTAAAGCTAAGTGATACCCACTAAGCTATAAAAGGAGTGGGCAACCTTTGAGTCCCATATTAAAAAAATATTAAGAAAGTGTGCACTTAATAAGTAGAAATGGAAGATAAAGAGTTACTTTATCTAGCATTTAAGAAGCTATTCAAAGAGACCTCCAATACGGTGCGAAGCACCGTATGCACACGCCTGCACGCGCGCGTGCGGGTGCGGGGCAGTGGACTGTAGAGGCGCTAGTGGCGCACTTTGCACTTCGCATGCCGTAGTGGTAGCGGGTTGTCGGGATTCGTCCGGCTCGAACGCGGTCACTTTTTGGTGGGTCGGTGTAAAATCGTTTCGGTATTACTGTACCTGTTCGAAAATGGTTTAAGACTGTTGGTAATTAGCAGTCATACCATTTCAGAATTAAGTAAAGACTATTAAAACTCAACAGTCATGACCCCTGAGATGCAACCTTTCATTTCCTATAAATAAAGGCATCCTATTTCGAAACTGCATATAACAAATATTACCCAGTTCCGAAATTTCCAACCCTTGTTATTACTCTCTTACAATTTTTAGGAGATATAAATTATCTTATTCTGTTTTGTGCACATAAACAGAATAAGAACTTGATTGACTGTTCTTCGCTGCTGCATCCAAATGCTGTCTTCAAATATACAATGTGCAGGCAGTGCAAGTTGCTTCATTATATCTTGAGTACGGATTTGTGAATTCCCGTTTGTATACCGAAGTTATTCGTGTGGGGCAAATACTGTATTTAGGAAAGTGACATCACGCCTTGAAGTTTTCTAGTATCTATTCAGAAGTTACATTGTTGTATTGAAGTTGACATTACTGCGATATATAAAGAGTTCCATTTCTATATTTGCATTCATATTAGCAAACAATCTAAAAACAGTATTATCATAAATGGCCGACTCTTCCAAATCACTTCGACAAATAACATAAGGCTTTGTCAAGTTGGACCGTTTTGATGGTGGTAATTTTCTGCGTTGGCAGAAAAAGGTTCATTTTCTTCTAACAACATTGAAGATTGTATATGTTGTGACACCCCGACTAATTAAATACCGGGTAGCTACTCCTTTATAAAATTAATTCAAAATGCCAAGTTGGCTCAGTTAATAGCATCACTGTCGAAAACATTTTTTTTTTTTTTATTACTAACCACCTAATATTTAAAAAGTAAGTTGCCAAATTTTAATTTAAGTCTGATAACATGCAACAAGTGTAATAAAGAATAAATAACACCATTCACCATACTGAAGTAAAACGAATAATCATCACAATAGAGTAAATAAAGGCTGGAGGAAAACTCCTCACTACAATCCCACAACTGATAAGTAAAACGAATACTGAAACAATAACTGCTAAAGTCTGAAAACTGAAATGTAAAAGATGCTCTAAATAGAAATGGGCAACATGCCCTACAACTGATAGATAGTGACTCTGGAATCCAAAAGATAGAAGCGTCTACATGCAAGTCCCTGTAGCTTCCACAAACAGCTACAGCTCGTCACCTGAATGAGAATCCTATGCTTGGTGTCCCTGTGGCTGGGCACCTAAAATGGTTTTAAGAGAAAAAGATTTGAAAAGCAAACGGGTCAGAGCCCGAATGTGGAGTTATATTTTAAAAACCTGCAAGTGCTTTAAAAACATTTAAAACATTAAATGCAAAGTACATGTTAGGACGTGCACTCACATTATATTCTCACCTCTCGTCTAACTGTGCACTCCTAACGCAAATACCCATCTATAACGATATAAACCACTAGCTAAGAGACGACATATCCAGCTAGACTGCCAAAGGTCCTACCCATAATACTTGTTTCCATTAACATAACAACGCTTGTAATTAAATAGGGTTTTAATCGTAAACTCAGATACTCAATATGCAGTATATATAACTATCAGTTAACTCGTTATACTTCTCGAAATCAATACCGTAATATATTTACAACATTAACATGAGGATTCTTATTAATTAAATGTATATTAATCACATCATAAATATACAATATAAGCACCCCGAGAACTAAGCTGCGGTGCACACATAATCTGCTATCCATCCCTGTACATCACGTACATAAGGATCACATATTCCGAATCTCTCAGGAATAGTTCAGATAACACAAATCACAAATAGTGGAGGCGAACACAGTCACCATCACGTGGGTCACGCACATACCTATGCTCCCACGGTCAGTGGACTTATTAATATCCCAATAAGTCTTTCTATGACCTATGTTCATCGAGGTACCAGTCTATATCCCCCCCCGTAGGCACACAAGGATTAGAGGGTCCTAAGCGAACGCAACCTCCCGTGATAGCAAGTATGGTAGGTATGTCATACACACAATCCATATACCAATACTAAGTAAACACACATCTTAGTAATACCGTATTTTAATCGTAGTACATATTGCACTCTCGTACTAACTATAATAATCACAATTCATACTATTCCAGTTTGTAATTATACGCGCCATAATTATCTCACGTCGTAGTAGTCACTCACGTCTCAACCCAAACCGTCCATGTAATACACTATCGTATGTAAATTCCTTCTCATAAATACCCAAATGTCTCAATTCTATCATTACTACATCTACGGAATGATATCTATATCCTCGAACAAGTTTACGGAACTCCAAAAGTCAAAACAGTCCAAAAAGGACCAAACTGTCAACTCGTTAGAAGTCTCGTTCGAACGAGACTGTTCGAACGAGATTCCTCTGCCAACTCGTTAGAAGACTCGTTCGAACGAGGCTGTTCGAACGAGGTCCCAGTTCGTTCGAACGAACTGTACCTTCTAACGATATCTCGTTCGAACGAGATATCGAACGAAATCCTTACTCGTTAGTAACGACTGGTCAACTCGTTAGAAGCTCGTTCGAACGAGTTCGTTCGAACGACCTGGGGGTTGCTTCTAACGAGCTACCAGCTTCGGCCCAGATTTTTCCCAATTCGTTTTTTCATCCATTTTTACTCCTCAGATCTCATCTAAAATTCGTTCCAACAATATATTGAGTTCTCTAATCATCATCAAACATGCTAAGGTGCTATACTAACATCTTTAAAGGGTTTAATACCTTCTAAACATTATTAAATCACAAATTTCTACATTAATTCCCAATTTTCTTCAAGAACATAAACCCTAGGTTCTTCTCATCATAATTTCCCAGATTTTAATCCGTTTATACATCACATAGATATGAAATCTCTGAATTTAAATCTTCAAACAATGTTTCTACATGCAAACCTATCCCAAAATTAAATAACAACTTCCAATTTCATGGGTTTTCTTTTAACTCTTATATAAGATTGATTAACAAGTTTTCTAACATGGAAAAAGCATTCTCTGCATAAGGAATGTAATTTAAATCACTTGCCTTGGTTTGATTTATGACTTTGGTGTAGATTAGATGAAGTTTTCTGCAGAAATTCCTCTCTCCAAGCTCTACTCCAATGGTGGCTTAAGGTGGCTAGGGTTTTGATTTGGGAACTTAGAAAACCTAAATGATAACCTACGTAGCTTTCTAGGTTAATATGGTTTGGTTAATGGGCTTAATGGGTTAAATCCAAATCAGATTTACATCTCTAATTTTCGTCACTTTTAATTCCTAAAAATGTAAAATTACCAAAATACCCTTTAAGTTGCCGGTATGGCCTAAAAATACCCCGGGACCCAAACTATACCCCCGGCTAGTGTTTTCTGACTATCTCGACCCTTCCGGACGCGTTGGCGTACTCAAAACGACCATACAGGTTATAGATTTTAAATTCACTTTTATAATCCAAATATTATACCGTGACGCGGCGGTCCCACGCGTCTCAACAAAATTTCTAAAATGCCGTATATAAATCTCACGACAAATTTTATAATACCAAATACATATATAATCATATATGCACATAATCAAATACCAATTTGCATCTCATTAGTATTTATAACCCGGATTAATTATCAATTAATACGCATTTAATTAATTAATCCCAAAAATAAATATAGTCAAAAGTACGGGGTATTACATACTTCCCCCCTAATAACTGAATTTCGTCCCGAAATTCGAAACTAGAAAGTACCTGCTAAAAACAGCTCTGGATAACGCTCGCGCATCTCATCCTCGCGCTCCCATGTGGACTCCTCGACATTGTGATGTTGCCACTGAACACGTACTAACGGGACTATCTTTGACCGCAGTTTCCTCTCGCTTTGGTCCAAAATAGCAATTGGCCCCTCCTTGTAGGAGCTATCCGGCTGGAGATCGATGTCCTCCACAGCAATGTGAGAATGGGCCAAATTATCTCTAAGGTATTTCCTCAGCGAGGAAATATGGAACACGTCGTGAATCTGATGCAAGTGCTCCGGTAGTCCAAGTCTATACGCAACCGGTCCGATCCGCTCAATAATAGGAAACGACCCCACATACCTCGGTGCCAACTTCCCTTTCTTCCCGAATCGTAATATCCCCTTCATCGGAGAAACCCTGAGCAAAACCTGGTCCCCCACTTGGAACTCCCTGAAAAACCTCTTCGCATCAGCATAACTCTTCTGCCTGTCTTGAGCTACCCGAATGCGACTTCAAATCAACTCAATCCTTGCCGAAGTATCCTGAATCACCTCCGGCCCAAGTAGTTTGTTGTCCCCCACTTCTAACCAACATGCTGGGGAACGGCAAGGCCTACCGTACAATGCCTCAAACGGAGCCATGCCAATAGTGAACTGATAGGAGTTGTTGTAAGCAAACTCCACCAGTGGAAGGTACTGCTCCCATCCACCCCCGAAGTCAATAATGCACATGCGTAGCATGTCCTCCAACATCTGATTGGTGCGCTCTGTCTGCCCATCGGTCTGCGGATGATAAGCTGTACTTAACCGCAATTCCGTGCCCATGGCCTCCTGGAAACTCTCCCAAAACCGCGAAACAAATATCTTGTCTCTGTCAGACACGATATTTAGGGGCACACCGTGAAGTCTCACAATTTCTGAAATGAAGAGCTGGGCATACTGTCCCGTAGTGTAGTCAGTCCTTACGGGTAAGAAGTGAGCGACCTTGGACAACCTGTCCACAATTACCCAAACGGAGTCGTGACCCCTCTGCGACGTAGGCAACCCCGTGATAAAGTCCATGTATATGCTTTCCCACATCCACACCGGGACCTCCAATGGCTGTAGTAATCCTGCTGGTCTCTGATGATCCACTTTTACAAGCTGACAAGTGGCGCATTTCGAAACAAACTCAGCGATATCCCTCTTCATACCGCTCCACCAATACTGCCGTCTCATGACTTGGTACATTTTGTCCCCTCCGGGATGTACCGCGAACCGTGAGCCGTGCGACTCTGTCATCACATCGTGCCGCAATTCTTCCCCTTCCGGAACCACCAATCTTCCATTGAAGCGTAATCCCCCATCTGAGGTAACGGTATAGGATTCGGTTCCCTCTGCTAGTAACCTAACTATCTGCTCCTGACAGAACGAGTCATTAGCCTGTGCCCATACTACCTTCGTAACAATCTGCGGTGTAACTGTCATCACAGACATGAAAGATCGGGTCACTGCATCCTGGTGTCCCAATTCCTTCCACTTTGCCTTCCACACCTCTGCCACCTCATCTGCTGGCCTACGGCTCAACGCGTCTGCTACCACGTGAGCCTTACCCGGGTAGTACTGGATGTCGAACTGGTAGTCCTTCACAAATTCAAGCCACCTACGCTGCCGCATATTCAATTCCTTCTGCGTGAACAGATACTGCAGTGACTTGTGGTCCGTGAACAGCTGAAACTTCTCCCCCAAAAGATAGTGCCTCCAAATCCGTAAGGCAAATACTACTGCTGCCAACTCCAAATCATGTGTGGGGTAATTCTTCTCATGAGGCTTAAGCTTACGGGAAGCATAAGCTATGGCCTGTCTCTCCTGCTGTAATACACCTCCCAGTCCTTGCAAAGACGCATCGGTGTAAACCAAATACTCAACTCCCGGTCTCGGCAATGCTAACACAGGTGCTGAGGTCAATTTGTCCTTCAATTCATCGAATGCCAACTGGCAGGCATCACTCCAGATGTAGGGCACACCCTTACGAGTCAGATGTGTCAAAGGACCTGCTATCTCCGAGAAACCCCGAATAAACCTCCTGTAGTATCCTGCTAGACCCAAGAAACTACGAATCTCAGTTGGTGTCGTGGGCTGTCCCCACTCCCTCACCGCTGACACCTTCCCCGGATCAACCGATACTCCCTGGTCGGAAATGATATGCCCCAAAAACTGGACTTCCTTCAGCCAAAACCCGCACTTCTCATATTTCGCATACAACTCGTTCTGACGAAGTGTCTGCAAAACCTGCCTCAAATGCTCGGCGTGCTCCTCCTCTGTCTGAGAGTAAACCAGAATATCATCAATGAAGACAATGACAAACTGGTCTAGGAAATCCCTGAACACTCTGTTCATCAAGTCCATAAACACTGCTGGAGCGTTGGTCAAGCCGAAAGGCATAACCCGAAACTCGTAAGAACCATATCTCGACAAGAATGCGGTCTTCGAGACATCCTCCTCCCTGATACGCAACTGATGGTATCCTGACCTCAAGTCAATCTTCGAGAAGAAAGAAGCTCCTCTCAACTGGTCGAATAAGTCATCGATTCGAGGCAACGGATACTTATTCCGCATCGTGACCTTATTCAACTCTCGGTAGTCCACACACAATCTCAGTGAACCGTCCCTCTTCTTCACAAACAAAACTGGAGCGCCCCAAGGTGAGGTACTCCTGCGAATAAAGCCCTGGCCTAACAGCTGCTCTATCTGATCCCGTAGCTCTCTCATCTCGGCTGGAGCCATACGGTACGGTGCACGTGCTATAGGTCTCGTACCCGGTAGCAAATCTATGACGAAGTCTATCTCTCGACTGGGTGGCAAGCCTGGTATCTCCTGAAACACATCTGAATACTCCCTGACAACCGGGATCGAATTTAAAGGAATAACAACCTCCTTAGAGGTATCCTCCTCTATGTAATACAGATGAGCGGTCGATCCTCCCTCTGGGCGAGGCATCGCCACTACAAACATCTCTTGCCCCGGAATGGCAAAAACAATACTCCCGCTGAAGCAATCAATCATGGCCCTATATGCTACGAGCCAATCCATACCGATGATCACATCGTGAACGTGCATGTCTAACACTAACATGTCTGCAGGCAATACCAAACCACCAATCTCTACCCCCACTCCCCGGCATATAAAGAAAATAAGTGACCCACTCCCCAATGGTGAGTCGACACACGTCACTGTGCTCTCTGCCGTAGCTAACAATCCTAAAGCTTTCGCGAAGTGTGTAGCTATAAAACAGTGTGTAGCACCCGTATCAAATAACACCCGACCCATAGTGCCATGGATAGGAAACGTACCCTCAATCGCGGGCGGTGCCTGTGGAACTGCAGCCTGGTGAACGTTGTAGACACGTCCATACTGGAGCTGCCCCTGCTGAGCTGGGACTGCCGGAATGGGTGGCAATGCTGCCATCTGTGGCGGTGCGGGAAGAGCGGCGGGAAACATAGGCCTCTGTGGCTCCTGGCGAGCACCTTGCTGTTGCTGCTGTGGGGCCCTGCCTCGATCCGGACAATCCTGCTTCTTATGGCCAGTCTTGCCACAAACAAAGCACTTCCCTGGGAAGTTCCCTCCCCTCTGCCCCTGCTGTCCCCGGCCCTGGTGGCCGTTACCGTTCCTCCCTTGGCCCTGCTGGCCCTGATGAAACTGCTGCCCATTCTTCCCCTGTTGGCCCTGATGGCCGTTTGGACCCTGATGGCCCTGACGAAAACCTCCCTGTCCCTGCCTGTAGTTCCCTGACCGGAACCTCTTATTATCCCCCTGCTGGGAACCCTGCTCAGTCTGTCTCTGCCCCTGACCCGATTGTGCCCCGCTGGCACCTTGTCCTCCAGTCCTGCCCTGATGGCTAGACTCTCCCGACCTTTTGCCCTCGGCCATATGAAAACGGTGGTCCTGGCAGTGCAACAATGCAGCGTTAACCACATCAGAATAAGTGGCCAACGATAGGTTCCCTAGCAGATGTTGACGGATCCTCCAATTCAACCCGTCGGTGAACTTCTCAATCTTCTTCTTCTCTGTTGGAATCTCGTCTGGAACGATATTCAACAGGTTAGTGAACTCGGCCTCATACTCGGCCACTGTCTTGCCCTCCTGCCTCAGACTCATCAGCTTCCTCCTCATTTCTGTATGGACTGCGGACGGAAAGTACTTGCGGTCAAACCGCACCCAGAACTCCTGAATCGTGAGAGTATCCCTCTCCTCCGCGGTGGTAATAGACTCCCACCACTGTAGTGCAGATCCCACTAGCTTGAAAGTAGCTAGCACCTGTTTCTGAACATCGGTGCACTCATGCATCCTCAAATGCCTCTGTATGTCCTTCCTCCATTGGCTCGAGACTACTACATGTGAGCTACCTGCAAACTATGGCGGATGCGCTTTCTGAAAAGCATCACGTACACGCTCCCAAGCAGACGGGAATGCATTAACCTGTACTGGCGCGACAACCGGCGCCTGAGGTGGTGCCTGCTGAATCACGGCAATCGCGGCATTCACCGCTTGGGCTACTATAGCAGCAACCTCAGCGGCGTTCATCATGCCCTGAACTGGAGCGGGTTGGGGTTCGGGCGTTGCATCCCTGGGAACTCGTCGTGCACGTCGTGGAGGCATCTGAAATAAGAACAAAGTTTATAAGTTCACGGTTATAAACTTATTATAGCTGAAGAACGAAGCATACACAAAAAGAGTACAACAGTCCTAAAATATAGGGCTCTATATCAAAGAAACGTAGCGGAAACATAATAGCCGTACAGATCCTAAAGGACACTAGAACCTGATGCTTTGATACCACCTGTGACACCCCGACTAATTAAATACCGGGTAGCTACTCCTTTATAAAATTAATTCAAAATGCCAAGTTGGCTCAGTTAATAGCATCACTGTCGAAAACATTTTTTTTTTTATTACTAACCACCTAATATTTAAATAGTAAGTTGCCAAATTTTAATTTAAGTCTGATAACATGCAACAAGTGTAATAAAGAATAAATAACACCATTCACCATACTGAAGTAAAACGAATAATCATCACAATAGAGTAAATAAAGGCTGGAGGAAAACTCCTCACTACAATCCCACAACTGATAAGTAAAACGAATACTGAAACAATAACTGCTAAAGTCTGAAAACTGAAATGTAAAAGATGCTCTAAATAGAAATGGGCAACATGCCCTACAACTGATAGATAGTGACTCTGGAATCCAAAAGATAGAAGCGTCTACATGCAAGTCCCTGTAGCTTCCACAAACAGCTACAGCTCGTCACCTGAATGAGAATCCTATGCTTGGTGTCCCTGTGGCTGGGCACCTAAAATGGTTTTAAGAGAAAAAGATTTGAAAAGCAAACGGGTCAGAGCCCGAATGTGGAGTTATATTTTAAAAACCTGCAAGTGCTTTAAAAACATTTAAAACATTAAATGCAAAGTACATGTTAGGACGTGCACTCACATTATATTCTCACCTCTCGTCTAACTGTGCACTCCTAACGCAAATACCCATCTATAACGATATAAACCACTAGCTAAGAGACGACATATCCAGCTAGACTGCCAAAGGTCCTACCCATAATACTTGTTTCCATTAACATAACAACGCTTGTAATTAAATAAGGTTTTAATCGTAAACTCAGATACTCAATATGCAGTATATATAACTATCAGTTAACTCGTTATATTTCTCGAAATCAATACCGTAATATATTTACAACATTAACATGAGGATTCTTATTAATTAAATGTATATTAATCACATCGTAAATATACAATATAAGCACCCCGAGAACTAAGCTGCGGTGCACACATACTCTGCTATCCATCCCGGTACATCACGTACATAAGGATCACATATTCCGAATCTCTCAGGAATAGTTCAGATAACACAAATCACAAATAGTGGAGGCGAACACAGTCACCATCACGTGGGTCACGCACATACCTATGCTCCCACGGTCAGCGGACTTATTAATATCCCAATAAGTCTTTCTATGACCTATGTTCATCGAGGTACCAGTCTATATCCCCCCCGTAGGCACACAAGGATTAGAGGGTCCTAAGCGAACGCAACCTCCCGTGATAGCAAGTATGGTAGGTATGTCATACACACAATCCATATACCAATACTAAGTAAACACACATCTTAGTAATACCGTATTTTAATCGTAGTACATATTGCACTCTCGTACTAACTATAATAATCACAATTCATACTATTCCAGTTTGTAATTATACGCGCCATAATTATCTCACGTCGTAGTAGTCACTCACGTCTCAACCCAAACCGTCCATGTAATACACTCTCGTATGTAAATTCCTTCTCATAAATACCCAAATGTCTCAATTCTATCATTACTACATCTACGGAATGATATCTATATCCTCGAACAAGTTTACGGAACTCCAAAAGTCAAAACAGTCCAAAAAGGACCAAACTGTCAACTCGTTAGAAGTCTCGTTCGAACGAGACTGTTCGAACGAGATTCCTCTGCCAACTCGTTAGAAGACTCGTTCGAACGAGGCTGTTCGAACGAGGTCCCAGTTCGTTCGAACGAACTGTACCTTCTAACGATATCTCGTTCGAACGAGATATCGAACGAAATCCTTACTCGTTAGTAACGACTGGTCAACTCGTTAGAAGCTCGTTCGAACGAGTTCGTTCGAACAACCTGGGGGTTGCTTCTAACGAGCTACCAGCTTCGGCCCAGATTTTTCCCAATTCGTTTTTTCATCTATTTTTACTCCTCAAATCTCATCGAAAATTCGTTCCAACAATATATTGAGTTCTCTAATCATCCTCAAACATGCTAAGGTGCTATACTAACATCTTTAAAGGGGTTAATACCTTCTAAACATCATTAAATCACAAATTTCTACATTAATTCCCAATTTTCTTCAAGAACATAAACCCTAGGTTCTTCTCATCATAATTTCCCAGATTTTAATCCATTTATACATCACATAGATATGAAATCTCTGAATTTAAATCTTCAAACAATGTTTCTACATGCAAACCTATCCCAAAATTAAATAACAACTTCCAATTTCATGGGTTTTCTTTTAACTCTTATATAAGATTGATTAACAAGTTTTCTAACATGGAAAAAGCATTCTCTGCATAAGGAATGTAATTTAAATCACTTGCCTTGGTTTGATTTATGATTTTGGTGTAGATTAGATGAAGTTTTCTGCAGAAATTCCTCTCTCCAAGCTCTACTCCAATGGTGGCTTAAGGTGGCTAGGGTTTTGATTTGGGAACTTAGAAAACCTAAATGATAACCTACGTAGCTTTCTAGGTTAATATGGTTTGGTTAATGGGCTTAATGGGTTAAATCCACATCAGATTTACATCTCTAATTTTCGTCACTTTTAATTCCTAAAAATGTAAAATTACCAAAATACCCTTTAAGTTGCCGATATGGCCTAAAAATACCCCGGGACCCAAACTATACCCCCGGCTAGTGTTTTCTGACTATCTCGACCCTTCCGGACGCGTTGGCGTACTCAAAACGACCATACGGGTTATAGATTTTAAATTCACTTTTATAATCCAAATATTATACCGTGACGCGGCGGTCCCACGTGTCTCAACAAAATTTCTAAAATGCCGTATATAAATCTCACGACAAATTCTATAATACCAAATACATATATAATCATATATGCACATAATCAAATACCAATTTGCATCTCATTAGTATTTATAACCCGGATTAATTATCAATTAATACGCATTTAATTAATTAATCCCAAAAATAAATATAGTCAAAAGTACGGGGTATTACATATGTCTTGTCACAACCGAAACCAAATGAAGATGAAGATGAAACCGTGGAACAGACTAGGCAATGCACAAAATGGGAGACCGATGATTACTTGTGTCGTGGTCACATTCTCAATGCACTTGCTGACAATTTGTTCGACTTGTACCAAAATGTTAGGACTGGAAAAACTGTGGGAAACATTGGAGACCAAATATCTTACGGAAGACGCTACAAGTAAGAAGTTCTTTATCAGTCAGTTTTTTAAGCTTTAAAATGCATGATAATAGGCCTGTGGTAGAGCAATTTTATGACATCCAATGCATCATAAATCATTGCAAACTGAAAAAATTAAATATGTATGATAATGTAATTATTACTGCCATAATTGAAAAACTTCCTCCTTCTTGGAAAGATTATAAGAAAGAACTCAAACACAAAAAGGAGGATCTTTCACTTGAAGAATTAGAGACTCATTTAAGAATTGAACAAGAGTCTCGAATTCTAGATGGTAAAGAGGAACAAGAAAATTCTGTTTTCAAGGTCCATGTTGTGGAGAAAGGAAATGAGCAAAAATATGGCAATCATGGAAAAAATAACAAGCGGAAGAATTTTTCAAATAATTCTAAAGCAAACAAAAAGAAGAAAGGAAATTGTTTTCATTGCAACAAACCAGGTCACTTCAAGAAGGATTGTCGTGAGTTCAAGAAACTAAAGGAAAAAGGAGGGACATCAGACACAAAGCAAAAATTTGCTGCTATGTTATCCGAGGCTAATATATTTGGAGAAGACAACTCTTGGTGGGTTGATTCTGGTGCCACAAGGCATGTTTGTACGGACAAGAACTTGTTCTCTACTTATGAAACAGTGGAAGGAGATGTTCTCTATATGGGAAATTCTTCTACTGCTGCAGTTAAAGGCAAAGGGACAGTGGATCTCGAATTCACTTCCGAAAAAATCCTTAGTCTCATCAATGATTTTCATGTTCCTAATGTTAGGAAAAATTTAGTTTCTGGAAGTCTTCTTAACAAATTTGGCTTTAAGCTTATATTTGAGTCAGACAAATTTATTCTAACTAAGAATGGTACCTTTGTAGGCAAAGGATATTTGTATGAGGGCATGTTTAAGCTCAATATCAATGAAAAAGATTCTTCTGCTTATATCGTTGATTGTCTTTCATTATGGCATAGTCGTTTAGGACATGTTAATACAAAGAAAATGCATTTCATGGTTAATTTAAATTTAATTCCTAAATATGAGAATGATATGAATGAAAAGTGTAAAATATGCATGCAAACAAAAATAACAAGATTGCCTTTCCAAAAATAGAAAAACTACATCTTTGTTGCAATTAGTACATAGTGATGTTTGTGATTTGCATGGAACACCTACTAGAGGTGGTAGTAAATATTTTGCTACATTTATCGATAACTTTTCAAAATATTGTTACGTATATCTTTTAAACTCTAAGGATGATGTGCTTAATAGATTTAAGACATATAAAAATGAAGTTGAAAATCAATGTGATACTAAAATAAAAGGTCTTAGATCTGATAAAGGTGGTGAATATCACTTTCCTTAATTTTATGAAGATATGGGAATTATACATGAAGTTACTGCACCTTATACACCACAACAAAATGGAGTAGCAGAAAGAAAAAATAGGACACTAACTGATATGGTTAACGCTATGCTTTCTTATTCTGGTTTAAGTAAAGGGTTTTGGGGAGAAGCACTTTTAAATGCGTGTCATATTCTGAATAGGATACCTGTTAAAGATAATAAGAAAACTCCTTACGAATTATGGAAGAATAGAAAACCTAATTTAGGTTATCTTAAAATTTGGGGTTGTAGAGCTATTGTAAAACTACCTGAAACTAATAGAAAGAAATTAGGAAGCAAAGGTGTTGAGTGTATTTTCATAGGTTATGTACAACATAGTAAAGCTTATAGATTTTTGGTTAGTGAATGATTTTGTTGAGGTAAATAAAATAATTGAATCGAAAGATGCTATTTTTTATGAACAAAGGTTTTCTTCTATTCCTAGAATTAATAATGAAAAAGAAGTAAGCACTCCTTCACAATTATCTGATACTCCACCAGTGGAACAAGAAGAGATTAGAAAAAGTAAGAGACCTAGGAAAGAAAAAAGCTTTGGTCCCGACTTTGTAGTCTATCTTGTTGAAGGAACTAGAGATACACCTTGTAATAAATTTTCTTTGACTCTTAGCGTTGAAACAAACCCACAAACTTATAGTGAGGCAGTTAAGTCTGTAGATTCAGCATTTTGGAAAGAAGCTATAAATGATGAAATGGATTCAATCATGGGAAATAAAACTTGGAAGTTAGTATATTTACCTCCAGGGTCTAAACCCATTAAGTGTAGATGGATTTTTAAAAAGAAAATAAAAATAGATGGAACAATTGATAAATTCAAGCCTAGATTGGTTGCTAAAGGTTTTACACAAAAAGAAGGAATTGACTATTTTGATACCTATGCACCAGTTGCTAAAACTTCTACTATTAGAATTTTAATTGCATTAGCATCGATATATAATTTTGAGATTCATCAAATGGATGTGAAAACTGCCTTTTTAAATGGTGACTTAGAAGAAGAAATTTACATGGAACAACCTGAAGGGTTTGTTATGCCTGGACAAGAAAATAAAGTATGTAAACTTATTAAGTCCTTTTATGGCCTAAAACAAGCACTTAAACAATGGCATGAAAAATTTGATAAAGTCATTATTTCTTATGGTTTTAAAATTCATGAATCTGATAAGTGTGTTTATAGTAAATTTGCTAATGGTAAAGGTGTGATCATTTGTTTATATGTAGATGACATGTCAATTCTTGGTACTGATTTAGAAAGTATTAATAATACAAAGAGTTTTTTGTCTTCTAAATTTGATATGAAAGATATCGGTGTAACTGATGTCATATTAGGAATGAGAATAATAAGGAAAGATAAAAATATAATTTTCACTCAATCTAATTATGTTGAGAAAATTTTAAAGAAATTTAATCAGTTTGATTGCACACCTGTTAGTACACCTTTTGAACCACAACTAAAGATGATCCCTAATAATGATAGAGCTATTTCACAATTGGAATATGCACGAGTAATTGGCAGTTTAATGTATGCCATGCATGTACTCGACCTGATATTGCTTATGCTGTTGGTAAATTAAGTAGATATACTAGTAATCCAAATTTATTGCATTGGCATGCTGTCAATAGAATATTAAAACATTTAAAAGGAACTATGGACTATGGTATATACTATAGTGGATATCCTTCAGTATTAGAAGGGTTTCTTGTTACCAGTTGGATAACTGAGCGGGAGGATCATTCCTCAACAAGCGGATGGATTTTCACTCTTGGTTGAGGAACTGTTTCTTGAGGATCAAAGAAACAAACTTGTATAGCTGATTCTACTATGGAAGCTGAGCTTGTAGCATTAGCTGCAACTAGTAAAGAGGCAGAATGGTTAAGGAATTTATTGATTGAAATTCCACTTTGGTCAAAACCAATGCCTCCAATATTTATACATTGTGATAGTGAATCTACACTTTCCAGAGCTTATAGTAAAGTGTACAATGGAAAATTTAGATCTAGATATATTGGCCTGAGACATAGTTATGTCAGACAAATGATTACAGATAGTGTAATTACAGTGGATTATGTAAAATCAAGTCAAAATTTAGTTGATCCTTTTACAAAAGGTCTTGCAAGAGGACTGGTGTCTAAGACATCAATAGGGATGGGACTAAAGCCCATTAATAATAATCACTCTTGATGGAAACTCAACTTGAAACTTGATATATTCAAGTTTCAAGTTCAATGATTAAAGTACATCATACGACGTGATTGTAAGCACTATAAAATTTAACATCCCAAGGATAAGTGCTTAGAACATATAATGAATAATGAAAGAGGATGAGTTTAACCTTAATAGATTTATGGTGTTTTAAGTTACATGGACACCTATGATAATCTACCTATATGAGTGTGGAAGTGTTGTCGCTTCTTATGAGAACTGGGCTTGACTCTAAAGCACTCATGAAATTAAGGTACAGACACAAGGCCTAATACATGTGTCTGCTTATATGGATAATCAGTGACTAAAAGATTTGTGTGTGAAGACAAATTCGGATGATCAATATGGATTGATAGTTCAAAGACAAGTCTACTATACTTTCATGGTTAGCCTTGACGAACCTTCACAGGGTATTGGTTCAAGTCGTGAGACACCAATGCTTATACACAGTCTTACAGACAATCAAAGATTTACAAAACTTATTTTGAAAATGCTGGAGGAATGTTGGAGAATTTTTAAAATAAGTGAGTAAGATCTTTGGGAGTAAAAGTGTAATACCTCGTATTTTTATGGCTTTTAAATTTAAGGATTTATTAAATTTAATTGAGATAAATTAATTTGATTTTAATCCGGAAAGTTGTTTTAAATATTTACTAGCGTGACGAGAGTTAGTAATTATTGGAAATTTGTTTAATGTTACTGGATGAGTATAGTAATATATGAGATTGATTTTATAAAAATTGTCACGTGCGAATAAATGATAATTCTGGAAATTAAGTCGAGACGCGCCTGTGTCGTGTCGGGACTAAATGTTGATTAATAAAAGTGAATAAATTATAAGTCACCCGTATGGTCATTTCGAGTGTGCCAAAGTGTTCGTAAGGATCGAGATAGTCAGAAAAGTGTATCCAGAGATTTAGTTTGGGTCTCGGGGAGTTTTTAGGCTTAATTAGTACCCCGGGAGGGCATTTTGGATATTTTGTAATTTTGGGTAATTAAACCAACGAATTTACAAGGGTTATATCAGATGCTTAGGGTTGCCTTTTAGGGTTAACACAACCAAAAGCAAGTGACGGCCATTGGAGAAGGAAAGAGAGAGCTTGCCAAGGAGTTCAAGGCCGAAAACTCCTCCGTTTGCGCCGCCGTCGCCGCCAAATGATAGATCACGTCGCAAGGATCGTAACCATACTGATTTCAGCACAAATCAGAGACCAAAAATTCCCAGGTAAGTATTTATCTTGCTTAATTTCATTAATGCCTCATTCATGTTAGTTTAGGAATGATTGGGATGAGTTCATGAAAGAAAACCCATATTGGAGATAGGAAAATTGCATGTAGTAATGATTTAAATGATAATCTGGAAATTCCCTTCATATGTAGAGGTTTAACCACAAATGTATGATGAATTAGAAGTAGAATTTCTGGGGAAAGAATGATTGGAATTAAGTTGAAGAAATTTTTAGGGTTCATGAGTATTGTATGAATTTGGGGCACTTTTAATCCATGAATCTTGATGAAAACTCGCATGCTTTACGTTAAATATTGTCCATTTGGGTTTAAGACGTTTGTGGTATAAATTTCTGGGAGATTGGGAGTGAAAAATCTGGATTTGGATGAGGTTGGAAGATAGAACCCGTAACTGGTTTTCTGCAGAATTCGCCATACCTGCTTGATCGATTGAGCGAGCCAAGAGCTTCGATTGATCGAAGGTTCGATCGATCGACCCCTTTCTATCGATCGATCGACCCCTCCTGGCAGACTCACATTTCCCCTTCTAATTAGTTGATTTCAATTTACACGAGTAATAATCTTTGGACATCCTTATTAAAATATTTTGGGAGAAAATAAAGACCTGTAGGACTTATTAAAAATATGAAACCTTTAATGTAAGACGAGATTTACATTTTTCGAGAATGTTTACATATAAGTGACGATGGAACTATGTATTAAAGAGGGAGACGCGTAAGGTAGTTACGTTGGAAAATAAATGAGTACCTACTGAAATTACACTTGGGAGGATAGAAATTCACGAGTATCACTTGATAAGCTGGGATAATCCCACAAATTAAGATAAGAAACAAATGTTATACGTGATAACTAAATAACGGGTAATAAGGACAAATATCATAATTATGGGTTGTGAGTCTATACCTAAACTTGATGTGGTAATAGTTATATATATCTATATGACTCTATGATTGATCATATATTTTATTTGTGTGTAAAAATCATGCCCACACTACTTGCTATCCCTGAGGTTACCGTGCTGGGACAGTCTTATCTCGAATGGGCCTTCATGGGGGATATTGACTCGTACCCTAGAAGATAGGAATCCTAGGTACGGGCTATCGGATCGATAGTTGGACGGTCCTAAGAGACGTGAAGGTATGTGCTGACCTCTGGGACTTGGAAACTATGCATCGCCTCAATATTGTTTGTGTTTGTGTCAATACAGTTCGAGAGTGATTCCGAACTTGTATTTCCCTTAGTACGAGAGATACGGGGACTGGATAGCAGAGTATGCTCGCACCATAATTATTATGTGGGGTTCTATTAGAATATATATATTACATGAGTATTTAATATATATATATTAAATCCTGAAATGTGGAAACTACCTACTGTGTTTATGGTAAGTAAGAAACAAATAATGATTTCAATTGGAAAATACGTGTTTTGGAAAGTGTGGTGACAATTATTATACAACACAAATAAATATGAAAGAGGTAACAATCAAGAAAAGATAAATAAAATGCCAATCACACAACAACGGGTATACGTGGTTCAACAAATATGTGCCTACGTCCACGGTGGTGCAGTCAGTGTTATTTCTCTATATTCTGAAGAATAAGTACAGAGAATACAACTTGTCCTTTTCCCCGAACTTAGGATTTAATTTATACATGTATATGTTGGAGTAGTGGGGGTGATGGGTTCCTCCTTATCAGCCATCTCCCCTACATGGGATCGCGCTCCCTTACCACTTCTCTTCATGGGATCGTGGGGTAATCGGATGAGTACAAGAGGTGATGGGCCTGGGCTTTGGGCCGCTAAGGGGAGGCTACTCGTCCAGGCCTTATGGCGCTAAATTCAGGGTACCCACAATTGCCCTTAAATTTGTTGGGCCATTTCTGCAGGTCCAATGAATTTAAATAATCAGCCATGATGGTCGATTTCTTTGAAAACTGTGAAGTTGCTTTGGCGGCACCCGCTTCGCTATCCGTGCGTTATGATTAGTCTTGAAGGCTTGTTGGAATAAGACACATTTTCTCTTCGTCGCTTCAGCTTTTCCAGCAATCTTCTATCTTCTGAGAACTCTTAAGCTTTGTACCTTCTATTTTCGGTCTCCACTCTCGTCGCTTCTTCGCCATTTGACCTGATCTTCTGTCTTGTAAGTCTCTCGTGCCCTTTTATCGAGTTTATAGTTTTTCTTGTATTTTTCCAATGGCGAAGATTGGAAATAGGTCAGTAACTGAGTTTAAAAAATTCTACAGTATTCCTGAGTGGGTAGAGATTGAGTGTTGTGCCTCGCCGCCTAGGGACGTTAGGGATATAGAGGATGCACATTGGATTCACGTCCTGTTGCTCTCCCAGGGGGGTCTTACCTTTCCCCCTAATGGTCTGTTTCTGCACTTCTTTAGCTATTTTGGTATTGTGCCTGCACAATGTTCGCCCAACGTATGGAAAATAGTGAATGGCGTGCATATGATAAATCAATTGTACGGCACAAGGTTAGGGCTTGCCGAGGTCTGCTTTTGTTATTCTTTTTCTCGAACGAGTTCAGGTGCCCTGTACCTTAAGGCTAGGAGTCCTGATAGGGTATTGGTAGTAAATTTACCTGATTCCCATAAGGACTACTGGCAAGAAGGTTTTCTTGTTAGGAATTGGCAATTCTCCCCCCAATTTGAAGGGTCGAGGTCTGAGAGGTTCACTGTTCCCTTTTATGGGGAAGAATATATAGGTAGATGTTGTATTATTGTTTCAACCTTTGCTGACTTTGTGATTTTTCTAACCTCTTCTTGCTTTCTCTTTTACAGCGAGGACAAAGAACTTGGAGCCTGCTCTCAGCGAGGTTCGTATCTCGGAACTGGTGAAAGCTTGGAACATCAGGGAACCTTTGGGTGACGGCGAGCATCCTAGGTCTGCTGCTTTTCTGCTTGAATACAAGAACACAGGCTCCAGCTTCATAGCCCGACCTGTGGATAGTGTTCCGAACTTTGACTCTTCCGAAGAGATTTCTGCTGAGCCCATCCAATTGGACGAAGAGGAGAGCAGCTCGGAGAGTGAGCCTGCAGGTGTTAGTAATTTGGGTTCAGGCAGTGTTGACAGTAGCAGTTTTTCGAGCACTACCAGCAGTTCTGGTGAAGAGATGCCTCTCAGGAAGAATTTAATCAGAGATGATGATGATGATGATGATGATGATGATGATGATGATGATGTGCTTCTTGCCCAGAGGTCCAAGAAGTCGAAGACTGCCTCCGGGGACATAGCTACTGGTTCTCGGCCTTCTTCTCAGGAGCAAGAGAAGAAGAAGAGAGAGGAGGAGCAGGCGAGAGAGAGAGAGAGAGAGAAGAAAAAGGAGGAGGAGGGGAAGAAGGTGGAAGAGAGAAAGAGAAGGGAGAGAGAAAAGGAGGAGGAGAGGAGGAAGATGGAACTGAGGACCAAAACTGGTCAAGCCTTGGTCCCAGTATCTGCCTTGCCTGAGGGGGCTTCGGTGGCCACCTCTCCTCAGCTTGCCCCTGCGCTGCTCGAGAGAGCAGTCCTCCCTGCAGATCGTGAGAGGGCGTCGGGGTCCGATCAACTGGCTTTGCAAGCTAGCCAGAGGCTTGCCTTGGTAAGGTTCCTCTTTTAATTCTCAACTTCCTTCAATACGTTTTGATGGTTTCTTCTTTCTGATCTTTCCCTCATTTTTTGCAGTTTGTGACTGACTTTGCTGTGCTCTATAGCTCTCGCGACGAGCTGTTGAGAAGGAACAGCGAGCTGGAGCAGCAGAAGTCTACTCTGGTGGCCAGGGGTTCTCAGCTGGAGGCCAATCTGAAGGTTGCTGATGCGGCTCGAGCTTCATTTGCCTCAGCCCTTGCTAATTCTGCTCGCGAGAGAGATAATGCTGTCAGAGAGCTTGGCGAGCTGAGGAAGTCGTATGATCTGGTATGCTCGAGCAAGCTAGAATTTGCGGAGAAGAACAGGGTTCTTGCCGAGCAGCTGGAGGCGGAGCCCAGGCAGCCACTCTTAAAGAAGATTCGTACAATTCTGGCTGGGCTGCTGCGTATGAGGACGCAAAGGTTCAGATAGGCTATATCAGCCGTCTGAACTTCAAGAAAGGGTGGAACAAGGCCCTCGTGGCTGCTGGGGTGGATGTTGCATCCCCACTCTTTGACGAGCATGATCCAGGGCCAAAGCCAGTCGTGGATGAGGACCCAGCCCCAACTGCTGAAGGCACCAATCCTGTTTCTCAGGCGAGTCCTACTGATGCTCCCTTGGTCGAGGGGGCAGTGGACACCCCTGCAGAGGGTAATGCCCCTGCTGATGCTGATAAGGACAAGGGTCCATCCACCGAGGTTGCTAATTGATAGGTCTTCTTTGTAACTTTTTTCTTTTTTGATCTGATGTAACTTCGCTCATTATCAATGAAAAGACTTTATTTTTCTTTATGCTGATCTCTTTCTTCTCTCTTTCTTTTACTTGTAGTTGGTTGATGTGGATGACTATATTCCTGTTACCTCCCAATTAGGTAGGACTCTGGGTCCTAATGCAAGCCCTGCAGTTCGCCAGGCCTTTGCTAGGCTTTGCAGGTTTGCTAAGTCAAGGAACCAGAAATATAAGGATCAGTCCGAGCTGGTGGCCAAATTGAAGGACAGGCTCCAGGAAATGGAAGAGATCGGTGCTTCAGTGCAAGAAGAGCAAAGTTACTAGAGGCCACCGAGATCAACCAAGTCGTGGAGTTTCTTCAGAGGGAGAATGAAGACCTGAGGCGGGAGGTCTCGAAACTTAAGGAGCATTCGCCGAGCACCGCATCGGCAGTCCTACAAGGCTCTTCCTCGTCGCGAGCTGCTCGACCTCCCCTCCCGCGTGCTGGTAGGAGTACAAGGGGTAGGAGTAGGGAAGCCGAGGAGCGGCGTGAGAGGGAGATGGAGGAGCTGCGCGGCGATGTTCGACGAGCTTATGTGACTGCTGATGGGCTCCAAAGGGACGTCACCCGACTGCGGCATTTATTCAAGAACGGCCCTCGCCAAGTGTGGACTGATGCTATGATCAGGGCTGGCTGGATGCTCCCACACGATTATCAGAGTTCGAGGAGCTTTCCTTCATCTGGGGGTGGTTGAGTGCTCTCAGAGAGCTGCAGGTCCCGCTGAACTCGATATTGTGGTATCGGCACGAGATGTCCCCCTCTACTCTGATGCCCAATCCATTCAGGCGAGATGATCGATGGATCCCCATCGATGCTATCCCCCGGCGACTATTGGAGTTGGACGCAAGTGAGGTCGTGGAGGAGTTCGATCCTAATCCTGATGATGGGAGGAGAGCTAAAGTTGCTGACTATCTTGCTCGGAGGCTTCCACCTTCTTGATATTTTATTTTTTTAATAATTGTAAATGCTTTGGGCGAGCTTCGCTGACTAAACATGTACTATTATTGTTTGTAAATATAAAAGATTAATGGAAAGTTTGAGTTTTGGGCGATTTTGCCGACTAAACGTGTTCATCCAATCTTTTCATATTTTTGCAGCTTTACAATCCTTTTTATCTTGTCATGTGAGTGTCCGCCCAGTCCAGTATTAAGAATACCATTGTGCCCTTCCTTTACCTTTTAGGTCGTGTCGTCACACTCCCTTAGGCCTAAGTAGGGCAATTGGCGAGGACACACCTGTTATTGGATGTCTTTATCCGGTCAGGATTTTGTTTCACCAAAGTAGGTTTGATGCCTAAGAATACTCTGTAGGGCTTCATATATTGCCATGGGCAATGATATGAGGTCTGTCATGCTTCATGACGATGACCTAAGGAGGGGTATCCCCCCGCTATGCCAACCATTATACCTGTGATTTGAAAAGGATGTGCAATAAGATATAATTGTTACTTTTGAGAGAGTGATCAACTGAGAGATTTTAATTGGTGAAATGAGAAATAAACTGTCTTTTCCCATAATGAGTACAATAAAAAATCTAACAATAGATACCCTAAAAATAGAATTTCTTGCGATTAGCTGCGTTCCATGCTCGTGGTATCTCTCTGCCCTCCATTATTTTCAAATGATAGGCACCTTGCAGATCGTTTCTAATTATCTCATAAGGTCTTTCCCAGTTCGGGCCCAGTTTACCGTCTGATGGTTTCACTGTGTTGCCCAGGACCTTTCTTAGAACATAGTCCCCCACTCCGAATTTCCTCGGATTGACCCTTTTGCTGTAGTGCTTTGCGAGCTGTTGCTGATAGCTCGCTAGTTTTACTAGGGCAAGTTCCCTGCGCTCGTTGGCCAAATCGAGTTTAGCGAGCAAAGCCTGATCGTTCTGACCCTGCTCGACAAGGTCGGATCTCATTATAGGCAATCCTGTTTATAGTGGGATGACTGCCTCCATACCATATGCTAGTGAGAATGGCGTTTCTCCTGTGGCTCGCCTAGGAGTCGTTCTGTACGCCCATAGGATATGCGGTAGCTCGGTTGTCCACGCGCCTTTGGCTTGTTCTAACCGCTTCTTCAATCCAGCGATCACTGTCTTGTTGGAAGCCTCAGCTTGTCCGTTGCTTTGAGGGTAAGCCATCGAGCTGAAGTGGTGCCTGATCCCGTGTTGGTCGCAGAAGTCCTGAAAAGGGCCACTCTCGAACTGTGTTCCATTGTCAGTGATGATGGTTCTGGGGATCCCGAATCGAGTGATTATATTTTTCCATATGAACCTCATCATGTCAGCATCCCGAATGTTCGCCAGTGGTTCTGCCTCGATCCACTTGGTAAAGTAATCAGTTGCGACCAACAGGTATTTGCGATTGCCGACAGCGGTGGGCAGTGGTCCCACGATGTCCATTCCCCACTGGGCGAAAGGCTAGGGGCTGGTCAGGGATTTTAACTCGCTGGCGGGCTGGTGGACCATGGGGTCGTGAAGCTGGCATTTTAGGCATCTGCGGACATATACTGCGGAGTCCTTTTGCATATATGGCCACCAATAACCTTCCTTCATTGCTCGGAAGGCTAGAGACCTTCCTCCGACGTGACTCCCGCAGATTCCTTCGTGAAGCTCGTGAAGCACTGTCTTGATATCGCCTGGGTGGACGCATCTAAGGTAGGGGCCGGAGAAAGATCTTTTATACAAGTCGCCTCCCGTGGATAAGTGAAAGCGATCAGCTTTGACTCTTATCTGGTCGGCAGTCCTTTTATCCTCTGGGAGCGTTCCGTTCTTCAAATAGTCTCTCAAGGGATCCATCCAGCTGGGGGCTAGTTCCAATTGGAGTATTGGTTTCGCTTTGGTCAGCTCGCAGTTGGGGTAAATGCTAGGGCAGCTGAGGAAATCGATAGGGATGATCCTTTTAAGGCTGGAATCAACTGCCGAGCTCAGGGCTGCCAAGGCGTCAGCGTGGCTGTTCTGCCCCCTGGGAAACTGTTGGATGTTGATTTCCTCAAAGTTCGTCATTAAGTTTTTCACCAAGGAGAGGTAGGCTTCCATCCTCTCATCCTTCGCGTTATAGTCTCCACTTATCTGATTGGAAACTAGTTGCGAGTCTCCGAATACCTGTAAATGCTTTGCTCCCAGAGTTTGCACCCTTTGGAGACCTGCTATTAAGGCTTCGTATTCTGCTTCGTTGTTGGAGGCTGCAAATCCCAGCCTGATTCCTTGCTCGAGGACTGTATTTTCTGGAGTGATGAGGACAATTCCTACTCCTGCCCCCTTTGAATTGGAGGCTCCATCAACGAATAGTTTCCAGCTTCCCCCTGTATCCTGGCTGTTTTGTTCTGTTGGCTTAGACTGGTTGAAGGGTTCTTTGCCTGTGAATTCAGCTATGAAGTCAGCAAGGATTTGACCCTTGATAGCTGTCCTTGGTTGAAATTGGATGTCAAATCGGCCGAGCTCGACTGACCATTTAGACAGTCTGCCCAACAAATCCGCCTTCCTTAGGACATCCTTAAGGGGGTGTGATGTGAGGACGATGATCGTGTGAGCTTCGAAGTAATGCTTCAGTTTCCTCGAGGACATTACTAGGGCGAATGCGAGCTTTTCCAATGGCAGGTAGCGCTGCTCGGCCTCTAGTAAGGTTTTACTCGCGTAATAGACTGGATGTTGGATCCCTGTAACTTCACACATTAGCGCTGAGCTGATAGTATGGCTGGATACAGAGAGGTAGAGGTACAAAGGGTCCATTTTCTGTGGTATGACAAGCAGTGGTGGGGAGCTTAGGTAGGACTTGAGCTCGTCTAATGCTTGTGAGCAACCTGGAGTCCATTCTACTGTTTTGCTGCCTTTTAAGAGTTGGAAGAAAGGCTTGCATCTCTCGGAGGATTTAGAAATGAAACGATTTAGAGCAGCGAGCATCCTAGTGAGCTTCTGTACATCGCGGATTGTGCGAGGAGGTTGCACGCATTTTATTGCATCAATCTGGTCCGGATTAGCCTCTATGCCACGCTTGCTGACTAAATACCCAAGGAACTTTCCTGACTGGACACCGAAGGAACACTTGCTCGCGTTGAGTTTCATTCGGTACTTCCTGAGGATTTCGAAGGTACTTGACAGGTCCGAGAGGTGATTTTCCGTTTCCTTGCTCTTGACGAGCATGTCGTCGATGTAGACCTCCATCGTGTCTCCCATCTGATTCTTGAACATTTTAGTAACCAGTCGCTGATAGGTTGCCCCTGCATTTTTAAGCCCAAAAGGCATGACCTTGTAACAGTATAAACCAACCATCGTGATAAACGCCGTTTTGTCCTGATCTGGGGCATACAGGGGAATCTGGTGATAACCTGAGTATGCATCTAGGAAACTCATTCGTTCGTGAGCTGCAGTGGCGTCTACTAGTTGGTCTATTTTCGGAAGAGGGAAGCTATCCTTGGGGCAGGCTTTGTTGAGGTCAGTGAAGTCTATGCAAACTCTCCACTTCCCGTTGCTTTTTGGAACTACCACTGGGTTGGATAACCATTTGGGGAATTGCACTTCCCGTATGGACCCTGCATCCAGCAGTTTTTCGACTTCTTTTTCTATTGCTCTGGCCTTCTCGGGAGCAGTTCGTCGTGCCTTTTGTGCTATCGGTTTGAATGTGGGACTGGCGTGCAACTGATGGCAGACCATATTGGGATCAATTCCATTTTAAACACTTTCGCTGCTTTTAAACACTTTAAAAGCTATGAAAGTTTGACCGATTTTTTGAAAATAGCAAAAAACATTTTTTTGAGTTGATTTTTTTTACATGGAGCCGTTGAAATATTTAAATATCACATAAAAAAATAAACTCAAAAATATTTTTTTTAATGCTTTAAAAAAATTAGTGTGCACCAACACTGTGCAAACTTAGTGTGAACTTGAGCCTGCCTCTCTCTCTCTCTCTCTCTCTCTCTCTCTCTTTATATATATATATATAATGCTTATGTGCAGACTAGTTCGCATTTTAAGAATGCGAACTAGACATGTGTCGCTTAGAAACTATCGCCTAAATTATAGGCACACTCTCTCTCTTTTCTGCGCTCACCGCCAAATGACACATATCCAATCCGCATTCTTAAAATATGAACTACTCCGCATAACAGCAAGATCGTATATATATATATATATTTTTATTTTTTATTTTTTTTAACTTAATAACAAGTCTCTCACGCACACTGCACAGTTGCAACAACATTACATAACATAACCCGAAATCCAATACTTATTTTGTCCTCTCTAAGCTGCGGCCGCACCAACGGCTCTCCCTCATCTCATCCCTTCCCAAGATGCATCTCACTCTATCAGGTAATCTTACTTTGATGTTGATGTTTCTCATTTCATGTTTGATAACTTAGTTTGATGTTGATGTTACCCAAAACCCACTCCCATATACACACTGCTCCAACCAAAAAACCCACCCCCTATTCTACTCCTCGTAACCACGGAATACCCTACTATCCCAAAACCGATCTTTGATGCAATTGATGTTGGGTGACTTTAATTGAACATTTGGGTGGATTTTTTTTTTGTTTGGTTGTTGTTGCGGTTTTGTGTTCTTATATATTTCTAAAAAAAAGGGGATTCATTCAAATGAAGATTATATTTTCATCCATTTTCAAACCGGGTATGCTAATTGTTTGATATAATGCTACAATTTTTTTTTTGGTGTTTCGGAATAAATATGCTGCTTCGGCAATCATTTAAATGTGCTTTTTTTTAAAAGAAAAGTGTGTTTTAAAAAAAAACGTTTTGTTCTTAAATAAAAATTTGGTTTGGTCTCGATCTTGGTTGTAAAAAACGGGTTTGGACCGGACCGGACAACTGCAACAACATTACATAACATAACCCGAAATCCAATACTTATTTTGTCCTCTCTCTAAGCTACGACCGCACATCACTCTCCTCCTCATCTCATCCCTCCCCAAGATCCATCTCACTCTATCAGGTAATCTTACTTTGATGTTGATGTTTCTCATTTCATGTTTGATAACTTAGTTTGATGTTGATGTTACCCAAAACCCACTCCCATATACACACTGCTCCAACCAAAAATCCCACCCCATATTCTACTCCCCGTAACCACGGAATACCCTATTATCCCAAAACCGATCTTTGATGCAATTGATGTTGGGTGACTTTAATTGAACATTTGGGTGGATTTTTTTTTGTTTGGTTGTTGTTGCGGTTTTGTGTTCTTATATATTTGTAAAAAAAGGGGGATTCATTCAAATGAAGATTATATTTTCATCCATTTTCAAACTGGGCATGCTAATTGTTTGATATAATGCTACATTTTTTTTTTTGGTGTTTCGGAATAAATGTGATGCTTGGGCAATCATTTAAATGTGCTTTTTTTTTTAAAGAAAAGTGTGTTTTAAAAAAAAAACATTTTGTTCTTAAATAAAAATTTGGTTTGGTCTCGATCTTGGTTGTAAAAAACGGGTTTGGACCGGACCGGACAGCTGCAACAACATTACATAACATAACCCGAAATCCAATACTTATTTTGTCCTCTCTCTAAGCTACGACCGCACATCACTCTCCTCCTCATATCATCCCTCCCCAAGATCCATCTCACTCTATCAGGTAATCTTACTTTGATGTTGATGTTTCTCATTTCATGTTTGATAACTTAGTTTGATGTTGATGTTACCCAAAACCCACTCCCATATACACACTGCTCCAACCAAAAAACCCACCCCCTATTCTACTCCCCGTAACCACGAAATACCCTACTATCCCAAAATCGATCTTTGATGCAATTGATGTTGGGTGACTTTAATTGAACATTTGGGTGGAATTTTTTTGTTTGTTTGGTTGTTGTTGCGGTTTTGTGTTCTTATATATTTGTAAAAAAAAGGGGATTCATTCAAATGAAGATTATATTTTCATCAATTTTCAAATTGGGCATGCAAATTGTTTGATATTGTAAGGACATTTTTCACATGTCCGAAATGTTTCATTTATTTATGTCGTACGCCGCTACATTTGGCACGTCTCCTCACGATCTCACATGACGGCCTCTATCCGAATTCCGGGAATCAAGCATGCATTATCTCCACTAATATGTCCCACATCTGCCTCAATGACTTCACGTTCCAAGATTTTAGGGACTTAATGCAAGTGGTACGCAAGGGAAGTCAAAACAGTGAAAAAAAGGCACAATAGGAGAGTTCAAGGGCATTTTCGTAATTTCACATCCATAGTTCAGAGGTCTGGTCAACTAGAAAGTTTAAGAGCTCGCCGTAACGAAGATACTGGAAAAAACGGTACCTCAATCTGAGCTACGGTGAAGGAGTTATGACCTTTTGAAGATAGAGAAAATTCCTTAAAGAATGCTATTTTTTTTTGTACGCTGGATAGAATTTTAGAGTTTTAAGAACGTGGGACTCTTCATATTTTTTCCTATAAATACCGACTTCGGGGGAGTTTTTTTGCAAGACTTTAGGAGATGAATTTGAGAGTCCAAATACATCTAGTCTTCATATTTTTGAGTCCCAAGACTCATGTTTTGATTCACACATCATTGCCAAACCTTTGTGAATCCTTTTGCAACCCAAGAACACAACTTTGGTTTGTTCAACCCTTGTGGAGGAGATTGTTCTTCTTCTTCATTGCAGCCCTACTGGAAAGGGATAATTCCAGCCGCGACTACAGAATCCGATACCCGATGGTAATTCTTAGTCAACTTGTATTTTCATTGTAATCCGATTGTAAGCTGTTCTCTTACAAATTATAGTGAAAATAAATGGTTTTGCCCCTGAGGGGGATTTTTCCTTAATTGCATGTGTTTGAATGTTCTTGCGTAGATTATCAATTTATTCAATCACATACTGCTGCATGTTTAGGGTTTGTTTGGATTAAAAGGGTTTTACACGTTCTCAAATTGGTATCAGAGCAGGTTACGCTAATCTATCGCGTATTCCTTTTTTTTCCGCAAAATTTTTCTAAGATATCAATTTTCTAAAAAAAATGATTTTTAAAAAAGTGCGTGTTCAAATGGAGAAGTCATATTATAAAATGCCTATTTTTGACGGGACAAATTATGCTTATTGAAAAGCCCGTATGAGGTCGGCTTTAAAAGCCATTGATGAACGTGTCTGGATTTTGGTTGAACGAGGGTGGACTCCTCCCACCATGACTGTTGATAATGTGACCAACTTGAAACCTGACATTTCTTGATCTGATGAAGAAATTAAATGGTCATCTTTTAATTCTAAGGGTCTAAGTGCTATTTCTGGGTCTATCACACCTGATGAGTTCAAACGCATAATGACGTGTACCACCTCAAGAGAGGCATGGGATGTTTTACAACTCACCCATGAAGGAACTAATGCTGTGAAAGAGTCTAAGTTGCAAAACTTGACAACTCAATTTGAAACAATCACCATGCATGATTCTGAATGCTTTGATGAATTTTATGCTAGACTTTCTGACATTGTGAATACTAGTTTTAATCTTGGTGAACATATTCTGAATGCTAGAGTTGTTAAAAAGATTCTTCATTCTTTGCCTAAGCGTTTTATCCCTAAAGTCACTGTGCTAAATTCTATGGGTAATTTAAATACGCTAAAATTGGAAGAACTTGTAGGAGATTTGCAAACTTATGAAATTGATATGTTCCCTAAAAATTCTAAATCTAAAGATAAGGGAATTGCTCTTAAAGCCCAAGAGAAAAGGAGTGAGGGGTCAGCTAGAAGAGGGTAGAGTCATCTAGAAAGAGAGAGACTGACACGTCAGATTCTGAGTGCGATTTTGACTTAGATGATTTGGCTATTTTCGCAAAAAAATTCAAGAGGATTCTCAAATTTAAGAAAAATGGCAATTTTAAAGATAAAAAGAAATTTGAGAAAAATAAGTTTGAAAAGAAAAATGAAAAAGTTTCCAAAAATCCTTCTCTGAAAGAAAGTGAGAGATGTTTTGAGTGTGATGGTAGGGGTCATAGAGCTTTTGAGTGTGCCAATCGTCTGAATAGAGAGAAAGGGAAAGCTGTCCTTAATGCTACCCTTAGTGACGACAGTGAGGTCGAGACGGTGGATTCTGGAGATGAGTCACCGCATGAGTGTAACTTCACCGCATTCATGGCCAGCCAAGTGAGCACTCCTAGTTCTCCTCACGACGATGAGGATGATTCTTCACAGGGACACCTCGACAGTGAGATCGATGTGAGTGAGGGGGAGAATGACACAAGTGAGAGCGAGAGTGATATACAACGCGCCTACGCTGAGTTATATTCTGAGTCTTTTAAAACTAAAAAGCGTAACAAAGCGTTAGTTCTTAAGATCACTTGCCTAGAGGAAGATTTAAGGAAAGCGAGAGAAAGAGAGTTCTCCACCTGCACCGCCCTGAGAGAGAAAGAATCTACCTGTGTCGAGAATGAGAATTTGTTTAGAGAGAGAGAGAGTACTCTAGAGAAAGAGAGAGGGGACTTGATCAAGCAAGTGGCTAGTCTTACGAGTCAGCTCCATTCCTCCGTGGAGACTCGGAAGAAACTTGAAGCCGTTGTTGCCCAGCTGACTCATGATCTTGAGAAAGCACGGGAAGTCAAGGTACAAATCGAGGACAGATCTGGGAAGATGGGAAAGATGCTCCTCGGCCCCGCTTTAGGTTTTGGTGATCGTCAAGGAATTGGATATGATGGTGCCTCCACGTCCCAAATTGCACCTGGACCAGTTCCTGAGTTTACTACAACTCCTTATGGTCACCGTAAAAAACCTCGAAGGAGAGTTCGACCAAGAAAAGCAAACCAAGGTCCGCCTTTGACTGAGCTCTTTTGTACTTATTGCAAAAGAAAATGCCACCTTAGGGAAACTTGCTATAGCATGGGTCGGACACGACGTACTACTGCTCCACCACGACATACTGATGAGTTTTCTAGTCTGAGAGAGCGAGTTGAGTTCTTAGCTGCCACGACTCAGAGTTTGATGAAAGAATTCCGACGGATGTCTTCGCCGTTAGTGAATGCTTCTTACATTCCAGCTAAAACCAACAAAGGCAAACAAAAGGTCATCTCTGCTTGGGTGCCTAAGAAAGATAAAAAGGCCTTTGTTGTTCATGTTGCTCTCAAAGCACATAATACCTCACAGTGGTATTTTGATAGTGGGTGCTCCAGACACATGACAGGTGATGCCTCACTTTTTACTACTCTTGAGGATTATCAAGATGGCAGAGTCACCTTTGGAGATGGGAGTAAGTCTAGCATTATAGGACGAGGTACTATCGAGTTACCTGGTTTTCCTAAGCTAGAAAATGTTTTGTACGTCAAAGGTTTGAAAGCAAACCTTCTCAGCATTAGCCAGCTGTGCGACACTAACTTTGCAGTAAAGTTTGACCGGGACGCGTGTAAAGTCTACAATCAAGACGGTAAACTTTTGATGCAAGGGGCGAGGACCGAGGATAATTGCTATGGGACTGAGCCCACATCCTCACTTATCTGCAACAGCGCCACGATCACTCCTATGGATCTGTGGCACCAACGTCTAGGTCACGTGAACGTTAGAGATCTCAATCGTTTATCTAAAAAGGACCTAGTACGTGGCTTACCATCTCTTGGAAAGTCAACTTCGACTGTTTGTGGACCCTGTCAGTTGGGAAAACAAATTCGTAGTCCTCATAGGAAGTTAGATTCCATTACCACCTCTCGTGTTCTGGAGTTGATTCACATGGATCTTATGGGTCCCACTCGTACTGAGAGTCTAGGTGGTAAGAGGTACATCCTCGTGATGGTAGATGATTTCTCCAGATACTCCATTGTAGGTTTTCTGAGAGAGAAATCCGATGCTGTAGATTTCTTAACGACCAAGTGCCGTGTCCTGCAAAATCAACACGGTGTCACTATTAACAGAATACGTAGTGACAACGACACTGAATTCAAGGAAGCAAAGGTTAATTTGTACTGTGATATCCTTGGGATCAAACATGAGTTTTCTTCTGTGAGAACTCCTCAGCAAAATGGGATTGTTGAGAGAAAGAATAGAACGATCCAAGAGATGGCTAGATCTATGATTCTAGGTCGTAAAGTTTCTAGGAGATTTTGGGCAGAGGCAGTGTCTACTGCATGCCACACGGTGAATAGGGTGTATCTGCGTCCACACACACTTCACACTCCTTATGAGTTGTGGACTGGCAAGAAGCCCAACCTGGCATATTTCCGTGTCTTTGGGAGTAAATGCTACATCCTACGGGATAAAGAGCAATTAGGAAAGTTTGACTTTCGAAGCGACGAGGGAATATTTCTAGGATATTCATTGAATAGCAGAGCGTACCGGGTTTTTAACCTAAAGATCTCTAAGATTATGGAATCAATAAACGTCACCGTGCAAGATGACTAACCTCCGACGGTTATTGATCCTAACTTTCAGTGTGAGGATGAGGATTGTTCTGACAGTGATTTACCTATTCCTCTCTCACACTCTGTGGACCCTACTCCTGTGTTAGGGGACACACCTGCTTGGGTTCGCAAGAGTCATGACCCTTCTGCCATTGTTGGTGATCCCACTCTAGGGGTCAAGACTCGTGCTCAGCTAGAGAACGTTGTTAGCCATCTTTGCTACACGTCCCAAGTTGAGCCCAAGAACCATAAAGAAGCACTCAAGGATGAACACTGGATATCTGCTATGCAGGATGAGTTGCTTCAGTTTAAAAAGAATGATGTCTGGGAACTTGTCCCCCGACCTAGTGAGATTAATGTGATAGGTACCCGGTGGATTTTTAAGAACAAAATGGATGAAAATGGTACCATAATCAGAAATAAGGCTAGGTTGGTCGCTCAAGGCTACACACAGATAGAGGGTGTAGACTTTGGGGAGACATTTGCTCCTGTTGCGAGGCTTGAGTCCGTCCGTCTTCTGCTCGCCATCGCATGTCATCTGCGCTTCAAGGTGTATCAGATGGATGTCAAGAGTGCCTTTTTGAATGGCATTCTACAAGAGGAGGTTTATGTGGAACAACCAAAAGGGTTTGAAGACCCTCAGCACCCTGAGCACGTCTACTATCTGAGGAAAGCCTTGTATGGTTTGAAACAAGCACCCCGTGCTTAGTACGAGAGGCTTACTTCTTATCTCTTAGCTCGTGTCTTCAAGAGAGGGGGAGTAGATATGACGTTGTTTGTCAGGAGAGATGACGGTGCTATTTTGGTCTCCCAAGTCTATGTGGACGACATAGTCTTTGGATCCACATGCTCCCAGCATGCTCACCACTTTGAGGAGGAGATGAAAAGTGAGTTTGAGATGAGCATGGTTGGTGAGCTTACATTCTTCCTTGGTCTCCAGGTTCGTCAGCTAGAGGATGGGATGTTCATCTCCCAATCCAAGTATGCTAGAGACCTAGTGAAGAAATTTGGTTTAGACTCCGCTAAGCATGCACGTACACCTATGAGTACCACTACCAAGCTTAGTAAGGACACTTCAGGTAAGGACGTAGAGCAAACCTTATATTGGAGTATGATAGGTAGTCTCCTCTACTTGACTGCCAGTCGTCCCGACATCGCCTTTAGTGTTGGAGTCTGTGCGTGTTATCAGGCATCCCCAAAAGAGTCACATTTACTTGCTCTAAAATGTATTATTAAATACGTAAGTGGGACTCTCTCATACGGGATTTGGTATTCCTTTGATACCGATGATCGTCTGTCTGCCTACTCGGATGCCGATTGGGCTGGGGATGTAGATGGATGTAGGAGCACTTCTGGTGGGTGTTTCTATTTTGGTTCTGCTCTTGTCTCCTGGTTGAGCAAGAAGCAAAATTCCATCTCTTTGTCCACTGCGGATGCTGAGTACATAGCCGCCGGGAGTTGTTGCACACAACTCTTGTGGATGAAGCAAATGCTGGAGGATTATGGGATATCACAGGACACCATGACCATTTCCTGTGATAACACGAGCGCGATACACATATCCCGCAATCCAGTTCAGCATTCACGCACAAAACACATCAGGATACGTGAGCACTTTATTCGTCAGTTAGTTGAAGAGAAAGTCGTATCCCTGAGTTTTGTTCCTACCGACCGTCAGTTAACCGATATTTTCACGAAACCTTTAGATGCCCTTAGATTTGAGAGTCTTAGGAAATCTTTAGGGATTTGCACAGTTGACTGAGGGGTTGGTCTATGTCTAGAATAGGATGCTTCTTCATGTTCATATCATATGCTTCCTATTGCTAGTCTGTTTTATATGTACCATTACTTTGTTGTACAACTTTGTTTTATTCTTTTTGCTTTTTATATTTCTTTTGAAAAAAATACAAAAAGATTTTCCTTTAAGAAATTTTTTGAGAAAAGCACAAAAAGATTTTATTTTTCCAAATTTTTGAAAAAATCCAAAAAGATTTTTGTATTTTGCTTCTTTTATGGATGAGCATGTAAGATAGCCAAGTCACAACTTCATTCCATTTATCCATGTGACTGTTTGATAGAGATTTGAGAGGCTACATCATTTCATCCATGTGCTTTACATTGATTGGAGTCTTTGAGATGTAATTAGTGATATCTTCCTACATGTTTGACTCCTATATCCTTTATTGCACACATGCACGGCTATATTTGATTATTGCACTTGTCTATCTCATGTTGGCTTGCGTGTTTTCATCTCAATCATGTCTATACAATGTACAATATGCGATAAAACTTGACAAGATTGGAATGCATGTAAAAACCGTTTTGGTGAGACTGTGTGTTTTTGTATAACGGGGAGGGGCTGCGAAAGGTAATCATCTATCCTTTGCGCAAAAGCCACCGTTAAAAAGGACCTAAAAAATGGAGGAAGTTTAATATCCGAGGTCCAAAGAGGTTAAAAGAGCCCGAAAAAATTTAAAGGCAATAAAAAGCAATTCATGCCAAATATGGGCCACTTAGGTTTCACCATCATTTCTCCAAAGTTTGAGAATTTAGAATGCCTCTATTAAATACAATATCTGAGGGAGTTTGGTTGGAGAATCTAAACGGGTTTGCACTTCCTTGAAAGTCCTGAAAAAGCATAAAATCATTTTGGACGTTATTGGTGTGAAAATCATTTTGAGCTTTAATTTGTTGATTTGATTGAGTCAATATCTTATATTGTCACTCTTTTACACCAAAGGAAGCATTTGATTTCATTCGCTAGGAATATCCAATATTCATCGTGCACATATGTCATGTTTGTATGCATTGATTTTCCTAGCGAATTTGATCACACCACTTCATTTACGCTATCATTGACTTGGTTGCTTTCTGTTTATTCATGGTGTGTTTTTATCCTAGTGACACCCCGCACTTGCTTATTTGATTTATTTCTCTAATTTGTCCATTTGGGGACATCATAAAAAGGGGGAGAAAGAATTATCATATTATGGGGGAGTTTGAATTCTGGGGGAGTTTTTGAGATGTTGCTTATATTTTTATCATATATTGATATCCATGTTATCTCATTTCAAACTCGATATGTCACGTGGTATTTGCTTTGTCTCATGTGTGTAGGTATGAAGATTGCAGATCTATATGTTGCACACCCTGATGAGAAAAGTTTTGAGATTCCTGAAGAATTAAAGAACAAACGATGAAGACTATTCATTTGTACCTTTTCCAGTTTTGGGTTCATGGGAGGGTAGATTTGTATAGGCAATTTCATATTTGATAATTCAGATTTTTTATGTATGTACCAGCATAGACATAGGGGGAGATTTGTAAGGACATTTTTCACATGTCCGAAATGTTTCATTTATTTATGTCGTACGCCGCTACATTTGGCACGTCTCCTCACGATCTCACATGACGGCCTCTATCCGAATTCCAGGAATTAAGCATGCATTATCTCCACTAATATGTCCCACATCTGCCTCAATGACTTCACGTTCCAAGATTTTAGGGACTTAATGCAAGTGGTACGCAAGGGAAGTCAAAACAGTGAAAAAAAGGCACAATAGGAGAGTTCAAGGGCATTTTCGTAATTTCACATCCATAGTTTGGAGGTCTGGTCAACTAGAAAGTTGAAGAACTCGCCGCAACGAAGATACTGGAAAAAATGGCACCTCAATCCGAGCTACGGTGAAGGAGTTATGACCTTTTGAAGATAGAGAAAATTCCTTAAAGAATGCTATTTTTTTTTGTACGCTGGATAGAATTTTAGAGTTTTAAGAACGTGGGACTCTTCATATTTTTTCCTATAAATACCAACTTTGGGAGAGTTGTTTTGCAAGACTTTAGGAGACGAATTTGAGAGTCCAAATACATCTAGTCTTCATATTTTTGAGTCCCAAGACTCATGTTTTGATTCACACATCATTGCCAAACCTTTGTGAATCCTTTTGCAACCCAAGAACACAACTTTGGTTTGTTCAACCCTTGTGGAGGAGACTGTTCTTCTTCTTCAATGCAGCCCTACTGGAAAGGGATAATTCCAACCGCGACTACAGAATCCGATACCCGAGGGTAATTCTTAGTCAACTTGTATTTTCATTGTAATCCGATTGTAAGCCGTTCTCTTACAAATTATAGTGAAAATAAATGGTTTTGCCCCTGAGGGGGATTTTTCCTTAATTGCATGTGTTTGAATGTTCTTGCGTAGATTATCAATTTATTCAATCACATACTGCTGCATGTTTAGGGTTTGTTTGGATTAAAAGGGTTTTATATATAATTTGATCATTTGAACGCGAGCACACACGTTCTCAAATTGGTATCAGAGCAGGTTACGCTAATCTATCGCGTATTCCTTTTTTTTCCGCAAAATTTTTCTAAGATATCAATTTTCTGAAAAAATTGATTTTTGAAAAAGTGCGTGTTCAAATGGAAAAGTCATATTATAAAATGCCTATTTTTGACGGGACAAATTATGCTTATTGGAAAGCCCGTATGAGGTCGGCTTTAAAAGCCATTGATGAACGTGTCTGGATTTTGGTTGAACGAGGGTGGACTCCTCCCACCGTGACTGTTGATAATGTGACCAACTTGAAACCTGACATTTCTTGGTCTGATGAAGAAATTAAATGGTCATCTTTTAATTCTAAGGGTCTAAGTGCTATTTCTGGGTCTATCACACCTGATGAGTTCAAACGCATAATGACGTGTACCACCTCAAAAGAGGCATGGGATGTTTTACAACTCACCCATGAAGGAACTAATGCTGTGAAAGAGTCTAAGTTGCAAAACTTGACAACTCAATTTGAAACAATCACCATGCATGATTCTGAATGCTTTGATGAATTTTATGCTAGACTTTCTGACATTGTGAATACTAGTTTTAATCTTGGTGAACATATTCCGAATGCTAGAGTTGTTAAAAAGATTCTTCGTTCTTTGCCTAAGCGTTTTATCCCTAAAGTCACTGTGCTAAATTCTATGGGTAATTTAAATACGCTAAAATTGGAAGAACTTGTAGGAGATTTGCAAACTTATGAAATTGATATATTCTCTAAAAATTCTAAATCTAAAGATAAGGGAATTGCTCTTAAGGCCCAAGAGAGAAGGAGTGAGGGGTCAGCTAGAAAGAGGGTAGAGTCATCTAGAAAGAGAGAGACTGACACGTCAGATTCTGAGTGCGATTTTGACTTAGATGAGGGTAGAGTCATCTAGAAAGAGGTAATCTTACTTTGATGCTGATGTTTCTCATTTCATGTTTGATAACTTAGTTTGCTGTTGATGTTACCCAAAACCCACTCCCATATACACACTGCTCCAACCAAAAAACCCACAGCCTATTCTACTCCCCGTAACCACGGAATACCCTACTATCCCAAAATCGATCTTTGATGCAATTGATGTTGGGTGACTTTAATTGAACATTTGGGTGGATTTTTTTTTGTTTGGTTGTTGTTGCGGTTTTGTGTTCTTATATATTTGTAAAAAAAAGGGGATTCATTCAAATGAAGATTATATTTTCATCCGTTTTCAAACTGGGCATGCTAATTGTTTGATATAATGCTACAATTTTATTTTTTTTGGTGTTTCGGAATAAATGTGGTGCTTGGGCAACCACTTATATGTGCTTTTTTTATTAAAAGAAAAGTGTGTTTTAAAAAAAAAATGTTTTGTTCTTAAATAAAAATTTGGTTTGGTCTCGATCTTGGTTGTAAAAAACGGGTTTGGACCGGACCGGACAGCTGCAACAACATTACATAACATAACCCAAAATCCAATACTTATTTTGTCCTCTCTCTAAGCTACGACCGCATATCACTCTCCTCCTCATCTCATCCCTCCCCAAGATCCATCTCACTCTACCAGGTAATCTTACTTTGATGTTGATGTTTCTTATTTCATGTTTGATAACTTAGTTTGATGTTGATGTTACCCAAAACTCACTCCCATATACACTCTGCTCCAACCAAAAAACCCACCCCCTATTCTACTCCCCGTACCCACGGAATACCCTACTATCTCAAAACCGATCTTTGATGCAATTGATGTTGGGTGACTTTAATTGAACATTTGGGTGGATTTTTTTTTGTTTGGTTGTTATTGCGGTTTCGTGTTCTTATATATTTGTAAAAAAAAGGGGATTCATTCAAATGAAGATTATATTTTCATCCATTTTCAAACTGGGCATGTTAATTGTTTGATATAATGCTACAATTTTTTTTTTGTTGGTGTTTCGGAATAAATGTGCTGCTTGGGCAATAATTTAAATGTGCTTTTTTTTTAAAGAAAAGTGTGTTTTAAAAAAAAAAAGATTTTTTCTTAAATAAAAATTTGGTTTGGTCTCGATCTTGGTTGTAAAAAACGGGTTTGGACCGGACCGGACAGCTGCAACAACATTACATAACATAACCCGAAATCCAATACTTATTTTGTCCTCTCTCTAAGCTACGACCGCACATCACTCTCCTCCTCATCTCATCCCTCCCCAAGATCCATCTCACTCTATCAGGTAATCTTACTTTGATGTTGATGTTTCTCATTTCATGTTTGATAACTTAGTTTGATGTTGATGTTACCCAAAACCCACTCCCATATACACACTGCTCCAACCAAAAAACCCACCCCCTATTCTACTCCCCGTAACCACGGAATACCCTACTATCCCAAAACCGATCTTTGATGCAATTGATGTTGGGTGACTTTAATTAAACATCTGGGTGGATTTTCTTTTTTGTTTGGTTGTTGTTGCGGTTTTGTGTTCTTATATATTTGTAAAAAAAAGGGGATTCATTCAAATGAAGATTATATTTTCATCCATTTTCAAACTGGGCATGCTAATTGTTTGATATAATGCTACAATTTTTTTTTTGGTGTTTCGGAATAAATGTGCTGCTTAGGCAATCATTTAAATGTGCTTTTTTTTTTTTAAAGAAAAGTGTCTTTTAAAAAAAAAACGTTTTCTTCTTAAATAAAAATTTGGTTTGGTCTCGATCTTGGTTGTAAAAAACGGGTTTGGACCGGACCGGACAGCTGCAACAACATTACAAAACATAACCCGAAATCCAATACTTATTTTGTCCTCTCTCTAAGCTACGACCGCACATCACTCTCCTCCTCATCTTATCCCTCCCCAAGATCCATCTCACTCTATCAGGTAATCTTACTTTGATGTTTCTCATTTCATGTTTGATAACTTAGTTTGATGTTAATGTTACCTAAAACCCACTCCCATATACACACTGCTCCAACCAAAAACCCACCCCCTATTCTACTCCCCGTAACCACGGAATACCCTACTATCCTAAAACCGATCTTTGATGCAATTGATGTTGGGTGACTTTAATTGAACATTTGGGTGGATTTTTTTTTTGTTTGGTTGTTGTTGCGGTTTTGTCTTCTTATATATTTGTAAAAAAAAGGGGATTCATTCAAATGAAGATTATATTTTCATCCATTTTCAAACTGGGCATGCTAATTGTTTGATATAACGCTACAATTTTTTTTTTTGCTGTTTCGAAATAAATGTGCTGCTTGGGCAATCATTTAAATGTGTTTTTTTTTTAATAAAAGTGTGTTTTAAAAAAAAAACGTTTTGTTCTTAAATAAAAATTTGGTTTGGTCTTGATCTTGGTTGTAAAAAACGGGTTTGGACCGGACCGGACAGGTGCAACAACATTACATAACATAACCCAAAATCCAATACTTATTTTGTCCTCTCTCTAAGCTACGACCGCACATCACTCTCCTCCTCATCTTATCCCTCCCCAAGATCCATCTCACTCTATCAGGTAATCTTATTTTGATGTTGATGTTTCTTATTTCATGTTTGATAACTTAGTTTGATGTTGATGTTACCCAAAACCCACTCCCATATACACACTGCTCCAACCAAAAAACCCACCCCTTATTCTACACCCCGTAACCACGGAATACCCTACTATCCCAAAATCGATCTTTGATGCAATTGATGTTAGGTGACTTTAATTGAACATTTTGGTGGATTTTTTTTTTGTTTGGTTGTTGTTGCGGTTTTGTGTTCTTATATATTTGTAAAAAAAAGGGGATTCATTCAAATGAAGATTATATTTTCATCCATTTTCAAACTGGGCATGCTAATTGTTTGATATAATGCTACAATTTTTTTTTTTTGTGTTTCGGAATAAATGTGCTGCTTGGGCAATCATTTAAATGTGCTTTTTTTTTTAAAAAAGAAAAGTGTGTTTAAAAAAAAAAATGTTTTGTTCTTAAATAAAATTTTGGTTTGGTCTCGATCTTGGTTGTAAAAAACGGGTCTGGACCGGACCGGACAGCTGCAACAACATTACATAACATAATCCGAAATCCAATACTTATTTTGTCCTCTCTCTAAGGTACGATCGCACATCACTCTCCTCCTCATCTCATCCCTCCCCAAGATCCATCTCACTCTATCAGGTAATCTTACTTTGATGTTGATGTTTCTCATTTCATGTTTGATAACTTAGTTTGATGTTGATGTTATCCAAAACCCACTCCCATATACACACTGCTCCAACCAAAAAATCCACCCCCTAATTTACTCCCCGTAACCACGGAATACCCTACTATCCCAAAACCGATCTTTGATGCAATTGATGTTGGGTGACTTTAATTAAACATCTGGGTGGATTTTCTTTTTTGTTTGGTTGTTGTTGCGGTTTTGTGTTCTTATATATTTGTAAAAAAAAGGGGATTCATTCAAATGAAGATTATATTTTCATCCATTTTCAAACTGGGCATGCTAATTGTTTGATATAATGCTACAATTTTTTTTTTGGTGTTTCGGAATAAATGTGCTGCTTAGGCAATCATTTAAATGTGCTTTTTTTTTTTTAAAGAAAAGTGTCTTTTAAAAAAAAACGTTTTCTTCTTAAATAAAAATTTGGTTTGGTCTCGATCTTGGTTGTAAAAAACGGGTTTGGACCGGACCGGACAGCTGCAACAACATTACATAACATAACCCGAAATCCAATACTTATTTTGTCCTCTCTCTAAGCTACGACCGCACATCACTCTCCTCCTCATCTCATCCCTCCCCAAGATCCATCTCACTCTATCAGGTAATCTTACTTTGATGTTGATGTTTCTCATTTCATGTTTGATAACTTAGTTTGATGTTGATGTTACCCAAAACCCACTCCCATATACACACTGCTCCAACCAAAAAATCCACCCCCTAATTTACTCCCCGTAACCACGGAATACCCTACTATCCCAAAATCGATCTTTGATGCAATTGATGTTGGGTGACTTTAATTGAACATTTGGGTGGATTTTCTTTTTTGTTTGGTTGTTATTGCCATTTTGTGTTCTTATATATTTGTAAAAAAAAGGGATTTATTCAAATGAAGATTATATTTTCATCCATTTTCAAACGGGGCATGCTAATTGTTTGATATAATGCTACAATTTTTTTTTTTGTGTTTCTGAATAAATGTGCTGCTTAGGCAATCATTTAAATGTGCTTTTTTTTTAAGGAAAAGTGTGTTTTAAAAAAAAAACGTTTTTTTCTTAAATAAAAATTTGGTTTGATCTCGATCTTGGTTGTAAAAAACGGGTTTGGACCGGACCGGACAGCTGCATCAACATTACCTAACATAACCTGAAATCCAATACTTATTTTGTCCTCTCTCTAAGCTACGACCGCACATCACTCTCCTCCTCTTCTCATCCCTCCCCAAGATCCATCTCACTCTATCAGGTAATCTTACTTTGATGTTGATGTTTCTCATTTCATGTTTGATAACTTAGTTTGATGTTGATGTAACCCAAAACCCACTCCCATATACACATTGCTCCAACCAAAAAACCCACCCCCTATTTTACTCCACGTAACCACCGAATACCCTACTATCCCAAAACCGATCTTTGATGCAATTGATGTTGGGTGACTTTAATTGAACATTTGGGTGGATTTTCTTTTTTGTTTGGTTGTTGTTGCCGTTTTGTGTTCTTATATATTTGTAAAAAAAAGGGATTCATTCAAATGAAGATTATATTTTCATCCATTTTCAAACGGGGCATGCTAATTATTTGATATAATGCTACAATTTTTTTTTTGGTGTTTCGGAATAAATGTGCTGCTTAGGCAATCATTTAAATGTGCTTTTTTTTTAAGGAAAAGTGTGTTTTAAAAAAAAAACGTTTTGTTCTTAAATAAAAATTTGGTTTGGTCTCGATCTTGGTTGTAAAAAACGGGTTTGGACCGGACCGGACAGCTGCATCAACATTTCATAACATAACCCGAAATCCAATACTTATTTTGTCCTCTCTCTAAGCTACTACCGCACATCACTCTCCTCCTCATCTCATCCCTCCCCAAGATCCATCTCACTCTATCAGGTAATCTTACTTTTAATTGATGTTTCTCATTTCATGTTTGATAACTTAGTTTGATGTTGATGTTACCCAAAACCCACTCCCATATACACACTGCTCCAACCAAAAAACCCACCCCTATTCTACTCCCCGTAACCACGGAATACCCTACTATCCCAAAACCGATCTTTGATGCAATTGATGTTGGGTAACTTTAATTGAACATTTGGGTGGATTTTTTTTTGTTTGGTTGTTTTTGCGGTTTTTGTGTTCTTATATATTTGTAAAAAAAAGGGGATTCATTCAAATGAAGATTATATTTTCATCCATTTTCAAACTGGGTATGCTAATTGTTTGATATAATGCTACAATTTTTTTTTTTTGGTGTTTCGGAATTAATGTGCTGCTTGGGCAATCATTTAAATGTGTTTTTTTTTTTTTAAAGAAAAGTGCGTTTTAAAAAAAAATGTTTTGTTCTTAAATAAAAATTTGGTTTGGTCTCGATCTTGGTTGTAAAAAACGGGTTTGGACCGGACCGGACATCTGCAACAACATTAAATAACATAACCCGAAATCCAATACTTATTTTGTCCTCTCTCTAAGCTACGACCGCACATCACTCTCCTCCTCATCTCATCCCTCCCCAAGATCCATCTCACTCTATCAGGTAATCTTACTTTGATGTTGATGTTTCTCATTTCATGTTTGATAACTTAGTTTGATGTTGATGTTACCCAAAACCCACTCCCATATACACACTGCTCCAACCAAAAAACCCACCCCCTATTCTACTCCCCGTAACCACGGAATACCCTACTATCCCAAAACCGATCTTTGATGCAATTGTCGTTGGGTGACTTTAATTGAACATTTGGGTGGACTTTTTTTTTTGTTTGGTTGTTGTTGCGGTTTTGTGTTCTTATATATTTGTAAAAAAAAGGGGATTCATTCAAATGAAGATTATATTTTCCTCCATTTTCAAACTGGGCATGCTAATTGTTTGATATAATGCTACAATTTTTTTTTTTGTGTTTCGGAATAAATGTGCTGCTTGGGCAATCATTTAAATGTGCTTTTTTTTTTTTAAAGAAAAGTGTGTTTTAAAAAAAAAATGTTTTGTTCTTAAATAAAAATTTGGTTTGGTCTCGATCTTGGTTGTAAAAAACGGGTTTGGACCGGACCGGACAACTGCAACAACATTAAATCACATAACCCGAAATCCAATACTTATTTTGTCCTCTCTCTAAGCTACGACCGCACATCACTCTCCTCCTCATCTCATCCCTCCCCAAGATCCATCTCACTCTATGAGGTAATCTTACTTTGGTATTGATGTTTCTCATTTCATGTTTGATAACTTAGTTTGATGTTGATGTTACCCAGAACCCACTCCCATATACACACTGCTCCAACCAAAAAACCCACCCCCTATTCTACTCCCCGTAACCACGGAATACCCTACTATCCCAAAACCGATCTTTGATGCAATTTATGTTGGGTGACTTTAATTGAACATTTGGGTGGATGTTTTTTTTGTTTGGTTGTTGTTGCGGTTTTGTGTTCTTATATATTTGTAAAAAAAAGGGGATTCATTCAAATGAAGATTATATTTTCATCCATTTTCAAACTGGGCATGCTAATTGTTTGATATAATGCTACAATTTTTTTTTTTTGGGTGTTTCGGAATAAATGTGGTGCTTGGGCAATCATTTAAATGTGCTTTTTTTTTTTTTAAAGAAAAGTGTGTTTTAAAAAAAAACGTTTTGTTCTTAAATAAAAATTTGGTTTGGTCTCGATTTTGGTTGTAAAAAACGGGTTTGGACCGGACCGGACAACTGCAACAACATTACATAACATAACCCGAAATCCAATACTTATTTTGTCCTCTCTCTAAGCTACGACCGCACATCACTCTCCTCCTCATCTCATCCCTCCCCAAGATCCATCTCACGCTATCAGGTAATCTTACTTTGATGTTGATGTTTCTCATTTCATGTTTGATAACTTAGTTTGATGTTGATGTTACCCAAAACCCACTCCCATATACACACTGCTCCAACCAAAAAACCCACCCCCTATTCTACTCCCCGTAACCACGGAATACCCTACTATCCCAAAACCGATCTTTGATGCAATTGATGTTGGGTGACTTTAATTGAACATTTGGGTGGATTTTTTTTTTTTTGTTTGGTTGTTGTTGCGATTTTGTGTTCTTATATATCTGTAAAAAAAAGGGGATTCATTCAAATGAAGAGTATATTTTTGAAACTGGGCATGCCAATTGTTTGATATAATGCTACAATGTTTTTTTTTATTTGGTGTTTGAGAATAAATGTGGTGTTTTTTTTTAAAGAAAATTGCGTTTAAAAAAAACGCTTGAATAAAAAATTTGGCTGTTTTATTTGGGTATGGACCGAATAAGACCGAGACCGAAGACTAAAACTTGAAAACTGAATGTGACCAAGACCGATTATTACAATCCGGTCTCGGTCCATAATTTTCTAGGACCAATTGATGTGGTCCGGTCCCAAAAATACCTTAAACCCGGAACGGATTGGTCCGTGAACACCCCTAATTTCTTGTATTTTCATTTGATTATATTTTCATCTATTTTTTTCCCTTTTGTTTGGTGGATCCACTCAAAGAAAAGAGGTTTTCATTTAGTTTGTTTTGATTTGTAAACAAAAGAGGTTTAGATCTCTTGTTTTCGGTGATGAAAACAAAAGGGTTTAGATTTATAAACAAAAGGATGTTTAAAATTTTTGGTAACAATTATGGTTTTGTGTTTGGTGATCAAACTAAAGGGTTTTTGTGTTTGGTAACAGTTATGGTTTTATTTATTTTCGATGTATTTTGGACAATATGCCACTGTTTGGTAGTGTATTTTTTTTGGACATCCTTTTGTACGAATTTGGTACCATATTTTGGCTACTTGATTGAAATTTTTTGGCTTCTGATTCATCATGGATTGAAATTGTTTATGCATCACTGATATTGTGCCTACTAACTAATATACCCAAGCTAGCTTTAACTGTAACTAAGATACCCATTGCTGATTATCGCTGATTGTTTTTTTATGCTAGCCTATAACTAAAACTCTTCGATATTAGTATGTGATGATTTTTTCAAACTAAAACTACTGTTCCCAACACTTTTATGCTATAAAAGTATAATATAACTGTAACAAACAACAAAAATGGGTGATGATTTTTCTAAATATAAATATTTTTAAACTGAAAGTGTTATAAACATTTTTAAACCAAAAGTGATGATTTATTAAATTAAAATAGTGCATACTAAAAGCATTGCTCTAAACATTTTTCAAATTTGAAATTGGGTCTGTCCGAAAATGGGCCCGAAGCTCGTGAGTTTGGTGAGCCAAGCGTGAGCCTATGGTTCTTATTTCAATTCGGGCCGAGCTCGGGCTTGGGAAATGTCTAAAAAATTTTGGGTCGAGCCTGAGCAATCTAAAGCGCGCCTCACCCAGCCCGATTTACATGCCTAGTGAAAAAGTTAAAATTACTTTACTCAGTTTTCATTATATTTGGACATTTTTATGTTTGCTTAGTAACTTATAAATGTGTTCAATTTGATTTTATCGTGTTACAAATTTATAGAAATGTAATGTTCAAACATGATAAATGTGTGCGAGTGTGGTGGGTGGGTGGGGGTCCGTGTGTCAAATTTTTGTTTATGAGGTAAATATATATTAATTTATGTTTTTATGGTTGTGACGCTTGTGTGATAAAAATCAAATAGTTAAATATAACTATTTTTCTGTGCATTTGAAGCTAGGAAGCACGAACACTTCTCAGAAGGCAACGTGTTCGTGTCCGACAACGTGTCGGACACTTATGAAGCACGAACACTCTCCCGGAAGCCACGAGTCAACTTTGACTCAAGTCTGGCACGCGACACACTCCGACATGTTGTTGACCGTTGGGACACGTAAGTCCTTTTTTTTATTTAGATTGGACACATTATGGACACGTAAAAAGACACGCAGGGACACTTTGGACACATGAAATTAATTTTTTTAATTTTTTTTCTCATGTGTTGATTCTGCTTTATTTATGATTTTTAATGTCAGAGAGAGTGTATTTGAATTTTGTTTTGTATGGTCCATTTTCTTAATTTCACGTTAAGAATGCTCTAATAATGTATTTTATGAAAAAAAATCTGTTTTATTTCATTAATATATATGTTTAAATACATATTATATATTATACGTATCATAGCGTGTCGTATCCTAGTTTTTGGATCAATCGTGTGTCGCGTGTCGAAACACGTATTACGTGTCCATGCTTCATAGATTTGAAGTATGGGGGTAATATGATCATTTTATTTTTTTCACCATATTGCTCTTGACCATCCAAATAACAAATGGTGAAAAAGTTAAAAATTTCACTTAGTGAAAACTCGATCATCCAGGCGAAGATGGTGAAAACAAAATCACCTAGTTAATAATTCACTTTTTACTTTTAACACGATGAAAAATATTTCACCACGAATCAAACAGACCCTTAAGATTATTCTCTATCGGTTTAAATTTGTAAATTATTCACCCCAAAGGTTTGCAATGTTTATTAGTTTAATATAAAATCGATGTATTTTTAATTTTTTTTATAATTACATGCTAGTATATATTAATTTAGTAACTTACTCCTTACAACCTCCTTAAATCTAACCAAACCTAAATCTCTTGTTCTCTCTCTCTCTCTCTCTCTCTCTCTCTCTCCGGCCGTCAAACCCCCAAGAGTTTCAACCCAAGTCCGGTGAAAACTGTCCGGCCAAACCATCCTAAGTCCGGTGAAGGATTTGATTTTTGAAAGGTTCGGTTGCTTCCATGATCTTTGTCCACTAGTAAGACATTGTTTATATGATTTTCCCCATTAATAACTCGAATTTTCTAGGGATTTTCACTTATGGTTAAAAAAGAATTTGTATAAAGCATTTTACAACTTAAATAAATATTATGTTAATGAAATTTCTTTGGTCTGCCAATGCTATTGCTAGAAATGAACTCCATATCAAGGCGTGTATGCTCTCTCTTGAAGCCCCCACATGTGGGTTTGAGTTCACTGAATTGGGGGTTCCAACAATGGCGAGGGATCCGAGTGAAGGTTCGGAACAACAACTTGGAGCAAGCATTGGTTTTTATGCAGAGGCAGATGACATCCAGCGGCATTGAACGCTTGATAAAGCGTGAGCAGACGCATCACATTAAGAATTCGGAAAAGCGCGTGCTGGCTCGCAAGAGGCTTGAGGGAAAAATTCGATCCCAAGACCTCGCGCGCAAACTTAAGGCCATCCTCATCAAGAAAGTCAGGTAATTTTTATACATGACTACTACATTGAGTTGGAATTGCTAGACAATAGAGTTTTAGAGGCATTTCTTTCCTAGCATTGTTACATGATTCAATTAGGTTGGTTGGAATGAAATTGAGTTGCTTGATAATATGATATCTAGGTAGAATAACATTGGGATTTTCCTAATTGACACATGCTTTTTGTTCAAGTTGTAGACGCTTTCATTACATGCTGAAAAAATGTCGTTGGTGTGCTCTAGCCCATTTGTCTTGTTCCTCAACAGTCATGCTCTACGGATTACTGCCTTCCCATATGAAAAATCACCAACTTCAAACTCGAAGTTGAAAAAAATTGCTCTTTGATGACAAGACCATCCCCAAAAAATATGTTCATCACCATAATCAAATTGCAAAACCTTATCATTTTGGTTCCTCATCCACTGCCTTGGCTTCGTCAGCTTCATCAGATCACAAACCTTATTGTTCTTGCCACATGTTGATCTACAATTTTTGTCAAATTACAGAAAAAATCCATCCATCCATCCAGTTCATAATCACTATAAATAAACGAACGTCATAAAGTCATTTATGGTGACATTGCGCGTGCCTATTGACGTCAACATTGTGTGTTGGGTGGATAATGTAAGCGGTGATGTCATTCATTTAAAATTTTAAATGATGTAGCACTTGATGTTTTGGTCCCTCTCCCACATTAATCCAGTATATTTTGTTAGTGGCCCAGATCAGAAAATTCATTTTGTTTTATTTAGATGTCACTTTATTAGCATTTAATATTATTGAAAGATTTTATCCATTTGGGTGTTTTTGAATTTTTTAAACGTCTCTGTGCTGTCTAATGAAGATAAATACACAACATGAATATCATTTGGCCCTATGTGAGATGTCATTGCTGAGCGCCTACAACCTAGACAAGGTGGCAGAGCACCGCCTAGCTCCTAGATAGGATTTTTAGAACTGATTTGATATATGTAAAATTAGTATTCGAGCATGGTTTGCTCTTCGTGTGGTATTTAGCATTCAATTGCCTCCAAAAGCTTGCAAGCAATCTTATAGGGACGAAAAATTCTAACGCTTTGAATAGCAAATGGACGAGAATTTTGAACAAATAACGGTGGAGATGATCGTATGAAACAACTCGAGGTTTTCAATGTTTTTCAAGGGCAACCAGTTCGGTTGATCCGACAAACCCTTTGGCGGTTCCATCTTGTGGTTCAACCAATGTTCTCGACCAGTCGCCCTTATTGGTGCTAAATCCCTTGGCAACATCGAGGGAGGTTCCTCAACACCGGGCAATATGAAAATAGGAGACGACGAGATAATTGAGAGTTTGAGGGGACACTCGAATTGCAACCATGACGCAACCAACCGTCGGATCAAAAGGAATTTGTGAAGGCTTACCCAATTGGGAGCCCAATAATTACATTTATACCAATAATTTTATCTATACTGAAAATATTACAATTTAGATTGTTTTAGAGACTACAATGCTAAACCTACACAATTAATGCCCAAAACAAGGACCCAATACAAAATGAACAATACTAAAATAACACTAAATATAAGAAAATCGTAGGACAATCGACCTCCCTCTAATGGAGGAATGTGAAGCCCTAGATTCCTTATTTTTGGATTTTGATGTCGGAATGGAAGCTCGGAGAGAGGCAAGGCAGGAGAATGTTGCCGGTAAGAAACCTATTGCTAGTCGACCCACAATACCAATCCCTTGCCCTTCCATCTCTCGACCTACTCCACCAACCACCTAGTACCCTTAACACTGTTTAGCATTGTTTCCAAACCCATTTAACCATTGAACTAACCCTTCGAACCTAACTCCCATGCCGATGTTGTACAAAAGTGGAGGGTTATCTCCTAAATATTTTTTTTATTGTAGCTCATTTGGTATTCAGTCCGTTATGGCCCATTATATCCTCCTGACTCCCGCAACACTATTACTGTTGGGAAGACGAGTATCAGAATGGGTTATTATTTAAAGTCGTGTCCTTTGCAAGTAGTTGATTTCGATGAGTAATATACGTGAATTATGACGTAAGTAACCGTTTCAGTTTAAGTGGGAGTGCATTATTGAAGCTAGGTCATATTGCCATTTGTTTTCTTTTTACAAGCCCCAAAGGCTGAACACATGGCTGATCGAATGAGGGGCCATTTCGTTACCAGACTGCTCATGGACCTAATCATTAAGCCTTTGGTCTACAAGGATGGTGTGGAGTGGCGTGATGATTTGTACATGTTTTTATGCAAAAATGTGTGAATATGGTGGATAAATATCTTTTAAAGCCTTCAGTTGAGAAAAGAACTTGGGGACTCCTTTGATAGGTGTTCATTTAATGAACAAGGAGGATGGGGATGCACTTGACTTGATAGTTGAGGTGGAACAAGATAACATAAGCCGAATTTAAAGCTTTTTTTAGAGACGAGTTTGATTGGGAGGACATAAGCGTAGACGAACTGGTATATGATGGGCACATGAACAACAATACTTTGGTGGACTTGCTCAACTCTACTGAATTTTTTTTAAGTATAAGAATGTAGTAGGGGTCATAACGCTACGTATCTTACTGATTAACTGGGGGCACAATTATGTGACTTAAGGTTTGAGCAGTGACAATATTCTTGGGCTCAAGCGAAGGAAGACAAGGCTTGAGGAATGACCCTTGTTTACACCGATTGACCCTTGTCATGGATTGGAGGCTGGTAGAATAAGTTACGAAACATTAATTATCAGTAAGTAACATACGACACTATTAGGTTGCATGGGCATTCACTCAAAAAGAATCTATAATATAATACAATATGTGGTGATAAGTTGTCACTCACCCACGTGGGTTTGGAATGAGTCATAATTATACTTACGAGGCTACGACCTATAAGGTCTAGGTTTGAGAGTGAATTGGCCCAGACCCAAAGCGTGGTCAGTGTTATACATAAGTGTGGTCTTGTCTAGATGACCCCCTTGAAGAGAGTACTCATCACAGATGACCCCCTTGAAGAGAGTACTCATCACAGATGTTCCCTCGAAGAAGACCACTGTCGACCCTTAATACCTGCCATTAGTCTCGTTTGAAGGAGTCTCGTCTCACGAGAGACTCCTCTAGATGACCAAATAGATCCCAGTCTTACTTCAATAGGCAGGGAGCAATCTCATCTCGGTCGTCACCGGTGTCGGCGTTAGACAAACACCAGAATGACAATTCAGTAACCTCAACTAAAGACTGTTACGCCGGTCTCAAACGACTAACTCAGTCTCGTCTCAGCCTATATTTTTGTGTTCCATCTATTTTTTACTCTCATCTCTTCTAGTGATTTGCTATTACTTGCTATTTCACCATTGTTGTGCAAGCCCAAAACTCAGGTTGAATCCATGGCATGATATCTGGTATCATATCCCTTTACACCTCAAGTAAACAAGCGAGTCACCTCCGCCAGCATTAATGATGCATCTTTTCCTCAGTAATGCAGCCGCCAGGCTGGGTTTTCTCCCAACTTCCTTTAAAAAACCCTTCGTTGAACAAATGAACAAGCAACCTCTATCAAACCATTAATCTGTATAAATTAAAACGAAAACATTATCTCTTTGCATTAAACGCTCTCCATTTATTGCAAGGACATTCGTATTTTTCAAGTGTTATTCCATTTTTTTTTTACTTCATATTCTGTTCGATCTTCATTCACTATCCACTAGTATAGATGGTGTTCTCTGTGCCCCTCTACTTACTTTGGATGCTCATGCTCGAGACAATCCATTTATGATTCTACCCGAGAAGACTAGTCAATGGAAGGGGACACAGTTCACATAGTTATATTAGAGGTTTTGCAAAGTACCCTATTGTCTTATCAAAACCTCAAAAATTGTTTATCTTATCACCTCACCTTCATTATCTCTTGAGAATATTTATGTACGTGACCTGTGACTCAACATTGTTTACCAATATTTTCATTTCCTAGCTTCCAAGCTGGGGGGTTATAGTCACGCCCAGAGTACCCAAACTCACTCTAAACCATTCTCAACCTCAGTTACTCTTTACAAGGAATATTATGGTGATAAGTGTATGATAATGATTACTAAATATTAAAAACAAGTTGATTTTTTTTTTTCTTCTTCAGTTATTCTTGTTTTTGGATCAGCTCAAAGTCAAGATACACCCATGCTAGTTGTACTCCTTCAAATATTCTAATTCCTTTCCATTCACCCTATATAATTTTTAAGTTGTAAATTGAAGGATGTGTAATTAAGCTCGTGAATTGCTCTCATATAAGGTTCAGTTCGCTCCTAGTGAAGAGAAATTTCATTTCACACATAATACTTGTAGGTCTCTTTCTCTTATAGGTCTCATATAGGGTTCAGTTCGCTCCTAGTTCTGAACCAGTTTTTTATTTTATAGATCAAGCTGGGTTTTTATTTCACACACAATACTTATATGTCTCTTTCTCTTGGGACCTTACCTTATTTTGAATTTTATAGATCAAGCTGAGTTTTTATTTTATGTTAATCTTTTTTGGGCTAATGTCAAAATGATCCTCCTACAACATGTTTGTACCTAAAAAATCGCCGTTGAAAAGATTTTCCAAAAAGATTCACGATTTAAGTTCCAATTGGATAAATCTTGACCACTTACAGGAAAATGAGATTTTATGAACTGATCTCAAAATTGTGGATAGTTTTGGAAAATCTTATAGATGTTTTTTTAAAGAATATGGGATTTAGGGGAGAATATGACATTTTTTTTGTTTATAAGATTGCATAGAAATTTCATGCTCCATTACCACTCTTTGGATTCCGTCCTTTTCTCTGTATTTTCTTCTCTATTTAATATATTACGGTTCCTTGATCTCTGCTTTAGCGAATATGAAGAGGTCTTTTTGAAGTGTATTACTGTGTTTCAATATATATATATATATATATATATATATAGAGAGAGAGAGAGAGAGAGAGAGACTCATACATACCGTTGGCAGAAACCATTTTTTTAAAAATATTAAAAAAATATTTTTCAGTGTTGATTTTTTTTGTGTGGTATTTAAACATTTCAATCCATATAAAAAAATCCGCTCAATAATTTTTTTTGCTATTTTAAAAAAATCGATCAAATTTTCGTAACTTTTAAAGTGCTTTAAAAGTTGTGTAAGTTTGACTGATTTTTTTAGAATAACAAAAAAGGTTATTTTGAGCTGATTTTTTGTATGGGTCCCTGAAATGTTTAAACGTCAAATAAAAATAATTAAGCCAAAACATAATTTTTTTACTATATAAAAAAATAGGTATGTATGCTTGGTATGTACTGGAGCCCCTCTCTTTCCCTCTGTATATATATATATATATATACTAGCGGATGCCTGTACCGAGGACACGGTGATAAATTTCCCCCCGTGATAAAACCCAACTAATAATAAGTCGACTTTTTTTTTAAAAAAAAAGCACTTTTAAAAAAATAAAAAGAAAAAAAAATAGTTAAAAAAAATGAAAAAAATAAATAGTTAAAAAAAAATATTTTCTCAAAAAAATATATTTAATAAAAAAATAATTAAATTTAATAGCACGTATTTAATTTTTTTTAATAACATGTATTTAAAAAATAATAGCATAATAGTTAATAATAACCTGACTTTAAAAAAAAAATATATTTAAAAAAATAAAAAGAAAAAAAGAAAAAAAATAGTTAAAAAAATGAAAAAATAAATACTTAAAAAAATATATTTAATAAAAAAAATAATTAAATTTAATAGCACGTATTTAAAAAAATTTAATAACATGTATTTAGAAAATATATATAATAGTATTATAATATATGCTTTTAGTATGATATTTCATGCATGCATGAAATATATGCATGTTATGTTGCATAAAATACATAAAATATCATACATAAAAAAGTAAAAATATCTATATGGATATGGATGGATATATGTATATACATAATTTTGCTTAGATTGTTGATTTTGTTACTCATTTGAGCTGATGAGCTTTTTGATTGGCATGCGTGCAGGGGTCTTTGAGCGTTGTTTTGAAGGATTATATTGGTGATGGGCTTAATCCAATGGGGACTTCTATTGATTTGCTAGTCTGTTTTGTTATACCTAACTCTTCCATCAACAATTCCTTATTGTTTTTGAATCAAGTGCACTTAAAGCTGATTGGAAACTTATATGATATTACACCAGAATAGGAAAATAAACGGTTGATTCCTTTGAATGAATTGCATTTTTGCTACCTTTTGGAAATAGATTAGGTTTTTTTAAACACCTCATCAATCCCAAATTAACAGTCCGTTTTTCCATTTTGAGATGTTCCAAATTATTAGTCCGTTTTCCTTTATTGAACTAATCATATTTCAGGATAGTGACAATTGATTGATAGAGTATATATTTTTGGCAAATGTTAGCAATGAAATATGTGCTAATAGTCTCACACTTAGAATGCCCTTTTAAGCTATTTCCTCGTATAAATGTCGTTCATGTCAATTTTTTTTGTTACATCAGCAATTGAGAAGCTTTTATAACCAACCTTTCAAGGTTTTATTTTCGATTGCGAATGAAAGATCGAATACCAAAAAATTTCTCATATATTTTGGGTTTGTTTGATAACAAAGGTGGAAAATAATTGAAAATTAGTATATTTTCATGATAAGTTGGAAAATGAGTGAAAAAAGATGAGCGATATGGTTTTATTTTGGGAGTTTTCCATGGAAAATTAGTTCTTCGGGTTGAGGTAAGAAATAATTTCCATGAGAAATGCTAAAGCTATGGCACATTTTTAATATTTATGGCCATTGTTTTTATTACATGTGTTTGAAATCAAGCACTGGAAATAAAAACTGAACAAAAATTTCTTTTTTCCATGGAAAATAATTCCATTCCAATCAAATGCACCATGAGTTTAAGTATTTTTATTTTGGTCCAAAAAATCCATCAAACACTTATTTAATTAATATTCTCTTATTTTTAAGAGCCCGCAATAGCGGCACCTCTCCCAAACCCCCACACGCCCATTGTGAGAGCTCCGGTTTCATTGGAGCTCAATTTTTTGAGTGTTTTTACGTGGCGAGGGTTTTTATGAAATAAAATAAAAAAATTTGGATTAAATGTGTATTATATTAAAAAATGTTCGATAAACTATTTGGTACAAAAAAAAAAATGAATGCCTAGCTTCTTTCTAAAGTTGTGTTCAAGTAATGCCCTTTTCATCATTCATTAAATTGTAGCAGTGGGAGTTGTTTTATTGTCTTGCCAACTGCGAAGTAATCTCAATTTGCCCCATACTAATTTTGTTTATTTGTTATTTAAATTCACTCCTAACATTTTGTGTCATTGTTTATTCATTATTTAATCATTTTGAGACAAATAAACCTATTGATCAATTATCCCACTTGTTATAATTCTATTCAAAGCATTTTCTATATTGTTTGGTTATTTGAGGATAGTTCTCTAGGAATTGTTTAGCCTGTATTTTATTAGGATAATTTACATTTGTATCCCTTAAGATTTCTAATAATAGTAGATAAAACCTATTTAACTCTAATATTTCACTAAATCCTTTCAATTTTTTTTGTAAACATGCCTATTAAACAGTCTTGTTAGATCTTATTGAGGTTCGCTATTTTTTTTTCTTCTTTTCCCGTGGGCCACACTCATTCGTGAGCTATTTGTGATTTTCTTCTTCTTCACATTCTAACTTTTTCATTTTGTAAAATGATGGTTGTGCCGCCTTCATGAATTTAAATTTGTTGATTCTTTTTAGCGAGGGTAAACATAACCAAGTAATGTGATTGTTTGATACATGGACACCTCATTAAAAAAAATTAAGTAATCGATTGTGGAGTTATTAATGTTTTTAATGTTCTAACTAATCACAACTGAGGGTTATGTCAACCTCACTTAGAGACGGTCAACAACTCATTTTCATACATTTGTTTTCACGAGTGCTTAGTGCTAAAAGCCCATTCCGAAAATGTTATTGTATAATAAATAAACAATTGCTTGTCAATGTGACAATATATATACCAAAAAGTTTGGTTTAGGGGGCTGTTAAGGGGGCTTATGTGCACAAATATAAAAAACTTGTTTTTTTTCCACACTCTGAGACAAGTTAAAATCTTAGATTAGTTGAACGGGAAAAATATAAAAAATTTTCTTTAAAATATAATGATATATATTCATATTAACCAAGGTTCTAAAAAACGTGGGGCGTGATTGAGGCGTGGAGGTCAAGCCTTAAGCCTTAGAAGTCTAGGCGGGCCTAAGCGGAAAAAGGCGTTTAGGCCTTCTTAATATATTTTAATATTTTTTAACCATAACAAGGCTATTAAAATACAAAAATTGCACATATCATAAAAATATGTCTGAATATATGCAAAATAAAATACTATTTGATTATTTTGAATGAGATAATGGTCCGGTTTGTAAACAAATTCTTTAAAAGGAGACATCGTTTCACTAAAGTATTGTTGTTTTTTAGAAAAAAGTGCGCCTTAAGGGTTTTACCAAGAATAAGGCGTGAAAAGCGTAAGGCGAGGCGTTTCTCCCAAGCCTTAAGCTTAGGCGTGCCTAGGCGAAGCCTAGGTGGGTTTTTTAGAACAGTGATATTAACATGATTTGAGGTGTATGGTTCGGGTTTTCGTCCATTCACAACATGCATTTTGTAATGTGCATACTCACTTAATAGAGTGATTCATGCACACCCAAGATCCAAGATTAGAAAATTTTAGAGATAAGTAGGAGAAATACAATCTAAATGTAACGTAATGAGAAAGTAAAGAGAAATAACACACCAACAAAGCACAAGACAAGATGTATACGGTTCACCAATTTTGGTTACGTTTAAGGATGATGATGCCTTTCTTTCATTGATTAAATAAATACTTAGGGTTACATCTTCTCTCAAGCATCACTATCTCTCTCTATGTGTATATGAGATCATTCAATGAGGAATTAGTTGATCAAAACTAGGGTTAAACGACCTAATGTGCTATATATATAAGGGAGACCGAATGGATGAAATAGTAAAAACAACCTTCATTAAACAGACTTCTCGCACATCTGAAGCGTGTTTGCCGAAGCCTCCGCGACCACTTTGTTGCAACCATAATTTTTGAAGCAGCAAAGCTAACCTTCATTGACTGTCAACCTTCATTTACTGCACCCAAGTCAGCTTTGCTAGCTTCCATCCTCGACTTTAAAAGACCAAAAACGTTTTGCCAAGTTATTTGGAAACAAAGAAGCCCTTCACTACAACGAAGGGATAAAATTTCGAGCCAAAACCCACAAATCTCCACATTGACAAAAGAATTCTACAACCCTCATACACCAACTCAATCATCAAATAACACCATCGCCCCACACCACCGAATGGTCGCAACAATATAAAACATTAATCATGTTTGAACATTGCTCAAACTTTACAACCAATATCATCTTTATCAACATGCTGGTTGGACTATCTTTGGTGCTAATTTTCTTTAAAATATTAGAAGTCCATTTTGCATGAGTTGCATCACCCGAGCCTCACCCCTATTTGAATGGGGTCCTCAAAAGCTCTTTGACACTCTTTCGAAAAGTGCAGTTTCATGATCTATCCATACATCCTTCTTTAGGAGATTTTTGAGTTGATCCACTCTCTTCAATTGACTTACGATGAATCTTCGATAATAGTTCACAAGCTTTAAAAACAATCTTAGTTCACTCACTATGATAGGTGCTTGCCATTCTTCGATGACTTCATAGCTTCAAAGAAGAAAATTAGGTCCTTATAAATTAGATCTACAGTGATTCCTCACCTATCATGGCTTCCTAACCTAAAAAGATCACTCCTTTTTGTGATGCTCCACGATCTAAAAATGGAACTATTATTCACCACCCCAATCCTTTTATACATTACAGATGGGTGGAGTTGCTAAATATCCTTGAAAATACCTTATATGAGGTTAGGATTGAGACTATGATCTCCAATATCTCTAAGCGTTGTAAGCTCCCTTCTCTTTCTACTAATGAGCTTTCTCGCAAGCTCTTTCTTTTAGGGAACATCTCAAAATCATGCACAATTAGAAGCGGGGGTATTAATTGTAAACACATCAATTCTCCAACATCTTTTGAGTTCCCTGCTTTGGAAGTGGAAAATGGAAATGCGAGTGCACTTGAACAAATGGATTGATTTGTATAATTAAATGCCAACACACAAATCCAATTTTTACCAAATTTTAAATTTTTATTAAATTAGGTTTGCAAACAATAAGTGTTCCAATCACAATAATTAAACTATGCACGTAATTGAGAAAAAATCCCTAAAAAGGGGCAAAACCTTTATTTAGCACTATCGTAAGTTTTGATAGACACACAACTTATAAAAACTTAGCTAAACTAAGTGGGACGAGCCAAGTCTTTAAAATTTCCAACAGAATACGGATCAGTAAAGAGTAGTTCACATGTAGTGGTCTACCCTCGGTATCCATCGATCAACCTCCTCCTCCTTCTTCTTCTTCTTCTTCTTCTTCTTCTTCTTCTTCTTCTTCTTCTTCTTCTTCTTCTTCTTCTTCTTCTTCAGTGACCCCTCGGTTCACAAGTCAGTAGTAGAGATTTCCCTCCACAAGATTTTATGAAATATATAGAAACTATAGGGTTTCACAAAGATTCACAAATCATACGGGGGATGTAAAGATTTTGAATTGAAAAGTGTTTTGTGAAACAAAATATGAAAAGATTTGGTAAAGATATGCTGTTTACTTTTTTTTTCCAAAGTCCCATTAAAAAGGAGTTCAAAACAGGTATTTATAGGTCTAACACAAAAATTGAGGCGACGACTCGTTCGAACAAGAATCAAGCTCATTTGAATGAAAATAATCTTTTGTTTGAACGAGTAAGAATCTCGTTTTAATGAAAAAGCAATATGATTCGAAGCTAAAATCAAACAAGCTTCTAACGAGAAAATTCGGCTAGTTCAAAAAACTCGATAAAAGTTATTTTTATTTGCAAAAAATCCGGCTAGCTCTTCTTGTGTCCTTTTTTACTCGTATTTTCTAAAAAATAAAGTTCATTTTAAGCCATTCTAATTCATTTTATGGTCTCAGCAGCAAAATAAAAGTAGATATAAAGTAAGTCATTAAAGCAAAAATAAATAAAATAAATCCCATTTCATTTGCATATATATTGCCTTAATTACATTTTGCAGGAAACAACGAAAACAACTTGACTTAGCCCGAAACCCCAAGAACTCTCAATATCTCTCCCTAGGATCCCACATCCCTGCAATGCGCCCTCTTTCCCCGGTGACGAGATAAAGATCCCCCACTACCCGAACCAGATCCCTCCCCCAATAAAGAAGAAGACACCAAATAAGAAGGGACTGAAATCGAATCCCGAATGTGAACCTTCGCAGAAGCCACCTAATCCTGGATATCCCGCAGCCAGGTAGTCGACACCAGGACGTGCTGCAAGAAAAAAAGAAGTGGAAATCAGTCAGTTTGAAGCAAAAGGAAAGAAATCAATATAATAAAAAACCAAAAGATATACCTCCTGCTGCAAGACATCCTCTGTCAGTCCCAACACCTCTAGGTCCATTACATTAGGACAATGCAACATCCTCACCGATGCTCCCCCATGCTTCCTAATGTTATAAGAAGGAGGCACAAGGCGAAGAAGCGGAACCCCCGATGCTGCCCCCGCCACTATCGTCGATGCACCACCCGCGCTGTAGGCAGACCATACTGGTCGGCTCTTACCCCTGCCTAAAGCTGTAGGTGGTGGAGGCATGTTCACCACATCGTAAATACATGATGACATCAACCAGCTCATCACGAAGTTGAGGTAGTCGTAGGTCACCACCATGTTCGTATACAACATGTAGGGCTCACCGACCATCATCGCCACCCGGGCCACCTCTGACATCTCCCGTACCCTTCTCATATACCCCGGGGGAATTATTAGTGGCACTGCCACTTTGTCCTCCACAGTCTGTCGAACTACTCTCTCTCCCAAATACCACGAGTAGCCGAACTTATGTGCCAACAGTCGCCTCATCTGCTCATGAATACCGGTCACCCTCGTGTGCTGCTTGGCCGTCCCCCAGGGATATAAATTCACCTGCAAAATCCACAGCAGAAAGATCAGTATTTAAAAGGAGAACGCATCAAGATACTGAAAGAGAAGAAACATTTACCTAATCGCTTGTCAGGCTATTCAAGATTTGACACACCGCCGCTAAAGAAATAAACTGCTTCGATCGCGTTTGGACTTATGCCACCGGTACATCCGAAAGAAGCCCTCCACAGACTCATTCCTCAAAGTAATCAAATGGGCATTAAGCCCAATCACCTCATAGAACCATGTTTGTGAAAAGAACAAGGGTCAGAAGTCAGAAGAAATCAAAAAAATTAAGAGAAAATGCATAAAGGAAAAATGGAATTAGTGAAATACCTCCAGAAGATACGAGGCCCCAGTAAAAGTCTACTAACAACACCAATTGAAAAAATCCAAGGAAGAATAAAGGGTCTCCAAGGTCAGGCTCCCCCAGTAAAAAAGAGGGATACTCAAAAATACCCTAAAAATGGAAATAACCACAAGTGGACAACGTCACCGCTCAATGTCACCAAAAACCCTCCCAACAGTAACAAGATAAATAAACGGGCCAGCTGATGCACCTACAGCTCATCTGTCTTGTCGATATTCCGACTTAAAATAGTCTCTCGTAAGGCAGAAATGCAGATCGAGTCGCTCGAGACTATCTTCCCAATATCACCTAACACCGCCTCCATTGCCACCGGCGTCACCCTTAGTGTCCGGTCCACATCAATCTGCTCTCCATTGCAATCAATCCCTAGCAGTTATGGCACATCGATGGGAGTCATGGTCATCTCCCCAAAACCCAAATAAATGGTGTGGGTAGTGTCCCACTACCTCTCCCCCAGAGCACATAGAACAACCGTTAAACGCGGCGTCTCATCTAAAACAGATGCTAAGCTGACAAAACCAGCTGAAGTAATCACCCAATGCACCACCAAAGGAAGATGCTCCCATACATCCCTGAATCGAGTAGTCCCTCGGGAACGCAGACTCGAAGCAGAGATATCATTTTGTCAAGGCAAAAGAAAATCCTTATCAAAATAAAGAAAAATAGAGAATGCAAAAAAGTGGAATGACAAGAGTCATCAAGTACTTACATAACCACTAGGGTTCACCACCATAAATGACTGGTGGTGCGAAGGCTCGCGAAGAAGGGTATGGTCATCCATAACCGACTCAAACATATCAAAGGCATTTTTATTGCCTAAATCTAAGGCATCCAGGCCCTCCACTCCAAATTAGCCTAGTCGTCAATACCTAGCCACGTCATGTGAACCACGTTGCTAGAAAAGTCCGCCATTTCTTGATGTAGAAAAATAAAGAAGCTTTGGAGTAGAACGCAAAAGAGAAAGGCAAAAAATGAGAAGGCCTGTGAAAAATGAGGAGATCTTTTCACTTTTTTAGGGGGCCAAAGGGCATGCCGATTGGCATTCACCTGGAAGTAGCTGATTGGTATTGTTCCCTCACCTTTCCAAGACAGTCCAAAAGATCGTGCCACTGCCGTTTGGCACCCGATACACCCTACCGGTTGGCACCCACCTTAAATTTCGTACAAAAAATTCTAGAAAATTCCAAAAATTAACGAAAAAATTCCTAAAAATTGTCAAAACATTTATTCTCTAAGAAAATCATTTTTCAAGACCCCAAATCCCCAACTGAATTAAAACCACATTTCAAACACATCCATTACCAGTCCCCAGCGGAAACCAAAAAACTCCACCTTCAGTAAAAAACCAGAAGCTACCTATTTCCCAAACAAAGAGTTCCCTGAAAATTCAACTCCTCCCCAGTAGAGAGTCCTAAAAAAGGGAAAATTCCCTAGGAAAGCCATTCCCCATGATCTTCTTTAAAGCTCACAGAATTGGCTTTGACCCACATAATTGGTCGCTCTACTCTAAGCCCGCATAATTGGTTCGACCGATAAAATTGGTCGCTCTACTCCAAGCCCACATAATTGGATTCGACCTGTGGAATTGGTAACTCTACCCTAAGCTCGCAGAATTGGCTTCGATCCGTAGAATTTGTCGCTCTACTTTAAGCTCGTAGAATTGGTTTCGACCCTCAGAATCAGGCGCTATACTTCAAGCCCTTAGAATTGGCTTCGATCCACAAAATTGGTTGCCTTAATTTAAGCCCATATAATTGTCTTCGGCCCTTATAATTGGTCTCTCTACTCTAAGACTGTTGAATTGGCTTCGACCCACAGAATCGGTTGTTCTACTTTAAGCCCGCAGAATTGGTTGCTCTACTTTAAGCCCTCAGAATTGGCTTCGACCCTCAAAATCGGTCGCTTTACTTCAAGCCCTCAAAATTGGCTTCGACCCATATTATTGTTCGCCCTACTTTAAGCCCTCAAAATTGGCTTCGACCCACAGAATTGGTCACCCTATTTTTAAGCCTTCAGAATTAGCTTCGACCCTTAGAATTGGTCACTCTACTTTGAGCTCGCAGAATTGGCTTTGACCCGCTGAATCGGTCATCATAGTTCCTTTATGTCATTAGAATTGACATAATCCCATAGAAACGACCATCTCCAGCATTACCTTAGGTCCTTAGCATCAACCTCCCTCCTCAACCCACTGAATTGGTCATCCTCGTTCCTCTAGGTCCTTAGAATCGACCTCCCTCCTCGACCCACTGAATCGGTCATTCTCGTCCCTCTAGGTCCTTAGAATCGACCTCCCTCCTAGACCCTCTAAATTGTTCATCCTCTTCTCTTTATCAACCTCCCACCTCGACCCGCTGAATCGACCATCCTCATCCCTTTAGGTCCTCAGAATCGACCTCTTCCACTACACTAAAAACAACACTCTGGCACAGTTTAAAACTATGCCAGATCAAACCTGTCACAGTTTTGAACTGTGCCAGAAATAGGTGTTTCAAAATGGCCATTATTTCCAGCACAGTTTAAAAGTGTGACATATTTTACTAAACAGGAAACCTTCTGCCACACTTTAAAACTGTGTCATAATTTGATATTTCTAGCACACTTTTGACACACTTTATAAGTGTGTCAGATTGAGTACATTTTGGTACTCTTTTGGCACAGTTCAAAACATCGCCAAAATTTGATACACTTTTGGCACGGTTTTGAACAGTGCCAAATTTTTTGGTTAAAAGAAAAAAATTAATTATTTGAAAACAAGAAAATTCACAAATTGCGAATGTCAAAAGTTGTTGATAAACTATTATACATACAAACTTCAAAATATTACAAGTATTAATAGTTCACACACAAAAAAAATTGGGCAAGGTTTCCTCTATTTTCCGGACATTCTAAAACCTACTAATATAATACCTGCGTAATGTAAGTCCCGCACGACCATAAAATATAACAATAAAATTACAAAAGCCCGTACGATCATAAAAGCTAACAATAAAACTAAAAAATCTCGCATGGCCATAAAAAAAAATACAATCCTGAATATTAACGACATTAAGTAAATAATCCCATTGTTGTAAACCATTGACTTCATGTGTTCCACTATGGATAAAAGCTAACGACAAAATGTTATCCTGCAAAAAATTAAGATACAAAAAGGAGATGATATTAGTAATCGAGTAATTTAAAAAAAAAAATCTTATTCAAGCTGATAATTTGCCTTTACGAATTAAAATTATTATTGTATTCTCAAATCGATGTGCCTCTTACGGGACCGTTTCATGTCTGGTTTGAGTTTCCACCCTTGAAAGTCTTGTTTTTAAGGATATTTTCAAATTATCATCATATTCTCAAGCCGAGATACCTATGACTACGCAATCAATTCCTACGAGTTATATTGGTCATGTGCGAGGTGTCCGTGCCTCTTACGGGGGCTTTTGGGGTTGGTTTGGGTTTTCACCCTTTAACGTCTTGTTTTTAAGCCAAAGTCTAGATATTTTCAAATTATCATCATATTCTCAAACCATATGTCCCGTGACTACGCGATCAGTTCCTACGAGTTACATTGGTCCCGTGCGAGGTCGTAGTGCCTCTTACGGGGCCGTTTGGGGGTTTGAGTTTTCACCCACTAACGGAATATTTGTAAGCCAAAGTCTAGATATTTTCAAATTATCATAGTATTTTCAAATTATATGTCCCATGACTAAGCGGTCAGTTCCTACAAGTTACATTCACCCCGTGCGAGGTGTTAGTGCCTCTTACGGGACCGTTTGGGGGTTGGTTTGAGTTTTCACCTTCAAATGACATATTTATAACAATAATCTAAATATTTTTAAATTATCATCATAATCTCAAATAGGGAGACCCGTGACTACACGGTTAGTTCCTACAAGTTACATTGGTCCCGTGCAAGGTGTTTGTACATCTTACGAGACCGTTTAGGGGCTGGTTTGAGTTTTCACCCTCAAACGATATATTTTTAAGAATAATCTAAATATTTATAAATTATCATCATATTCTCAAACCGAGAGAATCGTTACTATACGGTCAGTTTCTATAAGTTGCATTGGTCCCGTGCGAGGTGTTCGTGCATCTTACGGGACCGTTTGGGGGCTGGTTTGAGTTTTCACCCTCAAACGATATGTTTTTATGAATAATCTAAATATTTTAAAATTATCATCATATTCTCAAACCGAGAGATTCGTGACTACACGGTCAGTTCCTACAAGTTACATTGGTTCCATGTGAGGTGTTTGTGCCTCTTACAGGGCCATTTGGGAGTTAGTTTGGGTTTTCACCCTTTAACGGCTTGTTTTTAAGCCTAATTTAGATATTTTCAAATTATTGTCATATTCTCAAACCGAGAGACCCACGCTACGCGAACAATTCCTACGAGTAACATTGGTCACGTGTAAGGTGTTCGTGCCTCCTACGGGGCCGTTTTGGGATTGGTTTGGGTTTTCACCCTTTAACAGCTTGTTTTTAAGCCTATTCTAGATATTTTAAAATTATCATCATATTCTCAAACCGAGAGACCCGTGACTATGTGATCAATTCTTACGAGTTACATTGGTCTCGTACGATGTGTTTGTGCCTCTTACGGGGCCATTTGGGGTATAGTTTAGGTTTTTACCCACTAACGACATGTTTTTAAACCAAAGTCTAGATATTTTCAAAATATAATCATATTCTCAAACCATATGTTTCGTGACTACACGGTCAGTTCCCATGAGTTATATTGTCCCTGTGCGAGGTGTTAGAGCCTTTTACGGGGCCATTTAGGGGTTGGTTTGAGTTTTCACTCTCAAACGACATGTTTTTAAGAATAATCTAAATATTTTTAATTTATCATCAAATTCTCAAATCGGGAGACACGTGACTACACAGTCATTTTCTATAAGTTACATCAGTCCCGTGCGAAGTGTTCGTGCCTCTTACGGGGCCGTTTGGGGACTGGTTTGGGTTTTCATCCTTTAACGCCTTGTTTTTAAGCCTAATCTAGATATTTTCAAATTATCATCATATTCTCTATCCGAGAGACCCGAGGCTACGTGATCAATTCCTACAAGTTATATTGGCCCCGTGCGAGGTGTTAGTGCCTCTTACGTAGCCATTTGGTGTCTAGTTTGGGTTTTCACCCATTAATGTCATGTTTTTAAGCCAGAGTCTAGATATTTTCAAATTATCATAGTATTTTTAAATCATATGTTCTGTGACTATGCTGTCAGTTCGTACGAGTTACATTCACCCCGTGCGAGGTGTTAGCGCCTCTTATGGGACCGTTTGGGGGCAGATTTGAGTTTTCAGCTTCAAACGACATGTTTTTAAGAATGATCTAAATATTTTTGAATTATCATCATAATCTCAAATTAGGAGACCCGTGACAACACGGTCATTTCCTACAAGTTACATTGGTCCCGTGCGAGGTGTTCATGCATCTTACGGGTCTGTTTGGGTGCTAGTTTGAGTTTTCACCCTCAAACGATATGTTTTTAAGAATAATCTAAATATTTTTAAATTATCATCATATTCTCAAACCGAGAGAACCGTGACTACATGGCCAGTTCCTACAAGTGACATTGGTCCCATGCGAGGTGTTTGTGCCTCTTACGGGGCCGTTTAGGAGCTGGTTTGGGTTTTCACCCTTTACCGGCTTGTTTTTAAGCCTAATTTAGATATTTTCAAATATCGTCATATTCTCAAACCTAGAGACCCGTGACTAAGTGATCAATTCCTACGAGTTACATTGGTCACGTGCGATGTGTTCATACCTCCTACGGGGCCGTTTGGGAGTTGGTTTGGGGTTTCACCCTTTAACGACTTGCTTTTAAGCCAAAGTCTAGATATTTTTAAATTATCATCATATTCTCAAACTGAGAGACCCGCGACTATACGGTCAATTCTTACGAGTTACATTGTCTCCTACGAGTTGTTCGTGCCTCTTATAGGGCCATTTGGGGTCTAGTTTAGGTTTTCACCCACTAACGACAAGTTTTTAAGCTAAAGTCTAGATATTTTCAAAATATCATCATATTCTCATACCATATGTCCCGTGACTACACGTTCAGTTCCTATGAGTTACATTAGCCCCGTACGAGGTGTTATTGCCTTTTACGAGGCCATTTGGGGGCTGGTTTGAGTTTTCACTCTTAAACGACATGTTTTTAAGAATAATCTAAATATTTTTAATTTATTGTTATATTCTCAAACCAGGAGACCCGTGACTACATGATCAGTTCCTACAAGTTACATCGGTCCCGTGTGAGGTGTTCGTGCCTCTTACGGGGCTGTGTGGGGATTGGTTTGGGTTTTCATCCTCTAACGCCTTATTTTTAAGCCTAATCTAGATATTTACAAATTATCATCATATTCTCTATTCGAGAGACCCGCGACTACGCGATCAATTCCTACAACTTACATTGGCTCCGTACGAGGTGCTAGTGCCTCTTACGGGGCCATTTTGTGTCTAGTTTGGATTTTCACCCACTACTTTCATGTTTTTAAGCCAAAGTCTAGATATTTTCAAATTATCATAGTATTTTCAAATCATATGTCCCGTGACCATGCTGTCAGTTCCTACGAGTTACATTCACCCCGTGCGAGGTGTTAGTGCCTCTTATGAGACCGTTTGGGGGCTGGTTTGAGTTTTCAGCTTCAAACGATATGTTTTTAAGAATAATCTAAATACTTTTAAATTATCATCATAATCTGAAATCGGGAGACCCGTGACTACACGGTCAGTTCCTACAAGTTATAGTGGTCCTGTGCGAGGTGTTCGTGTGTCTTACGGGACCGTTTGGGTGATAGTTTGGGTTTTCACCATTTAACGACTTGTTTTTAAGCCTAATCTAGATATTTTCAAATTATTGTCATATTCTCAAACTAGGAGAACCGTGACTACACGGTCAATTTGTAGAAGTTACATTGGTTCCGTGCGAGTTGTTTGTGCCTCTTACGGGGTCGTTTGGGAGCTGGTTTGTGTTTTCACCCTTTAACGGCTTATCTTTAAGCATCATTTAGATATTTTCAAATTATCGTCATATTATCAAACCGAGAGACCTGCGACTACGCGATCAATTCCTACGAGCTACATTGGTCCCGTGCGAGGTGTACGTGCCTCTTACAGGGCCGTTTGTGGGTTGGTTTGGGTTTTCACCCTTTAACGGCTTATTTTTAAGCCAACGTTTAGATATTTTCAAATTATCATCATATTCTTAAATCATATGTCCCGTGACTACGCGGTTAGTTCCTACGAGTTACATTGGCCCCGCACGAGGTCTTAGTGCCTCTTGAGGGGCCGTTTGGGGGCTGGTTTGAGTTTTCACCCGCTAACGGCATGTTTTTAAGCCAAAGTCTAGATATTTTCAAATTATCATCGTATTCTCAAACCATATGTCCCGTGACTACACGGTCAGTTCCTATGAGTTACATTGGCCCTATGCGAGGTGTTAGTGCCTTTTACAGGACCGTTTGCGAGCTGGTTTGAGTTTTCACCCTCAAACGACATGTTTTTAGGAATAATCTAAATATTTTTAAATTATCATCTTATTTTTAGATTGGGAGACCCGTGACTACACGGTTAGTTTTTATAAATTACGTTGGTCCCGTGTGAGGTGTTCGTACCTCTTACGGGACCGTTTGAGAGCTTGTTTGGGTTTTCACCCTTTAACGGCTTATTTTTAAGCCTAATCTAGATATTTTCAAATTATCATCCCGTACGAGGTGTTCGTGCCTCTTACGAGGCCATTTGATATCTAGTTTGGGTTTTCACCCACTGACGTCATGTTTTTAAGCCAAAGTCTCGATATTTTTAAAATATCATCATATTCTAAAACCATATGTCCCGTGACTACACGGTTAATTCCTACAAGTTACATTGGCCCTGTACGAGGTGTTAGTGCCTCTTACAGGGCCATTTGGGGGCTGGTTTGAGTTTTCACCCTCAAACGACATGTTTTTAAGAATAATCTAAATATTTTAAATTATTGTCATAATCTCAAATTAGGAGACCCGTGACTACACAGTCAGTTCCTACAAGTTACATTGGTCCCGTGCGAGGTGTTCGTACGTCTTACGTCACCGTTTGGGGGTTGGTTTGAGTTTTCACCCTTTAACGGCTTGTTTTTAACCCTAATCTAGATATTTTCATATTATCGTCATATTCTTAAATCGGAAGAATCGGGACTACACGGTCAGTTCGTACAAATTACATTGGTCCTGTGCGAGGTGTTTGTGCCTCTTACGGGGCCGTTTGGGAGCTAGTTTGGGTTTTCACCCTTTAACGGCTTGTTTTTAAGCCTAATTTAGATATTTTTCAAATTATCATCATATTCTCAAACCGAGAGTCCCACAACTATGCGATAAATTCCTACGAGTTACATTGGTCACATGCGAGGTGTTTGTGCCTCTTACGGGACTGTTTTGGGGTTGGTTTGGATTTTCACCCTTTAACGACTTGTTTTTTAGCCAAAGTATAGATATTTTCAAATTATCATCATATTCTCAAACCATATGTCCCGTGATTATGCGATCAGTTCCTACAAGTTACAATGGCCCCGTGCAAGGTGTTAGTGCCTCTTACAGGGTCGTTTGGGGGCTGGTTTGAGTTTTCACTTTTCTAAAAGGAAATAATTTTTTTATTAAACGTGTATGTTTTCTAATCCTTCTAACTCCTTTTATCAGATAACTATGACCACAAGATGAATCAATCGAACATGAACATAAAGAAATTTACAAACCTGTGGAACCGGTATGTCGATTTCAAGAAAGCCTACAGATTCCATCGTCTTGCGTATCTCTGATACAATCTACATAAGAAAAACGTAGATCAACATATGAATAATTTTTTTTTACTTTCACCCGCACTATTATTTGAACTTTCGTATTACACCCTCACTTATATAATAATTTGAGATACACTCATAAAAGCATCGCTAAAGCTCACATAATGTAATACAAGGCTCACATAAATGCTCACATAATGTTTTAAGAATGGTGTGCTACTTTGGATGCAACAGTAGCACACCAGTCTTAAAACATCCAACATCCAAGGAAATACTCGAGATAAAAAAACCACTTAGGCCTTTTATCAAACACATGGTGTAGGCATAAATTAAAACCAAACAACGGACATAATCTAGCTTACTAAAGATTGATTAGGTGAGCTAGATTGATTAATAAATTTGTATCATAACATTATTAAACCCCATGCCCTACATTAATACCCCCATTACCCTTACCCCATATGTGATGCTACCTGAACCCACTCTACCTACTACTAGCCCCATAAGCCATGTGCGACCCAAACCCATACCGCTGTTGATACGCCTCATATTCCTCTAACCATTACCCACTTGAAACTGTCGAACCTAATCCCCTGACCCAACTCGCGTACACAACCTCCGTACCCCATACCAACCCCCTGTGCTAAAACCTCCACACACCTACCCAATAAAATCAGCAAGGCTCGCTCGCTTTTGTGTGTGAACCAATCTCCATTAGGTTCGGTTTTGTACAACTGACTGATTTCTTGGTTCAAAAACCATTAGAAAAAATAGTCAAGCCTTGATGAAGTAATATCAGAGATTGATTCACACACAAGCCTCGACTATTCACGAACCCAGTTGATTCATTTTTTGAATCAACATCGTAGCTTGAGATACCAAAATCAACTGGGTTCGTGAATACATCCAAACCAATTATCTAATCAGGTATGCATCAATTATTTAATCAGTTATCTAATTAGGTATATCAACTATATATTTTTCTAAGCAGGTATGCGATATGACTGACCTGTTGCTGCTATATATTTTTCTATAGCAACTATATATTTGTTATAAATATATAGAAGCTATATATATTTCTAAGCAACTATGTATATTTGCTAAGCATGTATATTTTTCTAAGCTGAATTTTTTTGTAAGCCATGTAATGCATCAGGTATATCTGTTATAAATCACATATATCATATAGATGACCTAAACTAATTGATCTAACAGTGATTCAATTCAAACCAACATAGCTGATCAAACTATACAACAATAGTGAATTAGAAATATCGAGTTCAAAACATATTTGTCGGCAAAAATAAAAAGAGTGAAAACACAACGTACCAGTATTTCAAAACAGAGCCGGACCGTTCACAAACCATTTTTAATCTTCATAAACCCTCCCTACAAAAACCAAACACACTAACATATGTTTGTAAATGAACAAAGAAAAAAGAAAGTATAGTTGCTATATTCACAGAATAACACGTAATTACCGATGATCAGGGTGAAAGTAAATGAACAAAGAAAACTGTAGCTGCTATATACCTGCTTAGAAAAGAAAACTAATTTTATTGATGTACTAAATGAACAAAGAAAAGGAAACTAAATGAACAAGGAAAACTGATAAACTAAATCTATGTATATATATAAAAATGAAGCTTAAATCTGTCCTAAACCAACACGTGTAATCTTCCATTAATAGTTACCCAAAAAGTCACTGACAAAACAAGGACAAAAATCAAATGTCGTCCAACATTTCACAAACCAAAAAAAGGGCCAACGTTTCATGCTATTAATATCTATAGTTTCATGCTGTTAATATCTATTGTTCTACAATCAAAACTCGGCGTACCGGTTTGTTAATCCTCCTTTCTTCAAATTCTTAGATCTTCATTCCTCAAACATCATATGACATTACCGATAGACATGATCTCAAAGAAAATGATGGAGAAAGGTAGCATCACTACACCAAAAATATCAATTTGGCACACCTTGATATTAAAAATCTGGCACAGTTTTAAACTGTGCCAAATTTTGGCACGGTTTAATGACAATCTGGCACACTTTAAAATCGTGCCAAAATTTGGCACTGTTTAAAAATGTGCCAAAGCTTAACACAGTTGACTATAATATAAATACCTTAAAAAAGTACTAAAACTCAAATCACTTTTCATTTTGGAGTCGGACACCTATCCCCTGCTCTTTCTCTAGCAAACTTAACTTTCTCTCTATCTTTCAAGGGTAGGCCAATGGGATCTCTCTCTCTCTCTCTACCTTTGCTTATGTTATGAAGAGCTATGAAGAGCTACACGAGAAATTTTTTGCGGAGAAGATTTTGTGAGGAGAAGACGACGAAGATTTCTCTGGTAATCCCCATCTCTCTCTCACTATATCTCTCTATAGCATATCCTTCTTTTCTCTAAAAATTATGGTTTGGTTACAATACCCAAATCGATATTCCACTGGTTCAATAGATTGTAAATTTAAAATATTATTATATACCAAAATTGATATTCCAAAAATTAGGTTTTAAAGATGTGTTTTATTTAAAATTTGGTTGTGTTGAATATATATGCATGTATATATTTATTTTTAGAGATGGAAGGGGAGTTGGTTGAGTTATTTGAATCAGTGAAAAACAGGCGGATGCAGCCACTGTTGAAGGAGGGGCACCTAAGGAATATCGATTTGTTGATTCACTTGAGGAACAGTGATGTTTTGGTGCCCACACATAATTTTTGCTTTTATATTGTATTATTACTTTTATATGAAATTGGTCTTCGTTTATGAGTCCCTATTGGTGTATTCTATTAGCATGATTCGTAATTGGAACTTTGGAGTCATTTAATTTTCATAAATTTAATCAGGTAACATCTGGATTGTTTGGGTTTAGAAATTTAATTAGGTTATCTTATGATTGTAGACATTTTTTTCGTTCGAATGTAGAGACAAGTTGAAGTTGTTTATCTTCAACATAATAAGAAACATGTTCTTCATAGAAATTACATTCCTAAGCATCTGTATTCACCCTAAAATGGGAAATTATTTGTATGTTAGAACTTTGAATAAGGAAGAACTCATATTATGTTGGATTTGTAGACAACATTGTCATTTGCTTATCCCCCCATAGGTTGCTTACAATGGAATTTGTAAAGGTTTATCCATAGTCTTGTTGTTTGGAGAAGGTTCGGCTACAAGGTCTCATTCTTAGCATGAATTTTGTTGTTGAAGGTAAGAAAAAATGGATACTCCATTTTCATCCATTCCCTACTTCATTTTCATCTATATTCCTTCCAATATCCGCCCATTATTTCGTGTTTTCATTTTCTGAAATTGAAATTTTACCCATATATTATTATTGGTTTTTGTAAGAGGAGGCATAAGAAGTGAGTTGTGTTTCTCCCCCCGGCAAGGTATTTAATTTTTAGTCCTTTTGTTTTAGTATTTTACGTATGGTTTGAATTCAAACTTGGGTTATTGCATGTTTGTGAAAGGTTCTAGATGAAGTTACAGTAATCATATATTACATATGTTTTTTTTAATTATCGCGCATATATTATATCCAAGTTACCATTGTAAGCATATTGTCAGGGGCCATTGTAAGCATAGTAATCATATATTACATATGGTTTTTTTTAATTGTTGCGTATTGTGAGGGTCTGCATTAACACCCTCAAAATACGTAAACTTAGCAAGAAAGTTCAACTTTCGGCCGATCCGCCTTGACCCTGTTATGAAGTTCCTTATACCCATTAAGGAATAACTGGAACTTGAGAAGTCCCGAGTATGAGGTTTTCATGAAGTATTTGAGATACCTAAACAAGATAAGGGGTTTTAAGGACCCCTATGCTTGAACCAAAAGTCTTGAATATGCGTCCTTATCCTTTTAAGAATAAAATGAATATGATCATAATTACCATTGTACTGAGGTGAATGATTTTGGAACAATAAGTGGGCCCCCTCGAAAATTTCCCCCCTCTACAAGGAAACTCATAAATTAATTGTATAGTTCTTTGACATCTAGATAATTGAGATGTGGGGATTCAAGGGTCTCTTCGACCACAACCACTGCTTCAGTGAAGACTTGCCTCAGTGAGCCGAAGTAAGCGTGGACTATTTGACCGGCCTCTTGCCCATTTTAAAGGTTTATCATATATCAACTCAAGGGAAGAGTTTCCACAATCATGCCCTCTATCGGGATCAATCTCAACCACTATATAGGTCCTTGAATCGTGACTCTAACTTGGACCCCTTATGTTAAAAGTATACCCTTTTTGGTCTTTTAACAAAATGACAATGAGTTGCATAATAGCCACTCATTTGGAAAGTGGGTTTTCCTATGTTAGCTTGGTGTTTGAACTTTGGGAACAAACAAAACCAATCTCTTCATTTAACTTCAATGTAAAAACATCTTTACACAACATAAATTGGACATGTCTGTCCCTACCTACATGTACATTGATTTGTTTTTTGACAGTGTTGTCACTTGAAACTTTGAAGAATGAATTTCATTGACAATATTTCCTCACGTGAGGCAATTATGGGTCAATTATTATGTGCCAATGTGTAACGTCGACACTGTATTTTTCATGTTTTTTGGTTTGTGTGTTGTCAATGGTGACAACAATCCACATTTTTCATATTATTTTGGCTAGTTTTAAGATTTGGTATTCTTTTATGTGTATTATTTTATAAACATTTTAATTGTTGCAACTCCATTGGTGCATGGATGCAGGTATATGGCTTATGATAGGAGGATACCTTAGTATCTCGAGTCATTAGTAAAAGATTCAAAATTCAAAATGATTCTAAAAGAATAGGTATATGGCTTATGGATGCAGGTATATGGTTTATGGATTATGGATGCAGATATATGGCTTATAATGATTCTGAAAAACAGAGGTATCTCAAAAATCATGTTAACCTCAAAAAAATTCAAAATTTCACCACAATATTTGTAGTTTTCAGATAGAGAAGAGAAGAAAGGCGATAATTGATTAAGTGAAGTTGTATAGACTTTTTATTAACTCTGTAATTTCAATTAACTAATTGAAATTCCGACTTCATAAACCCCAGAGCAGTAAGGCAATGTTGATTAAACGTGGGGCCTCAATAACTGGTACTAAATGATAAAACATAAACCTGGTTTGCCCTGTAACTGGTACTAGTTGATTAATGTGTTTGTTTCAGCAGGTCAGCCTTTAATCTCAACTCAACATATCATTTTTCCAACAACTTGGGGTCAACCTTTAATAATATGTATTTTCTTTGTATAATCTGATTTTTTTTTCCATTTTATATTAGCAAAATTTTAATTATTGTTTACTAAATTTTCATCATTTTCCAGGCTCATGTGTTCTCTAAAGGACATGGAAAGTGTTCAGCTTTTCTCTCAAACGTCGACAATAACTCGGCCGTGTTGGTGACAATCAGTAACAGGCACTATGATTTGCCTACTTGGTTCACCAACTTTCTTACTGGTTACAGAAATGCAGTTTTCAACACTACAATAGTAAGCTTAGTAAAATTTTATTCTGACATGGCCTATACTAAATACATAAAAAACTATTTTGGGACAATATTCTCTTGTTAGTTGCTTATGGTCTGCCGCTTAATAAATATGTGGTTGTGTGATCATCAAGGTCGGAACTCAAATGCGACGTGCGCAAATGTTGCCTAGTAATTCTGTTTTGCAAATGATGCCAGTGATTAACTATGGTACATTACCCGGTGAACCTAATCCTTAAGTATTCCGTGGAAATGTAGGGTGGGTTTAATTGGCATTACATTCTTTTCCCATGAAAAATTCTTCTTAATTTTTACTTTTGTGATGCTTGATTGCAATCAAAACAGTGGTCTTAAATGTGGCACATTCTCCATGTTTTCGTTATTTTCTATTGAAACATTTCTTACCCTCCAAAGAAATGGATCTAGTTGAAAATTAGTGAACTAATAGAATAATTTCCTTTATATTTTTCCACTGGTTTCCTAATTTTTGATAAAATGATTTTCAATCTTTTTTCTGACTTAACAATCAAACGCTCAACAAATGTGCCTCTAATACATGAGTTTGACTATCCCTTTAAATTTCCTTTCGAAACGACGTTGAAATTTCTTCATCGGAATCATTTTTGCGAGGAGGACTAAAACCCACTCTCATAGTGCAGTTGAGAGGCCCAGTACATGCCTTTATCAATGGGCAGTTTTCAGGTATTATGACGGATTACATATTTATAAAGCAAATGATTATTATAAGCATTTTTTCTATTTTATTATTTGAAAACAGATGATATATTCTCATGGGACGCGATTACTACGATGCATATGATGCTGACTCAACTTAAATTTACAGGGTCTGCCTATGGTACTAGGGAGAACCCGAGAGTAACATTCAATAGGCCATCCAACCTACGAGCTGGAACAAATAGGATTGCACTACTCAGTGTTATTGTTGGATTACCGGTTAGTAATGTATCTATCTTTTCAATATCACATCACATATCACATATCTATCAACCTATAAAGCTTTAGTGATTATCTTAATTTCATTATAATAGAGACCCAAAACTCTTAACTAAAGAAAACATCAACCCGAAAAACTTCCCATTCACATAAATTCATAGAAATTTGTTTGTGAGTTTCAATAATATTTCTAACAACAAGATTGAAATTATAAATATTTACACCTTGTGAATCTTTTTCACCAGTATACCCTCATCATTTTTTTGTTTAGTACTGTAAAATTCATTCACTATAGATCTTCCTTTATGTTGTGACTTGGATCTATCTCTATTCTTTTATTTTGCAGTATTGGGATTAGTCTGAACCTTATCCTCCATTTCAATTTTTCTTATAACTTTAAATTCACTCACCCAATGGCCTATAATTATGCAATGTGAACACCAAGGTGGAAGGTTCTGACATTCAAGATTTTTGACGTAAATTGTGCCTTCAACTAGATATCAATTGACAATTATGATATAGCTAAGGTAAATCCCATTAAGAAATGCAACGATTCATGTTGCACGCAGTAGTAAACACACAAGCGTGTGAATGCCAAAATATTGAATTGAATAAGCACAAGGATCTAAGTAGAATAGCAAGTACCCTAATGTTTCGCATTGAAGGCTTAGGTTTCATCTCAAACTTTTAGGTTTGATCTAGATAGATAGTTTATAATGCTATTAGTTTTAAGTACTAAAATGAAATTTAAGATTACATACGGACAGTTAGGGGAGGACAAAATTCACTTTCAATTATACATACTCAATCTTCAACTTGGAAGCACGGACACTTCACTGGATGTGAAGTGTCCACACATGGATTACAAATGGATACGGACACACACAAGTTAGGCACTTTGTGGACATTTGCAAAAATAACACTTAGACTTAAAAACAGGTCGTTAAGGGTAAAAACCTAAACCATCCACCAAACGTCCCCGTAAGAGGCATGAACACCTCGCACGGGACCAATGTAACTTGTAGGAACTGACCGCGTAGTCTCGGGTCTCCCGGTTTGAGAATATGATGATAATTTGCAAAAATCAACACTTAAATTTAAAAAGAGGCCGTTAAAGGGTGAAAACCTAAACCAACCCCCAAACATCCCCGTAAGAGGCACAAACACCTCGTACGTGACCAATGTAACTTATAGGAGCTGATCGCGTAGTCATGGATCTCTCGATTTGAGAATATGATGATAATTTGCAAAAATAACACTTAGACTTAAAAAGAGGCCGTTAAAAGATGAAAACCTAAACCTGCCCCCAAACGTCCCCGTGGGAGGCACGAACACCTCGCACGGACCAATGTAGCTTGTAGGAACTGATCGCGTAGTCCCGGGTCTCCCGATTTGAGAATATGATGATAATTTACAAAAATCAACACTTAAATTTAAAAACAGGCCGTTAGAGGGTGAAAACCTAAACCAGCCCCCAAACTACCACGTAAGAGGCACGAACACCTTATACGGGACCAATGTAACTTGTAGCAACTGCCCGCATAGTCACGGGTCTCCCGATTTGAGAATATGACAATAATTTACAAAAATCAACACTTAGACTTAAAAATAAGCCGTTTAAGGGTAAAAACCTAAACCAGCCCCCAAATGTCCCCGTAAGAGGCACAAACACTTCGCACGTGACCAATGTAACTTGTAAGAACTGACCGCGTAGTCACGGGTCTCTCGGTTTGAGAATATGACGATAATTTGCAAAAATCAACACTTAAACTAAAAAATAGGCCGTTAAAGGATGAAAACCTAAACCAGCCCCCAAATGACGCCGTAAGAGGCACGAACACCTCGTACGGGACCATTGTAACTTGTAGCAACTGCCCGTATAGTCGCGAGTCTCTCGATTTGAGAATATGATGATAATTTGCAAAAATTAACACTTAGATTTAAAAACAAGCCGTTAAAGGATGAAAACCTAAACCTTCCCCCAAACGACCCCGTAAGAGGCACGAACACCTCGTATGGGACCAATGTAACTTGTATCAACCGCCCTCATAATCACGGATCTCCCAGTTTGAGAATATGATGATAATTTCAAAATATGTAGATTAGGCTTGAAAATAGGCCGTTTGAGGGTGAAAACCTAAACCATCTCCCAAACGACCCTCTAAGAGGCACGAACACCTCGCAAGGGACCAATGTAACTTGTAGGAATTGACAGCGTAGTCCCGGGTCTCCCGGCTTGAGAATATGAAGATAATTTGCAAAAATCAACACTTAAATTTAAAAAGAGGCCATTAAAGGGTGAAAACCTAAACCAACCCCCAAACATCCTCGTAAGAGGCACAAACACCTCGTACGTGACCAATGTAACTTGTAGGAGCTGATCGCGTAGTCACGAATATCTCGATTTGAGAATATGATGATAATTTGCAAAAATAACACTTAGACTAAAAAATAGGCCGTTAAAAGATGAAAACCTTAACCTGCCCCCAAACGTCCCCGTAGGAGGCACGAACACTTCGTACGGACAAATGTAGCTTGTAGAAACTGACCACATAGTCCCGGGTCTCCCGGTTTGAGAATATGATGATAATTTACAAAAATCTACACTTAAATTTAAAAACAGGCCGTTAAAGGGTGAAAACCTAAACCAGCCCCCAAACAACCACGTAAGAGGCACGAACACCTCATACGGGACCAATGTAACTTGTAGCAACTGCTCGCATAGTCACGGGTCTCTCGATTTGAGAATATGATGATAATTTGCAAAAATCAACACTTAGACTTAAAAACAAGCCGTTTAAGGGTGAAAACCTAAACCAACCCTCAAACGTCCCCGTAAGAGGCACAAACACTTTGCACGTGATCAATGTAACTTGTAAGAACTGACCGCGTAGTCACGGGTCTCTCGGTTTGAGAATATGATGATAATTTGCAAAAATCAACACTTAAACTTAAAAACAGGCCGTTAAAGGATGAAAACCTAAACCAACCCCCAAATGACCCCGTAAGAGGCACGAACACCTCGTACGGGACCATTGTAACTTTTTGCAACTGCCCGTATAGTCGCGAGTCTCTCAATTTGAGAATATGATGATAATTTGCAAAAATTAACACTTAGACTTAAAAATAAGCCGTTAAAGGATGAAAACCTAAACCTGCCCCCAAACGACCCCGTAAGAGGCACGAACACCTCGTACGGAACCAATGTAACTTGTATCAACTGCCCTCATAATCATGGATCTCTCGGTTTGAGAATATGATGATAATTTCAAAATATGTAGATTAGGCTTGAAAATAGGCCGTTTGAGGGTGAAAACCTAAACCAGCCCCCAAACGACCCTGTAAGAGGCACGAACACCTCGCACGGGACAAATGTAACTTGTAGGAACTGACCGCGTAGTCCCAGGTCTCCCGAGTTGAGAATATGACGATAATTTGCAAAAATCAACACTTAAATTTAAAAAAAGGCCATTAAAGGGTGAAAACCAAAACCAACCCCCAAACATCCCCATAAGAGACACAAACACCTCGTACGTGACCAATGTAACTTATAGGAGCTGATCGCGTAGTCACATATATCTCGATTTGAGAATATGATGATAATTTGCAAAAATAACACTTAGACTTAAAAACAGGCCGTTAAAGGGTGAAAACCTAAACCAACCCCCATACGTCCCCGTAAGAGGCACAAACACCTCGCACGGGACCAATGTAACTTGTAGAAACTGACCGTGTAATCACGAGTCTCCCGGTTTGAGAATATAATGATAATTTGCAAAAATCAAGACTTAGACTTAAAAGCAACCCGTTTGAGGGTGAAAATCCAAACCAACCCCCAAATGGCCCCCTAAGATGCACGAACACCTCGCACGGGAATAATATAACTTGTACGAACTGACCACGTAGTCACGGGTCTCCCGGTTTGAGAATATGACGTTTGTTTGAAAATATGTAGATTAGGCTTGAAAACAAGCCGTTTGAGGGTGAAAATCCAAACCAGCTCCCAAACGGCCCCGTAAGAGGCACGAACACCTAGCTCGGGACTAATGTAACTTGTAGGAATTGACATCGTAGTCACGGGCCTCTTAGGTAGTCATAACTTGCGTAAGATTTTCAATTTTAGAATATAATAATAATTGCCACTCCTATATGTAATTTTTTAGCTTGAGTAAGCTTTTTTTTTTATAAATTACTTGGTTACTATTATCGTATCGTTTTTGTATCCTATTTTTTTTGCACGATAACATTTTATCGTTAGCATTTATTCACGTTACATACCTACACGACCCACCACAACCCTTGCAAAGAATTTAATTCTTGTAACACAACAATTCTCAACTACGGAGATGACACGCTTCACTCCGGCATAAAATCATGAACACTAAGGTCGTGTTTGAATACAAACTTTGAATTTTTTTTGAAAAATACTTCGTCTTGATGACAAAATGGAAAATGATTGAAAAAATATATGTGGGTTTTTTGTTTTATTTTTCATATTTTCATGAAAATTAATTCATTGATTGCTGGATAAAAAATATTGTTCACTAAAAATAATTTTTGGATGGATCATTTGGTATATCCATTAATGTTATTCCTATATAACTTGTTTGCAACCGAGGTATTATAAAGATAAACCTGAGTCAAACAACTTTTTTTAAGGAAAAAATTTCAATGTCAATCAAACACACCCTAAAAAATGTATACCTCCATAAAGTTCGTGACGATGTTGATCCCTCAAAGACTAGTTCACTCGCATAGAAGGTCTAGTCGTGGGAATCATGTCACGTTGATAAATTTTTTTCAAGTACGTGGAGATAACTAAGTTAAGAGATTTCAGTAGCAAGTCATGTCAGATTGTCTGAATGTTGACCTTATTGACAGTTGCAGGTTTTGTGATGGGATAAGGGAAATTAAAATTATTAAAGTGCAAAATGAGCATTTATAAAATATGCTCTTACAAATCCGTTCCTTTGGTTATTCCTCAATAGAACTAAACGTAACCCAAATTGCCACAAAAATAAAACCCGATAATGGAACCTAATGTCTTCCAACCCTAGAAAAGGAAGAATATGTGGAACATTATCTTGGACCAAACTTTTTTCCTTGGAAAGATTTGTATTCATATCGTGTATTCCACTGAGATAGTCAACGTAGCAGAAAAAGGAACCTACACACATGTGACAAAGGAAAAATATCATAAATGCAAACGAGTTTTAACACAGAAAATTAAACTCCCCCTCAATTTGTTCTCCCCCTTTGTTTTATTCGAGAATAGACAAAGAAGTAAAATGCAACAATATAAGCACAAGCGTCACGAAGGAAGCCTAAATATCATCACAAAGATAATCAATGAGAACAAGTAATGATAAGCAGGATAAGGCACATTCAACTATTTCTGAGTTTTTCAAAATTTTCAGGAAAAAGTGAAAAAGTATACCAAATATAGAGTATCAAGTATAACATGTATAAATGAGTATAAAAGTACTTAAAAAAATACAAAGTCACCATGAATTAACACTAAAATAGTTGAATAATGAAAAATGGAATGTAGGGGTGTGAATAATTTCCATAGGTAAATAAAGCTCTCTCTCTCTCTCTCCCTCTCTCTTTAGAGGATTATGAAATTCCCCAAATCGTAGTAAAAGGTATAAAATTGTCACATTCATTTGTGTAAACATTAATGTGGCCATCCCAAGATTTAAATCTCATTACTTCCTTTCACCGAGCACTTTAGGGAGGGGATAAAGAGCGAGGAAATAAATAAAGGTCTCGCGCCCTGATATTTATTTAAAGGAGGATCGCTTCGGCTGTCGCCGATGTAAGGTGATGTAAAGAGATGGAGTCGCCATCTTATTTTGCACAAAATAGACAAAAGAATATGTCGCCGCCTCGAGAGAACGACATCAAAGAGTAACTAATGCTTACGAAACCAATAGTTCAAAGGTTCAGGGACTAAGTTACAGAATGAGAAGGTGTTAGAAACCCATCCCTCCCTTTTTATTTCTCATGTGCTTATGTAACTATTTTCCTTAATTTCTCCGTGAAGTGTGTGTGCGTGTATATATAAGTGGAGATCAGAATCGCTCGACTCGCATCATGGAAAAGATGGAGTGAGGTAATCTATAGGAATGTTTCCAAAATAATAATTAAAAATGAGATATGTACGCTTATTAAATCGCAAGTATGGTATATAAGAATAATGTGTGGATGAAATAGGAAAATAGGACTCGAGTCTCAGGTTTTACTCCGAGATGCCTATGTAGCCTATAAAGGCATCAAATTCCACGTAGTTCGCGTGCGGCACGAGGGTGGGGTTTATCCCATAGATTTAAACGAGAGTTTATTATATGTGTGTGTGTAGAAACGATATCCCTTAAAAATTTATAGGTGTAACCCTCTTTTTCATTTTTTTTTTATAGAAAATAGATTATGTGCAATTTAACTAATAAATGATGAGATATTAATGTGTATGATCTATAGTAAAAGATAAGTTGAGAGTTTATACAAAAATGAGGGAATTTAAAGAGAGAGAAGAGTGTTTGGACCTTCTTTGGAGATTTACAGATTGATCTCGATTGATGATGAGCTTCCTTTAAAGTTAAGAATGTTGGAGGATTTTTTCTAGATGTGAAAATGATGGGAATGAAAGGTGGGAGAGAATTTCAAATAAGGAAACTTCAATGCTTATAAACGAATCTTGTTGATATCACTGATATTGATGGATCTGAGCTATGTATTGGAAGTGAGCTCATTCCCTCATTATATAGGGTAGGGGGATTACTGATAGGCATAGCCCTAGCCTTTCCAATTGGCATATGACCCTAGACACACTACCGATAGGCAGGGAAATGGACCTGTCAATTGGCATTCTCATGTAGATCATTTTGGAAAAATGATGGTAGAAAGGAATCTGTAGATCCAACTCACGCACAGGGTATACCATTAGAAAAGTAATTTAGATAACTTTAAGAGTCCTTTGGACCGATCTCGGGTTCGGGAGTTGACTTTAGGTCAAATGGGGCTCAAAAGTGCTTGTCGATCCTTTAAACAGGAGATCGTCAGACGGTAATGGACCGTTCATCCAAACCATAAGTCCCAATCGCACATGGGGTAAACCCTTGGAAAGGTTATGTGAGACGCTTCGTAAATACAAATAGATTTTGTTAGTTCAGAGAGCTGACTTTGGTCAAACGGGGCTCGAAAGTGCTCGGTGACCTATCGGAGTAAAACCGATCCTTCTCTCATATCGTAAGGCTAATTTGTGTGTGGGACAGACCGTTTGAAAGCGTATCCAATTCCTTTCAAATATTCATTCATTCTCGGTCGAGTTGAAGAGTTTACTTGGGTCAAACATAGCTCGGGAGCGCCATTGTCCTGCGGATCAGTTTCGAGGTAAAACAGATCATTCGTTTGAATGGTTATGTTATTTTATGCCCGGGGTGGACCGTTAGAAAGATGTTTTAGTGCCCTTCAAATATTCATTATGATTTTTCTTTGATGATGATGTTGATTGGGGTCAAATCGGGGTTCGGGAGGACCCGGTAGCTTCTAGATCGATTTTCAATAGTAAAATAGTATGTTCGTCCGAATCATTATGTCTATTCACTCGTGGGGTGGACCGTTGGAAAGTGGATTCAGAACCCTTTGAATATTGAATGATCCTTATCTCTAATGATGAAGTTGATCAGAGTCAAACGGGGCTCGGGAGCATCTGATGGCCTTTAGATCGGTACTCGGAGTATGACCGAGGGTTTGTGTTGAATGGGGAGGTACTAGGAACCTAAGGAGAGACTTAAAGGGGTCCTAGCATATGATGTTTACAGAGCTCGTCGATGGGTGAGCTTGGAACAAGTGAAATCCGTCGAATAGACACCACATGATGTTTTAGGAAGTATGTTTCATTTGAGGACCTAAAGGGATGAGGATGACCGTTTTAGAGGGTTAAGTACAATTTTGAGGACCTAAGGTGATGATCTGAGGATGTAACATTGGGGTGATCGATTCGAAAGATCGAGGTAAATTATGAGGACCTAAGGTTGGTGACGACCAGGGGCCGAGGTCAATTCTTATAAGGACATATTTTCCATAGTCCGAGTTTACATCGATTATATTGTATACCGTTACAATCGTCAAAGGAAGTTCACATTCACACGTTCAATAAGGTGAATCTGAATATCAAGTATCTTCAACAACAGTCCTGTACGAGATTGATTTTGGTAAGGAATGTGTTTAAGTTTTGTAAATATTTTACTTTAGTATTGGGATATTTTTCTAAATATTTTTTTTTATCAAAATGAGGCGTTTCTCTAAGTCAAAAATTATTTTTTTTGATGTTTGAGTCATTCAAACGATAAGTTAGTGTCGTTGTAATGACATTGATAAGTCGTTCAAAAGACCCTATATACTGACATCTCATGTTGTTTCTTAGGTCGTGTGATAGGTCTCTCCTTAGTTTCATCAAATGACCCAATATTGTTTTGGTTTTAAATACACCGTTTCAAAGGTCGCGAGATCAAGAGATTAAACGACATTAGATGTCGTTTGAACGACATCCTGAAGTCTTCCGAACGACCCCGCCAACTCAACTTATTGTTTTGCCTATACAAACCTATTTTCATGAGATTTTTCATTCAAGACTTTTATAGTACGCAAACTTTATATCTGCAGAATTTTAGTCTTCACTTTTTAGGATAAATTAGGTTTTTGATTCACACAAAACATCTCATATATTTTGTAAATCGTTTTGGAACCCAAATCACATCTTTGCTGAAGTTTCTCTTGTAGAAAAGATTTCTCTGCTACTAGATTGGTAGTTCTTATGGGGGCTATTGCTGACAACTGCGATCTTTGGGGATAGTCGAGGGTATTCACTACTGAAGGAGGAGCTATGGTTCTTGAGGTTCTTAAGGTAGTATTTGTTGGTTCTAGGATGCGGTCTATGTGGATATTCTGTGAGAAATTCATTGCATATTTCTCTATTTAATTGTAAGTTGCGATTTACATTTAATAGTGAAATAAAAGGTTTTAATCTTCGAGGATTTTTCCTTAATTTGATATATTTTTATGCATATTTGATTTATCCATATAGATGCATGTGTAGGGTTTAGTAAAATTGGATTGAAGACTCACTCTAATTAAATAATCTAATTCCATTAGAAATTTATGAATTGTTAAATTGATATCATCGTGGCACACACATCCTTAAATTAGTATCAGAGCTTTAGCACATGATTTTTCCTTTTCAAGTTGGTATCAGAGAAGGTTACTGTGTGATCCTTTTCCATAAAATTTTTATGATATCAATCGTTTGAAAAATTTAATTTTTGAAAAATAACATTTTTTTCGATGGATAACTTATATAATCGGATGCCCGTCTTTGATGGAACTAATTATGCATATTGAAAAGCCCGCATGAAATCTTGTTTAAAAGATATTTGTGAACGAGTTTGACTCATTTGTGAAAGAGGGAGTATACCATCCACTGTCACCATTGAGAATGTCACCACTCTCAAACGTATGTCTGACTGGACTGAGGATGATTTTAAGTGGAGCACCTATAACTCCCGTGGCCTTAGTGCTATTTATGGAGTCGTCACCCTTGATGAAATCCACCGTATTATGACATTCATCGTGTTTAAAGTGGCATGTGACATCCTCTAATTAACACATGAGGGTACTAACACTGTTAAGACTTCGAAATCATAAAATATGACCACCCGATTAGAGACTATCACCATGTTAGAGTCCGAGTGGTTTGACGAGTTTTATGCTAGGTTATCGGACATAGCTAACACGATTTTTAATTTGGGAGAGAAGATAGATGATTCGAGATTCGTGAAAAATATTTTGAGATCACTCCCGAAACGTTTATTCCAAATATCACTGTTTTAAATTTTTTGGGGATGTTAGATTCACTTAGGTTAGAGGAGCTCGTAGGAGGCCTTCAGACTTATGAAATTGACATGTTTCCCCAAACCATTAAGCCTATGGATAGAGGGTTAGCTTTAAAGACTCAAGTTAAGAAAAAGAAAAAAGATAAAATGAGTGAGTCTGAGTTTTATGTTTGAGGGGGAGTTTGATTTCGACGACGTGACCTTGTTTGCAATTTTTTTAAAATTTTTTCTCAAATTATCCAAAGAAAATTCTTTTAATAAAAACATATGTGAGAAAAATAAAAAGAAAGATGAGGCCAAATATAGTGGTGAGAAATAGAAAGAGAAAGAGAAAGAGGAAGAGTTGAGATGTTTTGAGTGCAAAGGTAAATGAAATAAGGCATTTGAGTGTCCCAATATGGTAAAGAGGAATGGAAAGAAAATTGCTAACATGAACACTCATAATGATAGTGACATCAAGATGATTTAGTCAAGGGATGAATCATCACATGAAATTTTCATTGCTTTCATGGCTAGTCATATGAGCACATGTAGTTTGTTGCCTCGATCATGTTTCGAGCCATTCAAGGGATAATGAGTGTGAGAGTGAGATCGGATTGAGGGTGAAAGTGATCTCCAAAATGCATTTAGAGATTTATACCCTAAGACCTTAAAGAAGAAGAAGGTAAATACGGAGTTAGGTCTTAAGGTGTTAGATTTAGAGAGATAGATAGAAGTTTTGAGTGTGTGTGAGCTGTCGGCGAGTCAACTCGAGAAGGTGAAAGTTTCTTTGAGTGAGTAGTTGATCGTAGTAGGTCGGGAAAAGAGTGAAATTAAAGACCGTGTGGTCCAACTCGAGAGATCTCGAGCATGATCGAGAGGTCAAGGTCACTATAGAGTACACATCAAAGAAGGTTCTAAAGATGCTCCTCGGTCCCGCTTTGGGTGATGTTGAGAGATTGGGAATAGGTTATGACGATGTGTCTACTTCCCACATTGAACCCGAGCTGATTCTTGAGTTTGTTATAGATCCTTATGGCTCTAAACCCTACCCACGTAGGCATCTGTTTCCCCATAGGATATCACATCCTAGATGTTTTGAGAGAGGTGTTCCTAGGCCCGTTTATGTTTGCTCCCATTTCAAGAAGAGAGGACACCTTAGGGAATTTTTCTTTATGCTGGGTAGTGTGTCCAATAGGTTTTGACCTCAATATGCTACTACACGTGTTCCCACATGCACTCCCACACATAATAGTTCATATGCTTCCTCATATCACACGAGAGATTTAGAGAGTTTTCAAGAGCAAGTTGAGTATTTCGTTAAAACTTCACACGATTTGATGAATGTTTTTTTAAGATGTCACCGCCTTTAGAAAACTCCCCTAGTAATGATTGAGGTTTAGACGTATTTTTCTAGCATAAAATTTGGAAAAATACATGAAGATTTTCTATTTTTCTGAGAAAAATTGAAAAGCCAAAAATATTTTATTTTGATAATTTTTTTGAAAATCTCAAATTTTTTGTATTTTGTTTTACACCGTTTATGAATGGACATTTAGGATGATCAAGCCACAATTTCATTCCATTATCCATGTGACTGTTTGATAGTATTTTGAGACAATACGTCATTTCATTTTGTGCTTTATAATGTGAGGATTCATTGAGATGTGATTAGTTGTTACTTCCTATATATTTGACTCATGATTTCCTTTATTTCACACGTTCACGGATTTATTTTATTATTATACTTTTCTATCACATGTTGGTTAAAGTGTTTTCATCAATTATATCTTTAAAACGAACCAAATATGAAAAAACTTAACAATGAAAGTAGTGTATGTAAGAACCGTTGCCCATGAGGAATTTATTTAATATTAGAAAAATGATGAATGTACATGGGAAAAGGGATGTGAGAGAATAATTACCCTTTCATGAAATCAACTGTTTAAAAAGAGCCCGAGAAAAAATTAAGGCAATAAAAAAAATCATATGCCAAAACGGGGCCAAATAGTTTAGTTTGATCATCTCAATAGAAAAATAAAAATAATTATTATTTATGAGGGAGTTTGGATGGAAATTAAACAACAGGTTTGCACGTCCCGACAAAGTCTTGAAAAATCGTTGCATAGTTTTAGACGTTATTGGTGTGGAAATCACTTTAGTCTTTGATTTGTCGATTAGATTAAGTCGATGTCATTTAAACTCAAAATTTTACATATAAGGACGATTATGAGTTCATTCGTTAGGAATATCCATATTCATCATGGACATATGTCTTGATTCAGTGATTTAATATACCTATTGAATTTGTTCACACCCATTCATTCCATTTCCACGATGGTTATCTTAGTGTAAACTCATGGCGTGTGTTGTAGTGCACACAGTTCGTTGAAGATTTCAAGTACCCTAATTGGTTGGCTAATGTGGTGATGGAGAAATTGTAGCGAACACAGTTCATTGAAGATTTCAAGTACCCTAATTGGTTGGCTAATGTGGTGATGGTCAAGATGAAAAATAATAAATGGCGCATGGATTTAGATTTTACTGATCTCAATAAAGCATGTTCAAATGATCACTTCCATTTACCAAGGGTTGATCAATTAGTGGATGCTACAGCAGGCCATGAGTTACTCAATTTTATGGATGCTTATTCTGGTTATAACCAGATTAAGATGAAACCTAAAGACAAGGAAAACATTTCCTTCATTATCAGCTGAGGTACTTACTGTTACAATGTTATGTCCTTTCTCTTGAAAAATGCTGGAACTATTTATCAGAGACTAGTGAACAAGGATTTTGAAGATCAGATCGAAAAAACATGGAGGTCTATGTTGATGACATGCTCACCAAGAGCAAACACACTGTCGACCACATTGAGAACTTATCTCAAACCTTTAATTAATTGGAAAAGTGCTAGATGAAGCTCAAACCAACCAAGTGCATTATCGTAGTATAGGAAGGTATGTTCCTAGGTTACATTATCAATAAGTGGGGAAAATAAGCAAACCCTAACAAGATTAAAGGCTTTCTTAAAATGCAGTCCCTGACCAATAAGAAAGAAGTTCAACAGCTGACTGAAAGAGTAGTTGCGTTGAATCGTTTTATCTCATAAGGAATTGATAAGTGTCTTCCATTATTTAAGGTGCTTAGAAAGACCTTTGAGTGTAATTACGAATGTGATAAGGCCTTATTAGAGTTGATGAAGTACTTGGGCTCTCCCCTACTCCTTTCCCGACTAGTTCTGGGAGAAAAACTAGATCTACATTTGGTTGTTTCAGAGTCGGCTATTAGTTCAACTTTGATTCGAATGGTGGAGTTCATAGGCCAGTATATTATACTAGAAAGGCATTTTAAGAAGCAAAAAATAGGTATCCATGCTTGCAGAATCTATCCCTAGCTCTTATTTAAGTACTTCCAAGCCCACACCATTGTTATCTACACGGATTTGCCTTTGGGATAAGCACTGCACGAACCCAAAAAAACTGGAAGGATAATGACTTAAGAAATGGAATTGGGAGAGTATGAAAATTTTTGTGAGCCCAGAGTTGAAATAAAATGCCAAGTAGTGGCAGACTTTATTACTGAATTCACATATGAAGCGGAGCAACATAATCGACGTTTGTCAGCTGAGCAGACTTCTACGGAAGAGATCTTAGCTCAAAAGCAAACAAAGATTGTGTTCGATCAATCTGACTCGTTGTATTCTAAAGAAAAAGTGCAACAAAGGAAGAAGGTGTTAAAGTATGGAGTACTGATAGAAGAAGAGTTCTTTGATGACATTTCAACTTGGAAGTTATTTATAGATGGATCATCGTGTGCTACTAGAAGTGGAGCCGGCCTCATCGCCTACACTCATGATAACTTGGATGTGGAATATGCTATGAGATTCTAATTCAAGGCTTCAAGTAATGAGGCTGAATATGAAGCATTGATCACAGGACTAGAATTGGCTTCATCACTGGGCCCCGACCTGGTATTGGTATATAGTGGTTCCCAGTTGATTGTTAACAAATTTATGGAACTAAAGGGGAGAATATGATGAGATGTCATAAAAAACAATCAAAGTCTTTTCATTGATCACTACAGTCAAAATAATGAGGATTCCCAGACTAGAGAATGCCTCATCAAATCCTATTGGTCGGTAGTCTTCTTGGTAGTTAGTGTTTGCTGCCTATTTTGAAGGATCAGGCAAACCTTTCCTCAACCTCTTCCATTGATGCTCCTAAACTTGAGTATCATCAACACAAATAGTCCTCTTGTCATTGGACTTAGACTTCTTCTTGCCATCATCAATAACTTTGGGGGTGGGAGATAGGAGACCACCCATAAAGTTGGGCATCTTCCTCTTAGTCATGTCCATTGAGGGAGAAAGATGAATCTCAGAAAGGTTAAGAGACTCAAATGAGGAAGAAGTGCCTCCCTGAATAAATTTAGCCCCTGCAGACTCAGTGGATGAAGAAGTGGGCACAAGATCCTCCTTAAGGTTAACAGTAAGGCCAGAGTCAAAAATCTGGAAATCTATTAAGCATAAAAAAATTGCAAGGCTGGTACAACAATAGTCATGCTATCCCTATCTAGAAATAACTTTGGGGGGGGGGGGGGCATTTATAATTTGGGTCAGATCCCAAGGTATGCAATAATTAACTTATTTATTTATGATACAATAATACAGTTAATGCACAATAATTATTCCCCCTTCATCACTCACATGCATATAACACATCACCCCTCATTTATGTAGGGATGGATGTTTAAAATATTACATCCCTCACATGTGTAAATCATCTCGAAGGTTCAATAACACATTTGAGTTAGTGATCTACCCACATTCATATATCTCATTATCGACGATTTTGGGTCACACCCATTCTGCACCCATATTAGAGTGAGCTTCAAGGCTCCTGTAACACCCCGTATTTTTGTGCATTTAATATTTAATTAATTCGGGAATTCAAAATTACTTGTGTGTCGTAATTTTAATTGAATTAATTATGGAAATATATATTTAAATATTAACCGGGGACTGAATGGTTAATATTTAGGGAAATTTATTTACCAAGTGAATAATAATAATTTATTTACGTCATTTCGGGTATTAATGACAGGGTATGCACTTATCTCAACCAGTAGTCGGTATAGAATAAATTGGATGTGAGATAAGGATTTTTATAAATTAATTCGGATGCCAATTCAGAGTGTACGGTTGAGTCTGGATGAGCTGAGATAGTCAGAAAAGTGTACACGGGGGTAGTAAATGGGTCACGGGACGTTTTTAGGCATAGCCGGGCCCACACGGGGATATTTGGGTCACTTGGGCTTGGACCATTAGGCAAAAAATGGTATTTAGCCTAATTAAGCAATTATAAAAAAATAAGGGAACGGTTGAATTGAGTTTAGAAAAAGACTTAGTGGATTAGGAAGCCCTAATAGCAGTTAAAGGCAAATTTGGGGATCAAAGGAGAGCCAAAACAAAGGGGTCATCTTCAACCTTGGGCATTCACAACTCCAAAATCAGACTCTACGAAGCCTAAGGCAAGTGGTTAACTTGCTGAAGCACTTAAATTGTATTTCAATTCATATTCATGTGATGTGAGTAATCAAAGAAAATCATTTTTGGGATTTAAAGGGTATAAACATGGGGTGTTGTAAACCACGAATCTGATTTCTAAATTGGGTAGAAATTCATGTATAATCTGAGATTTGTATATGTATCTGGTAAGATGTGTAAACCCGGATGAATTTAGAAATGAATTTGAGATAAGGAATTGATGTTTAAATGGGTTAAAGATTAAATTGAATTTTTCCCCAAATTCGTGAAAACAGTAAAGGAAGTAAATTAATTGATGTTTTTGGACTTTATTGGGGTTCCTTATAAGGTTTTTGGTAATTATTGTCGATGGGAAGGCTTGGTTTTTATTGTAGGAGAATTTAGGGTTTGGAGATATTCGTCCATAGCTGAAATGGACTACTCGGAGAAGACGATGACCTGTTCGATCGATCGATCGAGGGTCGGGGGTCGATCGATCGAAGGTCAAAAAATTTTGGCAGTTCGGCCAGTTTGTTTATATAAGGGAAAATTAAATAAAAATCTTTCCATGCCTTATGTAATAAGAAATAAATATGGAGTTACAAACTAATTAATTGTGAGAGAAATTAATTGGGACTCGGGAGAAATTTAGGTGTGGCACACTATGATTACATTGCGGGAATAATATTTTAAAAATGATTACAGATTGATTTAGTGGCTAAGTCCGGGGTTATTGGTTGAGCGACACCAAGACGTTAAATTTATTTAGGTGAAAGCTAAATAATTTAGAGTCGGGAATTTAGACTCGGGTGTTGTTTTATTTCGGGCCACGAGAGTAAGTCCGAATATATTGGTTGGGGCGACACCAAAAGTAATTAATAATTAGAGTTGGACCATAAACTCATAATAATTTGAATAGGCTTGTGTCATGGGCTTAGTACATGGTGTAGCTAGGATGTTTATATTTATATATATGCGGTGTGTGATAGTATATATATATGGTGTGTACATTAATATCAATGGTTAGATATTATTATTATATACTCTAGTGCTATAGGGGGAGGTTGCGCTTAGTGGATAAATCCCCTAGATTGAGGAGTAGGGTGAGTATATTCCCAGGTCATAGCGTCCATTATATGGGTAAGGGGCATCTCACTTTCAGGGAAATAATATGAACGCCTTCAATTGTATGTATTAACCATGTTAGTGATCAATTCTGACATGGGGTAACTAAGTTATGTGAATATACCTAGTGGGATAGAACTTTAGAGAATTTATATCCCGTGAGTCTTTACTTGGGTGGATGCTATTATTAAATGTATTTCTGTATGTTTGTGAATGCTGTAAGATGACTATAAGTATATAATTAGGTAATTAATTATATACGAGCTAATTAATACAAAGCATGAGTTGTATTATATGTATAACAAGTTTGGAAGTTATATGAATTTAAAAAGGGAAATGATTAATTAAGTTGATGTTGCTAATAACTTAGAAATCATAATCATGGCACACTTGGTTAGAGTAGGATGGGTGCAAGGAGGTTTTATTAATTATCTGATCATGAGATAAATAACAAGGTGAATTAATTAAAGCGTTCATAGTGCACATTAGAGGAGGGGTGAGGAAGTCCTGAAGAGAGTGCGACACTAACTAAAATATGGAGAGCATGCATATTTATTTATTACTACAAGTTAATCATTTGCTAAATATGTTTCAAATGTTTTGGGTACTAACCCTTGCTATAAAAACTTTTAAAAACCTTTTAGGTGTCCATCCACAGGGATGCCAGGCTTGACTCAATTTCAGGGATCCGTTGCTGTAGTATATGTGGATGTTGTGGGAGTTTGATAGACGCCTCATTCTTTCATTCCTAGTATAGAGATTTCTTATCAGTTATTCGAGCATGTTGCTCACAAATTAATTATTATTTGTCAGACCTGTTGGGTTTTATTTCTTGTCTTTACTTTTGTTGGATTTTTGAACCGATGGTTTATTCGGTCAGTTAATTAATTGTGAATGGTTGTTTCAGTTAACTGTGATTGTTATATTATTTTATTTCCGCATGATATTTTCATTTAAATTATTGAAAGATAAAACTTGACACTAGTCTATTTCTCACTTAGGTGGTTAGTAATTAAAAATGCGACAGTGATGCTAAGAATGAACCAACTGAGAAACCTGTTCTAACTTAATTTAGGACTGATCACCCGGGGTTAATTAGGCGGGGTGTCACATCTCCTAAACATCCTCCCTATTTCAAGCTAACTCCTGCCACATACACATACTATATTGGAAACTATCCATGTGTCTCAATCCATAAACCAAACTATGTAGGCTTTGATCTCATGGAAACACGGGTACATAGGCACACTATCAAGTCCTTCTCGTGAGTATGTGTAATACCCCGTAATTTTATACATATTTAAATTACATAAGTGGGTGTAATTTGATAATTAGAGGAATTACTATGAGTAGTAATTTTGGAATTAATGAGTGTTAGATTATTACCGATGTGTGTTACATATACTTTTGGAACTAAGTAAATGAGTCAGAATATTTTTATGTCATTTCGTAGTTGGGTAAAGCAACGAGAAATATTGCACGTTGGAGAAAACACATGTTGAGAAGTGTTGGGTACGATTAGTGAATTTTAGTTAAGTGACTTAGATGGAGATTTCGAGTGCACGGTTGGTTTCGTAATGGCCGATTTACTCAGAATAGAGTACCCCAGGGTAGAGTTTGGGTTTCGGGGCTTTTGGACTAGTAGGGACTCGCAATTGATTAAACGAGTCATTTTTGGGTTTAATGAGGAGATAAACCCCTTTTCTCTCTTATAAGGCACAATCGAAAGAAAGGAAATAAAGGAAAGAGAGAATAGAAGAAATAAAAAGGAGAAGAGAAAGGGGATTTCGACCCAAACTCCACGGGATTCGACTTGAGGTCGTCGAATTTTATCCACGAGGCAAGTGTTTACTTTCTTTATTCAATTGAGTGTGTGTATCTCATATTATAGTTGGTAAACTATATGATTTTTGGGTTGGAACCCTAGAAATAAATTTGGGAAATTTGATTTTGAGTTCACAAATTTATGTGTTGTTAACTCTTAATGAATTCTAGTGTTAAACCCATGTTAATGGTATGTATATATGATTATAAATAGGATGAAATGAGAAAAGAGAGTATAAATGGTTTTAGGGTTTAAATCTAAGAACAATTTTTCTATCCCATAAAATAATTGATGTGTTAGTTATAAATCAGTGATTGTGCGATTATATTATTGTTGGTTGGGATTAGAAACCACTAAAATGGAGGTTAAGATAATTTTTGGGATTTTGGAGAATAAGAAATTGCCCGAACTATAAGCTTTGGTTCGAGTGAATCGATTCGCATTTGGGGTGAAGTGATTCTCTTAGGAAGACCAGTATGACTGTCTCAGGTCGAATCGATTCTCATTTGGGTCGAATCGATTCACACCTGAAAACCTGAGTACTGATACTATTCGAATCGATTCGCTTGGCCGGATTGATTCGTAGCTGGGGCGAATTGATTCGCATCATCAGGAATTGAAAATTCTTCTTCCTTAAGTTTAGGGGGAGTTAAATTATAAATTGGAGATTATTGTCGGGATTTCTAGATGTGATATTAGAACTCCTAGATAATGGAATTTTGGGTGAATAAACCTTGGATTAGTTGAGTGTACAATCCGGGGTATGGACTTAATGAATGTTTAGGACGAGTAACATTCGAGAGAAGTGTTCGACAAGTGTGTTTATATATTTATGCGGAGAGAATAAATATGGGCCGATTACATTTGTGTGAATCCTAGGATGCGAGTAGGATGACATTTAGGATATGGGCTAGAGAGGACTAAGCTACTACTTGGTATGTCTATATTGACGATTATTACGATAGGTGATGCGATACCCGTGGAATTAAAATAAGTTGCCTGTATACTTATTAATTATTACGAATCGGTATATTCGGGTCTATATAAAAATACTTAAAAGTGATTAAGGTGTGAGTTAAATCTTAAGTAAGAGAATACTTATAGGTTTAGTATCTTAAGTGTGTGAATACTTATATACTATTAAGAATGTGAACATTCAAGATTTTGGCTATCGCTATGAGAGTTCGACAATTATAGCCAGGGTATATTAAGAAGTGATATATATCATATATACGGGTGTTGTTACAGTATATATATGATTTGGTTATAAATATATTGGTATATGAATGATATATGTATATATATATATACATATATCTCTAGTGCTATCCCGGGAGGTTGCGTGATGTGGGTGAATCCCCTGACTTGAGGAGCAGAGAGAGTTTAGTCCCCAGGTCATATTGTCTCGCATATGGGTGCGATAATGATTCCACTTTCAGGATGGAATATGACCGCCTCCACAATTTAGTATTTTTACCATGATCATGAGTGAGTCAGACTTGGTGCCTGGGTTAAGTTGAGTATACCTAGATGATGATAGCACTTTGAGATTGCATCCTCGAGTTATAGCTCGGTGGCATGGTTACTATACTTATGGTTATAATATAGGTATACATGTACTTGTTGCATATAGTATATTGCATTTATATATTTTAGGTGTCCAGTCACAAGGATGCCTAGATGACGATTCTTCCGAGTCAGACGTTGTTGCAGCAGCTGTGGATGTAAGCAAGATTATAGATGCCTCTATCCTTGTGATATGGATATGAGGTATTGTAGTAACATCAGGTTGATGGACCAATTGTATTCATTTATTCATTTACCGCATTTTACTTTGCGGCACTTCGATTTGGTTGTATTATATGTTGTACCGAGAGTTCGGTTATCTTATTTCATTTCAGTTCTGTGTATATAAACTGTTGTGATTGTTTTCCTTATGGTTGGTTTGGTTAAAAAGATTAGTAAATTAAAATTTTGACACCAGGCCTAATAGGTTGTTAGTAACATATTTCTTTTTGATAGTGATGCTGAGAATGAACTATATGAGATTCCCGTTTTAATTTGATATAGGATTGATCACCCGGTATTTTATTAAGTGGGGTGTCACAGATGGTATCAGAGCATCATGCTCTAGTGTCCGTAGGAATCTGTGCGGACGTACTACGCTTTCAGCATTATTTTTTATTTGAGATAGAGCCTTATTATTAGGATTGTTGATTTCTATTGTGAGATTTCATTCTCCTGGTATTATGTAAGATTACAGTAAATCTTTTGCACGCTCGTGTGAGATTCGTGTGATGATTGATGAAAGGGCGACCAGGGAAGGCCGTTATGAGGGTAGCAGGAGGCAAGACTTAGTTAGAGCTGTAAGTTGAAGTCGGGGACAATGACAGTAGTTGAGGCCACTCCCTTTGTGTCATTGGCATGTATTGTCGCAACGACTACTAGAGTGTAGTAGTTATAGTTATCCACGTACCGCTATAGTAGAGAGTGGTGCTAAACTTTACTCTCCTAGTAAAATTAAATTGGAAACAAGTCTGAATGGTCTTTGGTAAGGACCATTCATTGAATTTTAAGTTATGCGAAGGCAGTGTTGCATTATCCAATAGAAGTAGAATGCCTAAGAAGATTTGGCTTAGGGCAGGGTATGGAAATTCCCTAATGTGAAAATTTGAGAAATTTTTTCACTCCTTGGAGCAATGTTGAAATGGTGGGAACGATGGTCACCATATTTGGGGGAGAAAAATGCTTTGCTCATAGAGTAATCTTACGGATGGCTTTAACCACGAGTTCCTTTAATTTATCAGAAATGAAGAGAATGCAGTTTCTGAATTTCTCACATGAGGATCAGTCAGGGGGCCGACGGTGAACAAAAAGTTATATGGTTAAGTGAACTTGGTACCTGATGAGGTAGGTACAATAAAGAGGTAGTCCTTCAGTGGAATGATAGGCTCACTAGTAAGTGCTGCTAACACTTATGGATAATTTGTGTTCGTGAAACCCCACAAGTGGACATCCACCCGGGGATTCATTAAAACAGGGAAGTTAAGGCCAGTAGTGTGTTTCCTTTTGGATGGAGGAACTAAGGGAACTATGAGGGTGATTGTCAGAATCGAGGTTATAAAAGTCTGAGATACTGATAACCTTAAGATGGTCAGGGTGGCCGGAGATGGGGAACATAAAACCACACGCTTTGATCTTTCTCGGTATGAGTTAACGAGCAAGATAAGGGTGCCTAGATGGGGCATTAATTAAAGTAATTTTTTGGTTCGGTTAAGACAAGTGTACTATGTATGGGAACCGTTTAGAGTAGCCAGGGTGATTGGCAAAGTTATTATTATGAGTTTCACCTCGGATGAAAGAGGTATATTTTGTGTGGCAAGATTGAGTCACTGCATTTTGTTAGCCCTAGATTTGTGTGTGTGATTCGAGTTTAGTGGTAGTATCGATAATATTATAGAGTGTATATCTATATGTTTTTTAGCGGTAACGGGGTTCTATTTTTTCTCTTCATTCGCTCTGGAAGGGGGTGTTGTTATTTTGAGCTTATATTTAGTTTGTACTACTCGTCTTGTGTGTGTTATACGGGTATAGTACTATTCTGAGTATAATATGTTCTTGGATGGCCGGAGCAATAGTAGGCTAGTGATTGAAAGGCAATCGTATTCGCGGTTCCGAGGGGAACGAGTTGTTTTTGTGACATCTCACGTGGATATGGGTTGAGCTCGCCTTTAGTATATATTTAGATGGAACTTCGATGAGTAAGTGTTTCATTATCATGATTTTAGTTCATGGTGACCTTGTAAATGTGATTTAAGGTATGCAGGATTTATTGTTAAGCTCGTTGTTGTTCGTGTAAAGGATTTAGTGTTAGTACAAGCTCTTTGTGGTATGGCTACTTGACACAAGTAGGAGTTTTGACCATATTTTATTGGTAGACGGGATGGAAATATCCCGGTTGCATATTTTAAGCTAACACACCTCCACGACCAACAAGTTAAGTAGTAGTGTATCAGAGGGTTTCTTGTTTGGATTTTTCTTGCGAGACACTCCACGCATGAACCTTAACGACGTTGGGAGTGGAGAGGTGTTATTGGATGCAAGGATGTTGGTTTTGATGATAAATTATCTAGTGTGGAGAAAACACTATAAACTGAGAGCCATGTGATGATTAGGGGCTCAAGGAGACGGGAGTACTGTGGAAAAGCACTGAAATGTTTCTCTCACCGCAAGTAAATGGGTGAGGTAAGGTTAGGGAAATTGATTCGAGGCTTATAGAAATGAATTGATTAGGAGGCTAATTCTGAGGTAACATGTTTTGTGTGTGATGTTCGTAACACTTGTGCAGAGTATAGGCGCCCCAATTTGTTAGACTTTCCATTTCTCCGAAATGAAAAGACATAGAGATAGAAGTGCATTAGTTTGTTTGCGAGGTAGGATTTTGAACGTTCCGATTGTGTGCCTTAGGCCATTATATCTTGATGACCGACGATGCGATGTAGTATTGTAATGGGAGAGTTCCTTGTTTCGATTTTGCTTTGCGACATGTCCCATGCATGAAACCAAACGAATGTCGGCAGTTGAGATAGGTATTGGGCACTAGGGATATAGTTAGTATAGTACTCATTTTACGTGTGTAGGAAAACACACCGATCCTACAGTATCATGATGAAAATCCTATAGGGATGGTAGCGCTAAAATAGGGAGATTGTATTAGGTTAACCATGAGAAGATTGGTGGGTTAACCTTGAGAAGGATTAAATTTCCAGGTATAGAAATAATTGAATCTCGAGTAATTCAAGTTGAGAGTACCCAGGTGTTAGCACCAGGCTGAGAAAGTGAGACCCATTTTTAGAGAATGTGTTATGTGTGTGACATTTGAAATAGTTGTGCAGATATGCACGGGTGATAGGGTGTGTGGGAACCTTGGTAATTTGATTTTATATACCGTCCGAGATAGAAGGGGCGTAGTATATGCATGAAAGGAAAATGCAAAAATTTAAAAAATACCTCAAGAAGATACATGGCTCCAGTGAAAGACTGCCGGCAGCACCGGCTGAATGCATCCAAAGAGAATAAAGGGTCGCCAAAGTCAGGCTCCCCCAATCATAAAGAGGGATGTTCGAAAGCATCCTCAGGTATGGTAAAAACCATAAGTGGACAACGTCGCCGCTCGATGCCACCAGAACCCCCTCATCCAACACCAGCAAAATGAACAACCGGGCCATCTGTCTCACCTGCAGCCCATCCTCCACATCAATCACTCTTCCTAATAAAATTTCCTTCAGCAGCGACAGATGAATGGAGTCCCCAGACACTATCCTCCCCACATCACCAAGCGCCGTGTGCACCGCCTCTGGCCTCACCCGCAAAGAGCGATCCACCTTTATATGTTCTCCATCACAATCCAGCCCCAGCAGCTGCTGTACATCTATGGGAGTTAAAGTCATCTCCGTAAAACCAAAATCAAAGGTGTGGGTAGTGTCCCACCACCTCTCCCCCAGAGCGCATAAGACTTCCGTCGAACGAGACGTCTCATCTAGCACAGACGCCAACTCCTAAAGCCTGTTGAGGATACCACCCAACGCACCATAGGTGGAAGATGCTCCCAGATATCCTTAAGCCCCATCGTCCCGCGGGCACACATATTCGACAGAGAAATATCAGACTGCCAAAAGAGAAAATCCTTGTCAAATTTCAAGAAAAAGGGGAAAATGACCAAAAAAAATCCAAAAGTCATTTCACTTACATAACCACCGGGGTTCAGCACACTCGAAGAGCGATGACGCGATGGCTCCCTTAGCAAGGTCCGCTCATCTGCAATCGGCTCGAATACGTCAAAAGGGTTCTCGCTCCCCAAAGCAAGAGGCTCCCTAGCCCTCCACTCCACGTTTGCCCAGTCATCAACAACCAACCATTCCCGGTGTACTACAATGCTCACAAAAGCGACCATTTTTAGAGATCGGAATGCTAGAACGATTCGCAGAAGAAAATCGCAGAAAGAGAAAAATCAAGAAGCTGTGATAAATGAAAGGAATTTGCCCCCTTTATATAGGATGCCAAGGGTCATGCCGATCGGCATTGACCCCCCACCTACTGATTGGCACTGACCCTTTGCCTTCTTGAGGCAGTCCAAAAGTTCGTGCCAGTTCCGAATGGCACCCTCCATACCATGCCGACCGACACCTCCCTTAAATTTTCCTACAAAAATACCAGAAAACCCTAGAAAATCCTCAGAAAATTCCTAAAAGTCCTAGAAAGAATTTATAACATTTTCACTAAGAAAATTGTGCACTTCCTCAAGCGGAACCCCTATTCCCCTAACGGAACTCTCAAAATTCAAGCGAATCTCTCTCCGGCAACGTCCCCAGAGGACCTCCAAAATATCCAAAACTCCAGGATCATCTCCTATTCCCAAAAGGTCTCAAATTTTCCCAAGAAATACGTCCAAACCCTGGACCACCTAATCATTTCTCGAGAAATCGGTACCCTAGCTCTAATCAAAATCATGAGGTAATTTCCTGGCAGAGTTCCCCGAGAATATCTTACCTAAATCCCACAAAATTGGCTTCGACTCGCAGAATTGGTCATTTTAACTTAAGCCCGCAGAATTGGCTTCGACCCGCAGAATTGGGCATCTCAAACTTAAGCCCGCAGATTGGCTTCGACCCGCAGAATTTGTCATTTCAACTTAAGTCCATAGAATTGTCTTCCACCTGAAGAATCGGTCATCACAACATAAGCCCTCAGAATTGGCTTTGACCCGTAGAATTGGTCATCTCACCTTAAGCCCGCAAAAATGGCTTCGACCCGCAGAATTGGTCATTTTAACTTAAGCCCGCAGAATTGGCTTCGACACGTAGAATTAGTCATCTCATCCTTAAGCCCACACCATAGAATTGGTTTTGACCCGCAGAATTGGTCATCTCAGCCTTAAGGCCACAAAATTGGCTTTGACTCACAAAATCAGTTATCATAACCTAAGCCCTCAGATTTGGCTTCGACCCGCAGAATTGGTCACCCCATCATTTCTTTGGTCATCATTTACTTTAAGACCATCCCCAGTATGTTCCTTCAAGCCCGCAGAATGAGCTTCAACCCACAAAATTGGTCACACTCATCTTTAAGCCTTCGAAATTGGCTTTGACCCGCAAAATCGATCACCCTCATATTTAAGCCCGCATAATTGGCTTCAACCCACAGAATCAGTCACCCTCATCTTCAAGCCCTCAGAATTGGCTTCGACCCACAGAATCGTTCACCCTCATCATCAAGCCCTCAGAATTGGCTTTGCTCAAGAGAATCGTTTATCCTCATTCTTAGGTCCTCAGAATCGAACTCGATCCTCTGGTCATCCTCTTTCAAAGGCATCATATGGTGTGTATTCGACGACCATCGTTTGTTCCTGAAAAGGTTGGAACCCCGGGTTTTTAATTTTATCAATTAAAATCAAACTTGTAATTTCCTTTTAAACTGAATCTCGATGCGGAAGCGTAAACGTTGAAAGTGATGGTTCAACAAAATGAATTACCAAATTCCAAATATTAATTACTTAAACAAAACAAAGTGAGAATTAACGAAACAAACCAAAGTAATTAATTTTCACTTAAACCGATAAAGTCCAATTAAATCCAAGTCCTAGAATTTGCCTAATTCAAGATTGTTCATATTTCAATAAAGTTAGGCCAAATCAATTTTCGCAAGTGACTTTAATTAAACAAATTTACCCAATATTATGTTAAAGTCCCATTTAAATTGAGTGTGATAATTAAACCGAATTTTATATTGAATTAATCCTAAAGCATGCGTTCTAAATTATGGTGCAAGATAAAATAAACAATATTACACTACGCCGCGATGTACGAGGAAAAACCCAAGACGGGAAAAAACCTCGGACGGCCCTAGCCACAAGTCCACTAGATATGGATTTTACAATTACAAGACAAGAGACTTACTTCCTCAACTCGAACCCTCTCAAGCCTTGACGCTCCTTCTTGTAAACACCTCTTCCTAGCGGACAACCACGGAGCTCCACCACGATCTCGGAATCCACCGATCGGACTTTATATGGTCACCGTCACCCAATCTTGGAGCCTTCAAGTGAGTAATACCGCAACAAAACGTCTTTTTCTTTGTGATGGGATGTAGAAGCAAACCCGGTGCCAAACTCCAAGTAAAGATATGTATATAGAAACTTGGATAAACAACAATTGGGTGTAAAACTAGAGTGTGTAGAATTTTCTCTTTAAAAATAACACTCAAAACATGATCTTTTTCCCTATTAGTTTTTGCTCTCAAAACACTCTCTAAGAGTTTGTATGGTATGAAAAAGATGTTTTTTCAAAAGTGATTCCCGTCCTTAATTAAGTCTGAAAAAATCAGTTAAGAAACAAGTGGGAAAATGGGGTAAAAACTGCCAAAAACGGTTCCCGCCTAGAAGTTCGTTCGAACGACATTTCGTTCGAACGAACTCTCGTTCGAACGAGACTTCTAACGACTGATCAGTTTGGACTTCGTTAGAATCTTGTTAGAAACCTCGTTAGAACGAACATTCTCGTTCGAACGACATTTCGAACGATGGACCAGTTTAGACTCGTTGGCAGACTCGTTCAAACGAAACCTCGTTAGAACGAAAAACTCGTTCGAACGACATTTCGAACGACTTCCAGAAATTTTTCTAAAATTCGACTTTGGCCCAGAAACTTTATATACTTTAATTTAAAGTTCTAATTAAATTTTTCTGAAAGTAAAACATGGTTTTTATTAAACCTAACACCCAATAAACTTTGTTCCAAGCTCCTATATATATATAATTGCATTAATACCTTGGGAGCATGGAACCATAGTTGATGACGTAGAAAACAAGGCACGCAAACCGGCATTTTGATGAAGCTTTATATTCTTTGCCGCTACGTCTTCAACAAACACTTCACAGGCTTGAGAGTATTATAATGACATACTATCCTATGAATAAATGTTTTTGTCCGGAATTAAGCCAACACAATACATGGACTCAATTGGAAATTTGTGTCCTTACAAATCTCCCCCTTTGGCTATTCCGGGACAAAAACCAAAACAAAAATCCTAAAGGGCCGTCAAGCTCACTAGACTCAAAAACATAACCCACCAAAACTTGACTCAACCCAAGGATAAAACACTTTGCCTTTTGAAATTCCGCTATAGTAGAATACCTGCACACTTAAGCAAACTCATCAAATGCATAGGGAATATCAAAATATTAAATGCAATTAATTAATTATTCCCCTAAATTAATTCTCCCCTTTATCAAACAAATGACATTTACTTAGAAAGACGTCTCCCCCTAAGATAAATCTCCCCCAAACTAAGATACGATAATAATAAGATTAGATACCATTTCTCCCCCTATCATCATTCTCCCCCTTTTTGTTCAGGAATAGACAAAGGTTAAAGAATCAAAACATAAAAGCATGTTGAAGCTTAAAGTGATAAAACATGAAAGCATATGGGCAACAAAAGCAACGCAAAGGCAAAAAAAAATATCATATATATATGTACTAGAATATATCAATAAAGGACACGCACATATGTATAGATACAAACACAAACATGACACAAAATACAATAAGTTTGCACACTCGTATGGCAAAAATGTGTCATATGGAAACGGAAGTGTAGGGGTGTGAACTAGCAACAATTAAATTTAGACCCAAACACTTAATAAACGCTCACGGAGTTCTCATTTGATTGCAAACTTCATCACATTTAAATATAACCTCATGTGACAATATAAATTGAACTCGATGAACCAACATACACAATGCATACAAGCCTAGCATATTGATGATTCTACAAACCAATAGAGTCATGACATGAAATATGCAACTAGGATAAACGGACATTGTGCAAACCGTTGATATATCATCCAATCTCCCTCAATTTGCATTTATATTAATGTTGAATGAATATATCAATCAAACATAGGCCTTGGCAATTTATTTTCTTTTTATTGCCATATTTTCTGTTTTTAGGCCTTGGACCACATATTTCTTTTAGGTCCATTTCAAAACGGTGGCTTACTATTCGCAAAGGATCACTTAGTCCTTTCGGAGCCCTTCCCCGTGCATATTTATATTTATCATGTTTTTCATTTTTCACACAAATCTCACATGCAACGGATTTTGACATGCGCTAGTCCTCCTAAGTCACAAATATGTAGATGAAAAGATTGGTAGGAGAACACCTCACATAGCTCAAATATACATATGAAGTTAAAATTTCAAAAGAGCTCGTGCATGTGTGTATAGAGGCATATGAAAATAGACTCCATTTAATCAATACAAAGTCCAACTACTCCATAAAATATGGTGAAGAGCAGAATAAGGATTGACAATCTAAACCAAAAGTTCTAGCCATGTGGGAGCGTTAAAGGAGGGATTCAAACACAAGTATATGCCACTTAAAGTGTGTCAAACCAAAATACACACAAAATAAAATCTTTTTGAGTTTTTAACATTTTTAACCAAAAATAAATATATATACTCAAAAGGATAAACAAAAATCATTTGAATCTTTCATTAAGCTCAAATTATCAAGAGATAAAATCCAAATGATAAACAAAATCTTTTTGTATTTTTCATTTAATGCAAACAAAAATGAAGGAAATATAATACAAAAGATAAACAAAAATCATAATTCTAGCATGTGGTAAGCATGAAGTATAGACTAGAAAATGATTAAACAAGCATACATTTAGCATGTGAATATAGCATGAAGTACAAGTGCTAAAGTATGCAAACACTAACACATTCAACCTTTAAATTTAGCAAGGGAGGAAGGATGTGAAAGTAAATGAGAATCAAAATCCCTATGTTGTAAGGCAACCAAGTCGGATTTCCTAACCCAAATTAATGAAGAATGACTATCTTGGGGTGTAGGAGCTTTAACTACCGTGGTTACTTTACTATGGGATTTTCTAGGAATTTGTTTAAGATCAAAACAAAATTTCCTAAGATGACCTTTTCGACCACAATGTGTACAAGTAAAAGCATGTCGAAAAGATTTACCTAAGGAGTGATCTTTAAATGCATTCCTAGTAGATTCTCCTAAAATGTTGGTTTTGGCTTTAGGGTTAAATTCATTACAAGTATTGAAGCCTAAACCAAAAGTGTCATTTTTAATTTGGACCGTTCCTAGCATTTTATCAAGTTTTTCCGAACGACACTCCAAATCAAATTTGACATTACTAGAATCTTTTAATTTATTTTTCAATTCTAAAATGTTAGATTCTAGTAAAACATTTCGCTCTTCAAAAGCAAGAAGCTTCTTTTTCAAGGATTCCATTAAACCCCTAAGGCTATCTCTCTCGCCTTCTACATATTCTAGTTTCTCTCGAAGAGTCCTCTCACGTGTCCTAAGGTCTTCTATTAAGGCACTTTCATCAACGACCTTGACACTCTCTCTTAAACAAGCTTCTAACTTCAAATTAGTTCTTTTCAAATTAATAGATTCTTTATATAATTCATGAAAAGCATTTTGAAGTTCACTCACATCAACCTCTTCTTCATTTTCACTCTCTCTTTTTTCTCCACTCTCACTATCATAAAAAATAAGGGAATCATGAACAATGGCCTTGGAAGTGGCATGTGCTATCGTGTCATCAATCGATGAGTTCTCACTATCACTCACATGACTAGCCATAAAAGCCAAAAAAAAATTCTTAGTGGGGGAATCGGGCTTCTCTTCCGTATCACTATCACTAAGGGTCGCATTATATGAAATGGGTCGCTTACCCTCTTTCCTTAGTTTAGTGGGGCACTCAAAAGCCCTATGGCCATATCCTTCACAACCAAAACACTTATTGTACTCGTCCCTATCTAAATTTTCATTACTAGGTTTAGGGATCTTATCGGCTTTAGAAATCTTCTCGCTTTTATCATGTTTAGAAGATTCAAATTTCTTAAAATCATTTTTATATTTATCTTTGTTAATTTTAAGAAATTTTCTAAATTTACGAGCAAATAAAGCCATGTCATCCGAGTCACTATCACTCTCGCTCTCTACTACTTGTTTGACCTCTTTTCGGGCTTTTAAAGCAACGCCCTTTTCGATTTTCTTTTCATTTTTAGAGGGAAACATATCCAGTTCATAGGTTTGTAAATCACCTACAAGCTCTTCTAATTTCGTAGAGGCTAAAGTGGGTAAAGAATTTAAAACGGTCACCTTTGGAATAAATCTATCGGGTAGGGACCTTAAAATTTTCTTTACTACACGGTCGTCAGGTATTTTCTCTCCCAAGTTAAATGATGAATTAACAATATCAGACAGTCTAGCATAAAATTCATCAAAAGTTTCTTTTTCATGCATTTTGATAGTTTCAAATTGAGTGGTGAGGTTTTGGAGTTTTGAAGCTTTCACGACACTCGTTCCTTCATGAGTTAATTGTAAAATATCCCAAGCTTCTTTAGCGGTTTCACACGTCATAATGCGTCGGAATTCATCCGGTGTGACAGCGCTAAACAAGGCATTTAAACCACGGGAATTAAAATTTGCTAGCTTAAACTCATTTTCAGTCCATCTATCGACGGGTTTGGGAACACGTTCATTTTCAACTAAATGAGTTGGTGGGGACCACCCGTTAACAACAGACATCCAAACACGTACATCGATAGATTTAAGTGCCGATTTCATTCGCGCTTTCCAATACGCGTAGTTTGAACCATCAAAAATAGGAAATTTTGAAAATGGGGAAAATTCCATTTTAGCCAAAAATTTAAAGGATCTTAACGAACTAATTTATCGTTTTTGGCTCTGATACCAATTTGAAAAGGTTGGAACCCTGGGTTTTTAATTTTATCAATTAAAATCAAACTTGTAATTTCCTTTTAAACTAAATCTCGATGCGGAAGCGTAAACGTTGAAAGTGATGGTTCAACAAAATGAATTACCAAATTCGAAATATTAATTACTTAAACAAAACAAAGTGAGAATTAACGAAACAAACCAAAGTAATTAATTTTCACTTAAGCCGATAAAGTCCTATTAAATCCAAGTCCTAGAATTTGCCTAATTCAAGATTATTCATATTTCAATAAAGTTAGGCCAAATCAATTTTCGCAAGTGACTTGAATTAAACAAATTTACCCAATATTAGGTTAAAGTCCCATTTAAATTGAGTGTGATAATTAAACCGAATTTTATCTTGAATTAATCCTAAAGCATGCGTTCTAAATTATGGTGCAAGATAAAATAAACAATATCACACTACGCCGCGATGTACGAGGAAAAACCCAAGACGGGAACAAACCTCGGACGACCCTAGCCACAAGTCCACTAGATATGGATTTTACAATTACAAGACAAGAGACTTACTTCCTCAACTCGAACCCTCTCAAGCCTTGACGCTCCTTCTTGTAAGCACCTCTTCCTAGCGGACAACCACGGAGCTCCACCGCGATCTCGGAATCCACCGATCGGACTTTATATGGTCACCGTCACCCAATCTTGGAGCCTTTCTCCAAGTGAGTAATACTGCAACAAAACGTCTTCTTCTTTGTGATGGGATGTAGAAGCAAACCCGGTGCCAAACTCCAAGTAAAGATATGTATATAGAAACTTGGATAAACAACAATTGGGTGTAAAACTAGAGTGTGTAGAATTTTCTCTTTAAAAATAACACTCAAAACATGATCTTTTTCCCTATTAGTTTTTGCTCTCAAAACACTCTCTAAGAGTTTGTATGGTATGAAAAAGATGTTTTTTCAAAAGTGATTCCCGTCCTTAATTAAGTCTGAAAAAATCAGTTAAGAAACAAGTGGGAAAATGGGGTAAAAACTGCCAAAAACGGTTCCCGCCTAGCAGTTCGTTCGAACGACATTTCGTTCGAATGAACTCTCGTTCGAACGAGACTTCTAACGACTGACCAGTTTGGACTTCGTTAGAATCTCGTTAGAAACCTCGTTAGAATGAACATTCTCGTTCGAACGACATTTCGAACGACGGACCAGTTTAGACTCGTTGGCAGACTCGTTCGAACGAAAAACTCGTTCGAACGACATTTCGAACGACTTCCAGAAATTTTTCTAAAATTTGATTTTGGCCCAGAAACTTTATATACTTTAATTTAAAGTTCTAATTAAATTTTTCTGAAAGTAAAACATGGTTTTTATTAAACCTAACACCCAATAAACTTTGTTCCAAGCTCCTATATATATATATAATTGCATTCATACCTTGGGAGCATGGAACCATAGTTGATGACGTAGAAAACAAGGCACGCAAACCGGCATTTTGATGAAGCTTTATATTCTTTGCCGCTACGTCTTCAACAAACACTTCATAGGCTTGAGAGTATTATAATAACATACTATCCTATGAATAAATGTTTTTGTCCGGAATTGAGCCAACACAATACATAGACTCAATTGGAAATTTGTGTCCTTACAGTTCCAAACTCACCCGTCGAGGGGCTCTGTAGACACCCCATTCTAATACCCCCTAACCTCTCCTTAGCTCCCTAGCACCTCCCTTCATTATTGCAAACCCAAGTCACACCTCGGGTACTGACCTAAAGGCCATCGAGCACTCCCAGGCTTCGTTTGACCAAAATTCAAACTTTTTAGTTCAACCGATACTAAATGAATCTTTGAAGGTAACTGAAACCCCTTTCCAATTGTCCATCCCGTGCACGATTCTGACTTACCACGCGGACGAACGACCCATTTCCCCCCCAAATTCGATCAAGAGGTCACCGGACTCTCCCAAGCTCCATTTGACCAAATTTAATTCTTCAGATCGATCGAGATTGAATGAATCTTCAAAGGGAACTAAAACCCCTTTCCAACGGTCCTCCCCGTATGCGATTCTGACTTACGTTACGGACCAACGATCCGTTTTACTCTAAAAGATCACTAAACGCTTCCAGGCCCCGGTTGACCAAATTCAGCTCCCCAAACCAGGCCAAACTCTTTGGAATGTTGAAGTACATCTCCTAACCTTTCTAACGGGTTATCCCGTGCATGATTTTAACTTACCATGCGAACGAACGATCCATTTGCGTCTGACGATCCCCCGTCCCAAGGAACGATAAACGCGTCCGAGCCACATTTGACCCAAAATCAACTCTCGAACCTGGGAGAAATCCAAAGGACTTTCAAAGGTCTCTAAAATACATTTTCAACGGTTTTCCCCGTGCACAATTCGGATCAACGATTCGCACTCTATGACCAATTTTCTGATGGAACCTGAAAGACACTGCTAAACCGTAGGTTCCAAGCCTTGCCTATCGGCAGTATGCCTAAACACACCTGTAGATTGGCAGGACTTGGGCTATGCCAATCGGAAATGCCCCGGGCCTATAAAAAGGAGGGCCTAACTTCATTCCAAGAGAGGAGAAAAATCAGAGATCCATCACTCTCAGCAAGCTCAGAAAACCCCTCTCGAAGTCATCGTGATTTCCACATACCAATCCCTTTCCAACCTTCACCTCTCATCACCTTCTTCATCAAAATTGGTGAATTAAGTATCCTCCATTATCACCCAAGTGCAAGGGCTTCTCTCCAACACCCAAGATCAAGCTCAAGATCTTCAAGAAGGTCCAACTTTCTCAAATCTCTCTTTAAATTCGCATTAACTTATTTTGTTACTCAATACTTTTATTCTCTAATCTCTCATCTCACATATCTTAATATACTTTTTATCTAGTATTATCGTACATCTCTTATTTTCATATAAATAAAACCCCCAAAAAACAAGAAAAAGAAGATTTGCTCGTAAATTCCAAACGGGAATTCTCACACTTTTCTCATAACTATAACACTTTTTTACACACACACCCATATAAGAGAAGGCCCCGATTGGATTTATGGGATAAATCCCACCCCTCATTTTTCATACAAACTACGTGAACTTTGATGCCTCTATAGGCTACGTAGGCGTCTCGGGGTAAAACCCGAGACGCGAGTCCTTTTTTTACTTTTTTCATATTTTTCTATTTTCTTGAAACTTAACTCTCTTAAATTCTACGTATTTACATATATATATATTTGTTCTTAATGGCGTATTATTCCACATGCGTTATCATTCCTTTATAATGATCGACGCTAGGATAATCGCATAAATCCTATTTTCTAATATTACTTTTAGTAACATTCCAATGGATGACTCGCTTTATCTCTTCCATGATACAAGTCGATGATTCCAATCTCCACTACGTATACACATTCACACATATCACGGGGAAATGAAGGAAAATAGCAACAACCCATGAGAGACTGTAAGGGCGGAATGGGTGCCTAACACCTTCCCATTTCGTAACTTAGCCCCCGGACCCTTTTCGAATCATTTTGGTTTCGTATATATTAGTATGTCTTTGGATGATGTCCTTCGGGATGGCTCCCTTTTCTTTTGTCTGTTTTGAGTAAAATAGACTGGCGACTCTATCTTTCTACATTTTTCACCTCATCAACGACGCTGACCGAAGCGCTCCCAAGAGGGATGTGCGGGACCTAAAGGGATCCTCTACCACCACGAGGAAATACCCGGGGATGGCCACAGAGACTTTTTGAGAAGGAACATATCTTGAAAAAAATAAAAACAATCTAAACAAAGACCCCAAAGAAATTTTATATTCTCAAAGGTCAACTGATTGACTCGGGGATCACAACTGTTGATATTCTAAAGGGATTGATCTCCTTGATATTTGACAAGGCTGTGCTGGAACCCCATTTTTGCCCCATGTATGTGTTGCTGTTCTCCGACCTTAACGAGAAGCTACTTCGACCTTAAGGAGAAGTCAATAGTCCCTTTCTGTCTAAGAGGCAAATCTGCCCCCCGTTTTACTTTTTTTCCCAAAGGAAAGTCGACTGGTTATGGTGCTGGCGACACACCGATTTCTCTTAACGTGTATGACTTGACACCCACGAACAATTCTGCCTATCAGACTGTTTTTTGTATCTTTAAATATGGTGCAGAAGTTCGTTGTGTTGAATATGCATTTTGAGCTCATGACTATCCAACCAGTGGTGTATTTTATGTTGAACCTCGATAATGCCCAGGATTCAAGTTTCGGAAGTTAGTATTTACCGGGGCTACACGATTGGACCCCACCCCGATTAGGGAGTTCATGGAGCATCACACGACAAGCAACAATGGTGATACATATCACTTGATTTTCAAGAATTTCAACCATTTCTACAAGGATATTTTCTACAATATCACTGGGAAGTCGATCCCAAAATGGGTAAATCGATTCGCAAAAATAGGGTCTCTCTTCAACTGTGTACTGCCCGAAGCCCTAAATTTTTTGGCTGTGCAACATGACCCAAATCACCAAGCATATGATAGTGAAAAGAGAAGGCTTAGAAGTGGCTTAAATTACTTATCTTCGATCTCAACGAGACAGAGATAGTTATCGACATCATCTTTGTTTCTACAGTCCCCATTAAAAGGCTGCTTACCCACATGGGAGCTGAGACACTCTAACAATGGATCGATGAATGAAAAGTATGAAATATGAAAGATGACACCACGCTTAAACCTTCCTTCTTTCAAGTAGCATAAGCTTTTGCGGAGGGAAATGTGTAATGTGGGTTTCTTTTGTATGTCAACACTAGAAAGGTTGCTTGTTTTACTGTCATCAATATCTCTGTTTAAGTAAGTAATTAGTTGTGGTTATGAAGCCAATGCACTTAATTTTTTTTAGAAGATGTGAATATTACTTTGATCCTATACTAGTATTATAATTTTGGTTCAACTTGGGATAATATCTTAGTGATATATGACCTTAAAATGGTAAGAGGGTGTTATGCATGACCAGTACTTGGGATAATATCCGTGTTTGGAATTTGAGATTGCATTTATTATTATGTATATATGAGTGTCAATATATGTCTTGCATATATGACTTAATACTCTGTCAATATATATTTTACATTTATTATGATTCAGATATGATGCTTTTATCAGAAGACCTCTAGGTTTTACACTGGGTGCTATATCATTTTGGTTTTATTATGAGATTTTTTTATTTTATAATTTATTATAGGTCTGTGGAAATAGAGGCCTCTAAACTATTATACTAAAAAGGTGTTCTGAAAAATCTCCTTTAAGTGTAAAAGTTATTCATGATTTGGCATGGCTGACTTGCCATCCGAAAGGTATGTTCTCCATTAGAATTTGATGTATTTTTTCTTCTAAGGTACTGTAACTGCGTAAGAACCCAGGAGTAGTTAACATTGAAATTCTTATATCATCAAGAATGGAAGAAGCAGAAGCAGTCAGTAGAAAAGAAACACAAGGTATGCAGTTGTTACATGGTTAAATAAAGGAAAAGGATTGGAGATTTGTAAGAAGTTAACTTCTCATGGGGTCATGGTGGTTTTGAAAACTAGAGATGAGAAGAGGGGAATTAAAGCTATTCAAAAATGAAAAGGGTGTGGGCTCTCTAATCGTGTGGTCTTTCATCATCTTGATGCGGTGAACTCACATACTATAACTTCTCTTGTTGAATTTATTAAGACCAATTTCGAAGGCTTGATATTTTGTCAGCAAGGACAAAAATCAATTGGAATGAAAGAATGACACAATAATATGACTTGATAGTACAATGTCTTCAAACAAATTACTATGGTGACAAAAATGATTGAAGCATTTATTCCCTTCCTCCAGTTGCCTGATTTGTCGAGGATTGTAAATGTTTACTTTGCCATGGGAATGTTAAAGGTACAAAACCCTTCTTTAAATGTATAAGTTTGCAATATGCTTAGAACTGATTTAGTATGTTAGTAGTTTCTCTAGAGAGTGATTTTACCTCGAGTTTTGCTAATAAAAAAAACTGCGTAAGAACCTAAAATTGCGTAAAAAAACTGCTTTTAGCCTCGAGTTTTTCAATACTCAGGGTCCTTAAACCTTTATATATTTTATTGCTCGACGTTTTCTTGATTTTTACTGTTTTACCATGTTGTTGAAGAAAGTGGAACTAAGCATTAGTTTAATCTTTATATTCCAGATTATACTTTTCTCAATAATTATTGGATAATGTTGTAGGTGTTGCTAAATGTATGATTGCAATGTAATTTATTTTATATTTGGTTTGTATAGTTTGTGTACTGACTTTGGACTAGGTTTGGTAAGAGAAAACATGGAGAGATATAAAAGGAACCTTTATGAAAATGGTCATTACTTAATTCTAATGTAATTATCTTCATTGTGTTAATAATTTCAGCATCGATGAGCCCAACACTTTCATGAAACGGATCCATAGTATGTTGAAGCTTGGTCTTAGCATTGATGATGATGCAAGTGAGGATGTTGCAAACATGCCACCATTGTTGGAAGGAAATGTAGATAGTAAGGGTAGCAAGATGGAGGAAGTTGACGAAATTTAAAGCTTTTGTAAAGTCTCTTTATAGTTTCTCTTTACTGAACTATGGTTTTCTTTTATCTCCTTATTATTTTAAGCTGTCTTTGGATTTATTAGTTTATGGAAAGAAATGTATGGTCACTTTGGCTAATCAAGATATTATGTTATTTCTGATACATTAATATTTAGTCAGTTAGTTTTGTTACAACTGAGCACATAATTTTTTCCCATTTTACTTTACATTATCAAATGCTATGGAGAAACGATGTATTGATGTTTGGTAGTGGTGTTCGAGAAATTAGGTTCTTTATATGTACACATTTGTTGATATTTTACATACGCACATCTCCACGTTATTAAAGTGTCGCAGAAATTTCCGGTATTACACACATCTTTACTCGAGAGAAATTTTCTCTGTGCCTTTAGGCGCGGGCACTTCGCTTGTATATATATATATATATATATCTTAGCTGTCCTTTCTTGAGGGAGAAAATAAAGTTTCAATTTTTATCAATATAAAATAACAATTTTTTATCAAACCATCATAAATTATTAAAATATTAGCAAACAAAGTTTTAATTTCATGGGACATATAAACAACAATCTTATGATTTCCTCCAGCGAGGATGATAATACATATCTCACATAAATTGACTACAATTTGAACTCTTTTTCATACGTAAAAAATTTTCATTCACTTTTTTAAATATGCATACAATCATCGTCATTACACTATCCTCATTTTAACGTAAACATTCATCTCATTTAATTCAATTCATTATTGTTTTGTTTAGTATTCAAAAGTAAATATGATATTTTAATTAATTACTATTAAGTGTAGCTACAAAAATCTGACATTTCGCACTACGAGTTCGCAATGTCATTTCATAGTGATATTTTGCATTACGAATTTGCAGGGATGTTGCTATAAAAAATCATTACCTATACACAAGATTTTGAACTACATCCAATTTTTATATTATTCATAACTACTTTCAATACAATCCACACATTTTTCGAAGAGTAGGATATTATCTGCTTCTTTGAATATTTGCTAAACTTTTAATAACATGTCATTGTCTCTTCTTCTTATATAATTTAAACGAGTATTATCTCTTTACTTAAAAAATGTCACATATGTTGGAAGTCAGTAATGAATTACTAATTTGGATAGTTTCACTTTTGTGTATTGTTGATATTTTGAACGCACTTGCTACACAAAAAAAAAAATTATGGAAATATGTTTACATGGTGATACACTAGATGAAATTTACATGGAAGATATACCCATGTGAAAATTTGAGAATAGTGACTTGTTGAAAAAATAGTTCCATACTAGTTATATCAAGCCTTCAAATGACATCAAAATATATTTATGTTGTGATGTGGTTTATGGTGCAGTTGGTGGGAAGCGGAGTCTTTGGTTGAAGATTTTAGTACTAGTAGAGATATAAAGGTTTAACATGTTTTTGCAATATTGTCTATCCGCGCTGGTTTACCAAAGGGAAAGTAATTTGTATAAGAATTATAGAGGGAGGGTGTTTTTAAAAGTAATTGGGTTTTCTGGAAGTAAGCATTCTGGTGTTTTGAAGTGGTGTAAGAATTCAAATATATTCATTATGCTTGGTATAATTATGTTTGTAAGATACATGATATTTAGGAGACGCTTATATAAGGATAAGTACAAACAGTTAGATTTTGCATAATGCAAAATTGAGGCAATCCTTAGGAGGAGCACTTTTTTTAAAATATAAGTGTAAAACTATCATGCTTAACCTGTATTAGATTTCCGAGTTCCAAAATGGTGTTATACAATGATTATGGTCGCACAAATGTTCATCTCACATTGCGAAATGTTCATTTCACATTGTGATCAACAATGATTTCGCAATGACAATATTTATTTCTCATTGCAAAATTAGGACTTCACAGTGAGAAATGTTTATATTGTTATTCGATATTTTATCAAAATAATGAACTTTGTTTGTTCTTTTGCATTATGAATTCCTCTAGAGAGCACTATTACCACCAAACGAAGAGACAAATTAATGCTTCAATTTCACAAACATTATTAAAAATAAAAAAAAATGGATAACTGTAACAACCCGTCCTTTTGGAGACAATTAAATTTCATACTTGGATATAAATTGGCAATTTAGAGACTTTCTTGAAATAGTGATTTTGGGGATTCTCGAGGATTTAATGAGTTTCGATGGGTGTTGTAATTTCTTTTGGGACTAAATAGGTCGAAGTATTTTAATTATATGTCGTAGTTGAGTAAAGCGACAAAAGAGGTAAGGGTTAGAATAGTGATTTGCGATCAAGTACCTCGGATGGGAATTTTTACTGCGCTGTGAGTCTCGAAATGTCCGAGATAGTCGAAAAAGAGTGTCTGATTGTCGAAATTGAGTTTCGGGGAATTTTAGAGCTAAACGGGCTCGTAATTGAGTAAACGAGTCGTTTTTGGGTTTTAGGGGTTAAAACCCTTTTCTCCTTATAAAAGGAGGAAGAGAGGGAGAAAAAGAGAAAGAAAGAAGAGAGAAAAGAGGGAAGAGAGAGAGGAGGAAGAAAAGAGGAGATTTCGGCCTACCTCCGCGGGATTCGGATTGAGGTCGTCGGATTATATCCACGAGGCAAGTGTTTACTTGCTTTATTTCCTTTTTGCATAAATATCTCATATCGTAGTTTGGTATAAACAAACCCTAAAGATTTTGGGTCGGGTATTCGTGAATAAAATGAGTTTTCGAGAGTTAAAACGAATAAACCCCTAAAATTTTATAATTGAAGAAACTCAGATTTTAACCTAAATTAAATGGTTGTTTAGGGTTCTAGGATGTTTAGAAACCTTAATATATGTGTATTTGTAGTTGGTTGAGGTTGTAGGATGTTGGGTGAGGCGACAAAAGCTTGGGAGATGCTTTAATGGCCGAAACCATCTCGGAGAAGATGATGAATAGTAAACTGTGTGCTTACCGAATCGATTAGGCCTCGAGGAGAATCGATTCGTCTTATGGTAAAAAAATAAAAATTGTAGATCTTTTCGACATGGTCGTGTGGGTACCAACCGCATATTTTTCTGATTTTTTTTGGATTTATAGTGATTTTTCTACAAAATGTTGTCCGAGGTCAAAATCGTTTGTCAGAAATTATTGGAGATAAATATTAGGGGTTCTCAAAAGGATTATTAGGACCTCTAAATAATTTGAGGAGATAATAAAAACTTTGGGTTTGTAGTAATAACTCCAAGTTATGATTTAAATGGAGATTGGATTGAATTTTGGGTATTTGGAGATTAAAAAAATTGCCCAAACACTGCCCCTCGAACAGGCCGAATCGATTCGCCTAAGGGGATCTATAATTCTGCAGTGGGCCAAATCGATTTGGATATAGACCGAATCGATTCTCCATTAAGGACCTGTTTGGAGAACACTTTCCGAATCGATTCGGATTGGGGGCCAAATCAATTCCCAATTTGGGCGAATCGATTCCCTTTGGTCAGAATGGCCAGTTTTCTTTCCTTAAGAGTGTGGGGAGTTCAATTTTGATTTGGGAATATAGGTATATATTCGCTTAGTGAGAAACAGTATAATTGGAGATATCCAATAAATCCGTAGATGGGATTTTGGTATATATTACTTATTAAAGTAAGGAAATACTTTGGGTTTAGTATCATGCGAATATGAATGCATGATTATGACTCTTTGAGAGAATCTTTGGGATTATTGGTCATCGCTAGATGAAATTGGTAATTATGGCCATATATATATTTTAGGAGGAATATATGCTATATGTATATACTATGTGAATAAACTATATATATGATATGATGTAAATGATTTTGAAAATAAAATATGAATGTTTTCAAAATGGAAAAGAAATGATTTTTCATAATTAATAAATTATGGTTAGACACCTCCCTAAATCGCTATCATAAGGGAAGTTGCGTGCGTATGGTGATGCCCCTTGGCTAATGAATGCAGGGTGGATATAGTCCTATAGGCCATATGGGCGATTATTGTTACTGCGCTGGTTAGGAGATTCTGGGTGTGGTCTTGACTTTCCCGCAGGCATATGGCCGCTTCCCGACGTTGGTAGGTTCCCAGGTTGTCTTGTTTGATAGGCCCTGAAAGATGATAGACATTTAGGGGCGCGTCCAGTGGGGAAACCCAGAGGGACGGTCTTAGATTTGTTAAAGCAATTAATGATAATAAATTGGCCTTAATTTACATTTCCTGGATGGAAGAAGGGAAATGGGATAAAGGTTTTGGCTTCGGTAACAATTCCGGAAGGAAGAAGGGATGTGGAAGCATGTGATATGATCAAAGCATTTTTATGATAATGAAAATGGCTTTGAATACATTTCCCGAGTATAAAAAGGGAAATGGGAAATTTTGAAATGGAAAAGCATTTTTATGATAATAAAACTGGCTTTTGAAAGGTATATGATTTGTTAAAGCAATTCATGATAATGAATTGGCTTTTGAAATACATTTCCTGGATATGAGAAGGGAAATGGAAAGTTTTGAGATAAAAAAAATGAAAAGTATTGATAAATACTTTGTATATGAATCCTCAGTCCGGGAGATAGATCTGGATGTATGTTGTAGTATGAATATATATATGGATGAATCGAGTGCCAAGGATCTAATGGATCTCGATGATCGACCTTGCCACATAGTAGTGTATCGGGGGGGGTTCCTTGTTTGTATTTCGTTTTGCGAGACACCCCACGCACTAACATGGCATATCATTGAGACTGGGGTGAAGTTTAGCCCTTAGTACATTACTTGGACTATCTAGGGTTGATAGTGGTTGGGGAATAGACTAGTTTAGCAAGGTAGCTTGACTAGGATGTTTAGAAGGATCTGTTAGGAGTGCACTGTTAGTGGAGAGGTGAGGGGTATCTCATGGGAGTGCGATACCAAACTTAAATATGAGATAAAACCTTTTTCTAAAAATAAGGCCTTTATAAACTTGCTAAATATTTTCAAAACTCGGGCTCTGACCCGTTTATCTACTTTTTCTTTCTTGCTATATTATATATATATATATATATATATATATATATTGGTGTCCAGACATAGGGACGCCTGGATGACACATCCTTCGAGTCAGACGTCTGCTGCAGCAGCTGTGGATGCGTGTAGGATTCTCGATAGACGCTTCTATCCTTGTACTCTAGATATGAGGTATTGTATAAACATTCGGGTTAATAATTCAACAACATTTATTTATTCTTTGAGTACAGCATTTGATATGGTTGTATATTTTTGACCGGGTGTTCGGTTATTTTTTTTCATTTCAGTTTCATTTACGCATAAACTGTGTGGATGTTTTAATTTTGTAGTTGTTAAAAGAGTTGTAAAGTAAAATTTTGACACCGGCCTAATAGGTTATTAGTAATTAAATGGATTTTCTAAAGTGATGCTAAGAATGATCCATATGAGACTCCTGTTATAATTTGATATAGGAGTGATCACCCGGTATTTGATTAGGCGGGGTGTCACAGATGGTATCAGAGCATCAGGTTCTAGTGTCCTTAGGAATCTGTGCAGACGTACTACGTTTTCAGCGTTGCTCTCGATTTGTTATAGAGCCTAAGGATTAGGATTGTTGATTTCTCTTGTGAGATTTTGTTTTCCTGCCATATTATAAGATTATAGTAATCTTTTATGCGCTCGTTTGAGAATCGTATGCGAGGCTTGGATGGCGGCAGGAGGTGGGGCTTAGTTGGAGCTTTAAGGTTGAAGCTCATAGTGGAGTTTCCTTTTAACGAAGAAGTTAAGAGGACTAGTAAGATGATAGTAAGGAGCAGGGCAAAGTTATTGTTATGAGTTTTACCTCAAGGAAGAGGTATAAGTGGCGTGGCTAGATAAAGTCACGGTGTTCGTTAGCCCTAGACTCGTGTGTGTAATTTGAGCTTTGTGTCGGTATCGATAACATTATATCATGTATGCATATGTGTTGTTCGAAATAGCGGAGTTTTATTTTCCTTCATTCGCCATAGAGGCGGGTGTTGATATATTATATATATATATCTGGTTAGTAATACTCGTTCTATATGTTTATACGAGTATGGTGATATGGTGAGTATATAATGTTATTGGTATTTTCGGAGCGATACCAGGCTATTGATGGCAAGACTATCGTGTCCATGGTTCCTGGAGGGAACGGGTTGTTGTTGCGGCGTCTCACCTGGATACAGGTTGACTTCGCCTTTATTATTATGGGTACATGGAACTTCTATGAGCAGAGGTTTCATTATCGTGATTTGAGTATATGGCGACCTTATATATATGATTTAAGGCCGCAGGATTATTGTTGAGCTGAAGATAAAGCTCATTATTGTTTGTGCAAGGACTTTAAATTTGTGCGAGCGCAGGGTGGTGTGACTCTTAGTTAGAGATAGGAGTTCAGATCACCTTTTTTTTAGAATAGGGGATAGGGTTATCCCGGTTGCATGTTTGAAATAACAGAACTCCATGACCGAAGAAGTCAAGTGTCAATGTGTTGAGGGGTTCCTTGTTTCGATTTCTCTTTGCAAGACGCTCCACACACGACTCTTAACATCATAGGGATTGGAGAGACGTTGTAGGATGCAAGGATGTTGGTTTTGTGGAAAGGTCTTATAGTGTGGATGAACCACTATAGGCTATGAGCCACATGATGTTGATATACTTATGGAAATATTGTGCTATGGAAAAGCACTAAAGTAGTCCCTTCACCACAAGTGGGTGGGTGTAGTAGGACTTAGAGAAATTGATTTGAGGATAACAGTCAGGCCTTAATGAAAAGGCAAATTTTGAGAAGGTATGTTTTGGGTATGATGTACGTGACACTTTTACAGAAAGTGGGCACTTCGATTGGTTAGGTTTCCTTCTGTATGGGCGGAAGGATAAGATAGTAGAAATCCATTCGTAGTTTAGCATATGAAAGATTTAGGATGTCCCGCTGGTGCGACTTGGGTCACTATATCTTGATGATCGACAACACAAGGGAGTAGTGTAACGGGAGGGTTCCTTATTTGGATTTCGCTTTGGCGAGACGTCCCACGCATGAAACCAAGCAATTGTCGGGATTTGAGAGAGGCCTTGGGCACTAGGGACATACTTAGGATTTCACTAGTTCTCATAGGTAGGGTAACCCTTAGGCCGTACTATTATATAGGACGTAATTTCGATAGTGTTAGTGGCTCCAAGGTTAGGAGAATTGATTTCGCGAGTTCGGAGGACCCATATGTGAGTATTACACTGAGGAAAGGAGACCCTTATTGGGAGAGAGTGTTACATGTCAGACATTCACATGGATGTACGGATGTGCACGGGTTAGAAAGGTGTATGGGCACCTTAGTAAGTTGGTTTATATACCGCCTGAAATAGAATGGGCGTGGTATGTAAATTTGAAATTTATGCCATGAGGCACTAGTAATGATGAGTGCTATGTGATGCTATTGGAGTCACTTTACGACCGTGGTAGCCGTATAGAATATGGTTGGGAACCATTGGGTTAGTATCGTTCCTCTTGAGGTATTAGGATTTGGAGCTATTCTAGGATTTGCGGTGTAGGTTGTATCTGAATTTCGAGGACGAAATTCCGTTGTAAGGTGGGGAGTATGTAACAACCCGTCCTTTTGGAGACAATTAAATTCCATACTTGGATATAAATTGGCAATTTGGAGACTTCCTCGAAATAGTGATTTTGGGGATTCTCGAGGATTTAATGAGTTTCGATGGGTGTTGTAATTTCTGTTGGGACTAAATAGGTCGAAGTATTTTAATTATATGTCACAGTTGAGTAAAGCGACAAAAGAGGTAAGATTTTAATTGGAAAACCCGCATTAAATTATAAGGGTTAGAATAGTGATTTGCGGTCAAGTACCTCGGATGGGAATTTTGACTGCGCCGTGAGTCTCGGAATGTCCGAGATAGTCGAAAAAGAGTGTCCGATTGTCGAAATTGAGTTTAGGAGAATTTTAGAGCTAAACGGGCTCGTAATTGAGTAAACGAGTCGTTTTTGGGTTTTAGGGGTTAAAACCCTTTTCTCCTTATAAAAGGAGGAAGAGAGGGAGAAAAAGAGAAAGAAAGAAGAGATAAAAGAGGGGAGAGAGAGGAGGAAGAAAAGAGGAAGAAAAGGGGAGATTCCGGCCTACCTCCGCGGGATTCGGATTGAGGTCGTCGGATTATATCCACGAGGCAAGCGTTTACTTGCTTTATTTCCTTTTTGCATAAATATCTCATATCGTAGTTTGTTATAAACAAACCCTAAAGATTTTGGGTCGGGTATTCGTGAATAAAACGAGTTTTCGGGAGTTAAAACGAATAAACCCCTAAAATTTTATAATTGGAGAAACTTAGGTTTTAACCTAAATTAATTGGTGGTTTAGGGTTCTAGGATGTTTAGAACCCTTAATATATGTGTATTTGTAGTTGGTTGAGGTTGTAGGACGTTGGGTGAGGCGACAAAAGCTTGGGAGAAGTTTTAATGGCCGAAACCGTCTCGGAGAAGACGATAAATAGTGAACTGTGTGCTTACTGAATCGATTCGGCCTAGAGGAGAATCGATTCAGCTCCTGGTCAAAAAATAAAAATTGTAGATATTTTTGACACGGTCGCATGGGCGCTGACCGCATATTTTTCCGATATTTTTTGGATTTATAGTGATTTTTTTACAAAAAGCTGTTTGAGGTCGAAATCGTTTGTCAGAAATTATTGGAGATAAATATTAGGGGTTCTCAAAAGGATTGTTAGGACCTCTAAAGAATTTGAGGAGATATTAAAAACTTTGGGTTTGTAGGAAGAACTCCAAGTTATGATTTAAATGGAGATTGGATTGAATTTTGGGTATTTGGAGATTAAAAAAATTGCCCAAATAGTGCCCCTCGAACAGGCCGAATCGATTCGGGTCTTGGCCGAATCGATTCTCCTAAGGAGATCTATAATTCTGAAGTGGGCCGAATTAATTCGGATATAGACCGAATCGATTCGCCATTAAGGACCTGTTTGCAGAACACTTTCCGAATCGATTCGGATTGGGGGCCGAATCGATTTGCCCACCTAAATCGATTTGCAATTTGGTCGAATCGATTCACTTTGGTCAGAATGGCCAGTTTTCTACCCTTAAGAGTTTGGGGAGTTAAATTTTGATTTGGGAATATAGGTATATATTCGCTTAGTGAGAAACGGTATAATTGGAGATATCCAATAAATCCGTAGATGGGATTTTGGTATATATTACTTATTAAAGTAAGGAAATACTTTGGGCTTAGTATCATGCGAATATGAATGCATGATTATGATTCTTTGAGAGAATCTTTGTGATTATTGGTCATCGCTAGATGAAATTGGCAATTATGGCCATATATATATTTGAGGAGGAATATATGGTATATGTATATTGTACTTCTTCAAAAGTATATATATGATATGATGTAAATGATTTTGAAAATAAAATATGAATGTTTTAAAAATGGAAAAGAAATGATTTTTCATAATTAATAAATTGTGGTTACACACCTCCCTAAATCGCTATCATAAGGGAAGTTACGTGCGTATGGTGATGCCCCTTGGCTAATGAATGCAGGGTGGATATAGTCCTATAGGCCATATGGGCGATTATTGTTACTGCGCTGGTTAGGAGATTCTGGGTGTGGTCTTGACTTTCCCGCAGGCATATGGCCGCTTCCCGATGTTGGTAGGTTACCAGGTTGTCTTGTCTGATTGGCTCTGGAAGATGATAGACATTTAGGGGCACGTCCAGTGGGGAAACCCGGAGGGATGGTTTAGATTTGTTAAATCAATTTATGATAATAAATTGGCCTTAATTTTCATTTCCTGAATGGAAGAAGGGAAATGGGATAAAGGTTTTGTCTTCGGTAACACTCCCGGATGGAAGAAGGGATGTGGAAGCATGTGATATGATCAAAGCATTTTTATGATAATGAAAATGGCTTTGAATACATTTCCCGAGTATAAAAAGGGAAATGGGAAATTTTGAAACGGAAAAGCATTTTTATGATAATAAAACTGGCTTTTGAAAGGTATATGATTTGTTAAAGCAATTCATGATAATGAATTGGCTTTTGAAATACATTTCCTGGATATGATAAGGGAAATGGAAAGTTTTGAGATAAAAAAAATGAAAAGTATTGATAAATACTTTCTATATGAATCCTCAGTCCGGGAGATAGATCCGGATGTATGTTGTAGTATGAATATATATATATGGATGAATTGAGTGCCAAGGGTCTAATGGATATCGATGATCGACCTTGCCTCATAGTAGTGTATCGGGGGGGTTCCTTGTTTGGATTTCGCTTTGCGAGACACCCCACGCACGAACATGGCATAGCGTTGAGACTGGGGTGAAGTTTAGCCCTTAGTACATTACTTGGACTATCTAGGGTTGATAGTGGTTGGGGAATAGACTAGTTTAGCAGGGTAGCTTGACTAAGATGTTTAGAGGGATGCGTTAGGAGTGCACTGTTAGTGGAGAGGTGAGGGGTATCTCATGGGATTGAGATATCAAACTTAAATATGAGATAAAACCTTTTTCTAAAAATAAGGCATTTATGCACTTGCTAAATATTTTCAAAACTCGGGCTCTGACCCGTTTATCTACTTTTCCTTTCTTTCTATATTATATATATAGGTGTCCAGACACACGGACGCCTGGATGACACATCCTTTCAGTCAGACGTCTGCTGCAGCAGCTGTGGATGCGTGCAGGATTCTTGATAGACGTTTCTATTCTTGTACTCTAGATAGGAGGTATTGTATAAACATTCGGGTTAATAACCCAACATCATTTATTTATTCTTTGAGTACAGCATTCGATATGGTTGTAAATTTTTGACCGAGTGTTCGGTTATTTTATTTCATTTCAGTTTCATTTACGCATAAATTGTGTGTATGTTTTAATTTTGTAGTTGTTAAAAGAGTAGTAAAGTAAAATTTTGACAATGGCTAATAGGTTATTAGTAATTAACTGGATTTTTGACAGTGATGCTAAGAATGATCCATATGAGACTCCTGTTATAATTTGATATAGGAGTGATCGCCCGGTATTTGATTAGGCGGGGTGTCACCATAACACAAAATATTTGTAGAAAAGGGAAGAGATATATTAATGTTGAAATTTCGCAAAAAAATGGCTATCACAATTACATTTACAATCATATATTTCCCACTGCTATTTCGCACTAATATTTCTCAATGCTATTTCATAACGCAAAATAGAATTGACCATATTTGATTTTTGTAATTTCTAATTCGCAATGATTCTCACAAAGTTTTATAGCACTAATAAAAAAATTGTGAACAAAATTGAATTATAATGTATTGTATTCTGTAGATCCAATTACAATCGATAATATTCTTAACAAAATTGAAACTTTAAATATATTTTGATGTATTTTCAACTGTAAAAATAAAATAACAAACAATATATTGACTAAACTCACCGAGTACGAGATTTTGGATTAAAATTTAGTCGTTTTTCCGCAGGACTTGATTGAAAATCGATGTTTTCACTTATTGTTGATAATGAAATTTATTAACATAAAAAAATTGACATTCTACTGTAGATGAACACGATTTGTAGCAAAATGAGGAATGTATAAAAAAGCTTACAATTTAATCTGCAAATGGAATAACTCGATATTTGTATGAAACGGTAATGATGAAATTTTTTAAAGTACAACAATATTTTTTAAGGCTTTTTATTTTTTAAAATTCAACACACATGTAGGGGATAATGGTTTTGTTATGGTAATCGATTATTGCTGGTTAACAGTTTGAACTGTCGATTTTTATGTTAGGTGTTGCACACTTTTCAAGATTGTTATCGTAAGTTGAGTGTTTATTTTATTTTTATGAAAAGGGTCTAAGAATAAACATATTTTAAGATGGAGCTTTTATTGCAAAACATTTTATGCCAAGGGTGGATTATTGATAGCCTCTAAAACTATTGTCTGTAAATATAAAAAAATTATATTTTTTAAAAGTATTGCTGAAAATGAAAACTGGGATCAAACATTTAATAACTTTTAATTGGGTGCTAAAACTTAAAGGGGTGTAGTTAATGGGTACCAAAACCCAAATTACCCTTATAATTAAAAGAATGAATGACTCCACACATGAATAATAGTAGCAGAGCGAGCATATATATATATATATATATATAAATAACGAGTAAAACTTATGTATGTCATAAAATTAACTTAAGATGTCATTATATATGTTTTTTTCTGCAATACCCATTTTGGCCCTCAAATATTTGGTTTCCCTCTCTTTTTTTACTTACCCAATTTTCACTTGAATTCAAAATTGGGGGTACTTTGGTGTAAACCCTAAGTTTTAGAGTTTTTTTCATTTTTAGGGTTCATTGTTTGTTTATTTGTAGTTTTATTGTGGAGATATGACCTTTTTTTTGTTCGATTTTTCTGGGAAAGTGGATGCTCTCTCTTTAACATTGTGTAGATTTGAAATTATACATTTTCGTCCAATTTTTTTGATTCGAATATGAGGTATGGTACAAATTCCATACAGAAGCTATGAAGGTATCCATCTTTTTATACTTTTTTGAATCCCCTATTATCTATGATGCTCATTTTGTATTTTTGTTACTGTTGATTGAATTCTCGGAGCTTGAAAATGCTCAGTTGATTGGGTAGATCTGATGTTATGTTAAATTATTCTAATTTTGTTTTAATTGTTATTGTTTATAGGTGAACTTGAGCATATGTATGTGTTAAAATTTCTTCTCGTTTTACATTATAGGTACATCGCTTTTTCTATCATTAGTAACTACTATAAGATAAATCTTATCATATGTTGCTTAAAAAGTAACTCAAAATGAAAGCAGTTTCATCATCACGAATGAAGAGTTGTTATTTTTTCCTTTGGATTTAACATTTAGGTTTCTCATCTTACATTTTTGTATTGTTAATTTATTCTTCTAATATTTCTTTTTTATTTTGTTGTTTTTTCGTTTTGTTGTTTGCAGGTTTCATTGTTGATTCTATTTCCCCACACCATTTAAGTTATCCTCTCATAACAAGTTTAACCAAATATATTTAGAAATTGAATTAGCATTCAATAATAATTTTTGTGTATTTCTAAAGTTTGAACCATTATGTATTCCATTCCATTAAAAAGTTTGAGATTATGGTTTGTTCTTATATTTTAAGTTTACAATTTTGATTCTGATTTCTTATCACTATTTCTATTTTTGTATGTCTTCAAAAGTTTTTACTTGTCAGGTTCATTTCTTATTTGTTATAAATTTTTGTTTGTAATTTAGTTGTTTGGTGTTTACGATCTTACACCTAATGTTGTACTAATTGTGTTCGACTATAACTCTTTTATGTCCTTCACTTAATCAAACATTTTAGCGCATTTTGACATGATACCAAGTTTACAATAGAGATTTCCCGATTTCAAATAGTTTTGTAGAATACAATATCTATATCCATCGTAGGTAGAATAGTAAACCTTAGTTTGTGTGTTTTGTTGCCAGGAATAAAAAAAGTGTTGTTGTTATTAAAGGGGAATAATTTATGTTTCTTTTATTTTAGTTAGCTAGATCCTACTTTTTAATGGATTAATTACGTTCACATTTAGTTTTCAATACATATTGATATTTAATTTTTTTTGATTATTCGTTACTTTTTGTGGATGGAAAATATTGAATATTTTTACTCTAATATGGATCAATCCTTAGTTTTTGTAGGCAGCTTTGTTGTGGTGTTATTTGTACTCTAATTATTTTATCCCTATAAATTATTATGCACCTTTTCCATTTTCCCTATACTTTTTTTTTCTTTTATATAGGAAGGAACTCACATAGCCTTATAAAGTTAATTTTATTTTTTTAATCTACAAGGGATAATATATAATCACAACAGAGACCTCCAATCAATTTCCAGGGTAATGCATTAATTATTACCACCTATGTTTATCTACTACAATTGTTCCATATAAGAAACATAAATTAGAGGGTTGTTACCTATTGATGAGAGGTGTGGAGTAGAAAATTGGAAATGGCAAAAAAATTGTCTTAAAAGATCAATGGATCCTAGGGGTGGATTTAAGTCAACTATCTGTGATACCCCATATTTTATGGCTTTTAAAATTGGGGATTTATTCAATTTAATTGAGATATTAATTTAATATTAATCCTGAAATTTATTTTTAATATTTACTAGCGTGACGTGAGATAGTAATTATTGGGAATTTGTTGAATATTACTGGATGAGTAAAGTAATATATAAGATTGATTTTATTAAAATTGTCACGAGTGAATAAAATGGCAATTATGGAAATTTAAGTCGGGACGCGCCTGCGTCATGTCAGGACTAAATTATTATTATAAAAGTGAATATATTATAATTTACCCGTATGATCATTTTGAGTGCCCCAAAGTGTCCGTAAGGGTCAAGATATTCAGAAAAGTGTACCCGGGGGATTAGTTTGGGTCTCGGGGCGTTTTGGGGCCTAATTGAGATCCCGATATTTGGGAAGAAAATCTGGATTAAAATAGACATTTGTGATTATTCATGCAAAAATTGGTTTTATAAATAAATCTGAGATTAAACCCCTTTTTCATTGATTCATTGAGGATTTACTGATGTTGTTACGTTAGAACTTGTTTATATACATTGCTTATACATTTGGATAACTTGGTTGGGAGTTTGGGATAAAATTATAGAGGTTTGGAGGGGTTAGAATGGTTGAACCCGTAGGTTGAAAATTGCAGAGAACTGGGCAAGAACTGCTTGATCGATCAATCGATCGACCCCATTCCTCGATCGATCGATCCCTCCTGGAAAACTGTAGGTTTTTCTCCTTTTTATTTAATTCAGATAAAATACGTGGGAACCCTTGAATATCTTTTAAATAGTATAATGGGTTATAAATAGGACCAGTAGGGTCTAAGTAGACTTCGTTGAGTGAAATTAATATGGGATGAAATTGTGGGTTAACAGGGAGTTATTCAAACATTAGAAATTATGCGTACGTTTACTAAAAGATTGAGACCCGTGAAAGATTTAGACTAGAAGGTTAGTGAGGGTATACCTGCTGAAATTATACTTAGTGAGAGAGAATACTACGAGAGATGAGAAGTAAGTATGAAATAAATTATAAATGAGAATAAAATAGACGAATCCGTTATGCGAGATAATTGAGTAATTTCTGCTAAGAACGAATAATTATAATTATGGGTCATGAGCGCACCTAATTTGGAAAATGTTAATATTTATATCTATGACTGTGTGACTGTGCATATATTATGTATCTGTGCAAAAATCATACCTGGGATACTTGCTATCTTGGAGGTTTCCGCGCCGGGACAGTCTTATCTCGATTGGACCTTTATTGGGGATATTAACTCGTACCCTAGAAGATAGTATTCCAGATATAGGCTATAAGAAAATGATAGTCAGATGTTCTAAGAGATGTGAGGGCATGTGCTGACCTCTTAGGATTCGAAACTATGCTTCGCCTCCATTTGTATGTGTATTGTGTTAATATAGTTCGAGAGTGATTCCGAACTAGTATTTCCCTTAGTATGAGTGAAACGGGGACTTGATAGCAGACTATGCCAACACCATAGATTTATGTGGGGTGCCGATAGTATATATATATATATATATATATATTCTTATAAATGGAAACTTTATACTGTGTGTATAAGTAGTTAAGTAATGAATAAATGCTTCAACTTTATAACAAGTGTTCGTAAATTTTGTAACTAACCGGAGTTGGATTTTATCTACCAACCGGAGTTGGATTTTATTCTACCAATCGGAGTTGGATTTTATCTACCAACCGGAGTTGGATTTGTTTCCCATCCAACCGGAGTTGGTGGTAATTGATAATAAATGATGAAGACTTCCTCGGAGCTTACCAACGGATTGTTGGGAATAAAATAAAATAAATGTTGGATACATCCTTGGAGCTGACCAACGGATTGTTGGGAATAAGATATAATAAATGCTGGAGACCTCCTCAACAGATTGTTGGGAATAAGATAATATAAATGCTGGAGACCTCCTCAACAGATTGTTGGGAATAAGATAATATAAATGCTGGAGACCTCCTCGGCGCTGACCAACATATTGTTGGGAATAAGATATAATAAATGCTGGGAATAAGATAATGTAAATGCTGGAGACCTCCTCGGCGTTGACCAACAGATTGTTGGGAATAAGATATAATAAATGTTGGAGACCTCCTCGGCGCTGAATATATATATAGAGAAAAAATTTTCCGAGCTCCATGCTGAGATAAATATAAAATATGCATAGACATAAAGAATGATTTAGAATAATAATAAACTGTCTTGCTGATCTGTCGAGGCAAAATTTCATAATGCCGAATATGGATAATATTTTCCACAATATAAGAATATGGCCGAGAATGTTGTTGGGCCTGCATATAAATAAGAATTACCCCGACCAACTATCCGTTGGGGGTGAAATATAATAAATGTTATAGTTCTCCTCGGAGCTGAATATGATAATAAGTATCTCGCCGAGTTCCATGTTGAGATGAATATAGAATATGAATCCCAAGGGATATATAGAATGATTTGTGCTTGAGCCAATATCTGCGAGTAATAATAAAATATATAAAGCCTCGCTGAGGTGAAATGGTAATAGTTTCCAGATTGTTTCCGAGCTTTCGTCGGCGTTGAGTCTTGTACCTGTAAAAATTAATATCTTGCTCTACCATTTGTGTAGGCTGAATTGATTAGTGGTGAGAATAATTTAATCATTCAATAAATATATGATAGGTATATGTTTGAGAAATAAAAATATTAATTTCAAAAAATGAAATAATATATGTTGGCTGATATGTCGAGACAGAATTGCCTGATGTCGAGCAATACAACTTTTCCAGAGGTTTACGAGAGCTTTCATCGGGATTGAATCTCGTCCCTATGAAATTTTAATAGGCTGCCCGAGCACCTGTCGAGACTAGAGAAAACAATTATTATCATGAGAATAATTATTCAGCCAAACAATATGTGATGTGTATCAGCATAAAATAATAAAAATTTCAAAATATGAAATAATATTTTTGTGCCACACGTGTGTGAGATGGACAAATTTTTATCAGATATGCATCATAAAATAAGACGTAGAGTTTTTTGTAAAGTTATTTAATCTCCAACAACTAATCAGGTATAAGTTGCTGTTTGAAAATTATTTATCACTTGGTTTTAAAAATATTTTTGGGGTAATCACAAGTTTTAAAAAAAAACTTAAGCCCCCATGTTTACCCCCAAGCTGAACTCGTGTTTAAAGAAATATCTGGGGTGCTCCGCATTTTTTAATACCCCAAGATTCTACTGTTGCCGACCAACATTTGGGGATGTCTTAGGTTGTAGAATATATAGTGCCGACCAAGAAGCAAATGGTCCCCGACCAGCAGAGCAATTTCGTCGATCAACAAAATTGATGCATTGATATTGCAAACTAGCTGTTGGATGGTCACCGAACAACATCAGATGTCGCCGACCAAGAAGTGGATGGTTGGACAGTTGCCGACCAGTAAATTGAACCCTCCGAACAAGACTGAGATGTCGTCGATCAAGAAGTAGATGATCGTCGACCTGCAATTGGTTCCATCGAGCTACAATATGAGTCATCAACCAACAATAAGATACCTCGTAGTTGGATAAAATTATTTCAACGTTGCTGATGGATCTTCACACCTTATCTCCGACAAACAAAAATGGTCTGGTTAAGCTTCCCTTTAATAAAATATGGCTTGAGATGATGCCGACCAACAATATGTATGGCTGACCAGAAATAGGGGTTGTAAGTGGATGATTCCGAAAAGCCATATGAGCCGCGGTGATGAATTTTTCATGAGATTGCTATGTCCCAAAATATCTCGAACCAATAGATCAGAAAAATAACATTCGATGTAAAATTTAAGCATTAAGAATGTTAATTAAATGAATAATTATCTAATCCACTAGTTCGTGTGATTTTGATAAAGAAACCTTGTGATGTGATGAACGAGGAGCCAACATATCAAATTTGTTCCCAGAGTCTTGATATGGTCATGATTTTTTTTACAAGAGGTGGGTAATGGTTTTTCAGGTGAGAGAAAATTATTTTTTATATTGATCCCTTCCTATTCTCCATTTGGAGAGATAAAAATATGCTGAATGATAGAAGTTATTACCAAATTTATATAAAAAAAAATTAATCAATGAGACTTTATTGACATAGATGGAAGATGAACCAAATTAAGTATATAGTTCATAAAAATGAATGCAAAGAGACTCAAACTTGAAGAGAGAGAAAATAGATCTGGGTCATGATTTCCATGAGAAAACTTTTTATTGTCTTTAACCTTTTCCCATTCTCTGATTAAAAATGTGATGGGAATTTGAATAGACATCAAAGATCTTACAAAATTATCAATGAAAATTATCAAATCTTATCATCGTCTTATATATTGGTATATGTAATCATTTAAAATATTTATTCCATGATATAAAATTAAAACTTGAGAATCAAGCAAAAAGTTATGATTTGTGAAATCCACTATTTTTCAGAGTTCTAAATAAGAATTAATCTAATAGTTATGATTTAAAAATCATGATATGCAACATTTTGCAGATAAAAATTGGACAATTAATTTATTTATATAAACATAAAAATAATGATTGAATCAAAAGATGTATGTATAACTGATTATACGTAGAGAAAATAAAAACTTAGCTTTTGATGGAGAACAGTGCTTGTAACACGGTTCCCACAGACGGTGCCAATCTATTGAAGACAGAAAATGGTCCAGGCCATTTTAGTGGCGTCAACAGCAGATAAATGATGAGGATGAGATTGAAGATGAAGATAAACATTCACATCAAACATATAATAGACAAAAGGTTTTTAAAGTGGTTCGGCTATGAATAAAGCCTACGTCCACTGTTATTTTATTCCCAAGGGTTTACAATAGCACAATATGGTGTAGAGAGAGAGAGGATGTGTATCTTGTATATGGTGTTTCTTGGTTCTCTCCCATCCCCCCCCCCTTTGGCTAAGGGAATACATGTATTTATAGTGATGGGGGATAAAGATATTCATTGTATGTAGACATTTATACATTATGTCTACATTCAACGAATCTAATTGTTGAATTGCTTGGTATGCTATGTGTTGTCATCTACAGTATAAATGTACATTAATGCTCATTAAATGCGTAGTTATCCTTTGATCTTCCTGGTTGGTATGCCGACCAACTCTCCTCGGGTACCAACTAATACTCCTCGGGTGCCGACCAACTTTCCTTGGGTACTGACCAACTCTCCTCGGGTGTCGACTAACACTCCTTGGGTGCCGACCAACTCTCCTCGGGTGTTGAATATTGCCACATAGGATGACATGTGTCCTTTTATGATTGGTCCTCGTAGATGGAGAATTTTTGTGTTAACAGTAACGATAACTAAGTGGTTCTAAGCAACGTAAGAATATCGAAGAGAATGATTTTCTAAAAATAAATGTTATGGCCTTAGTAGTTCTCAGGATACAACTTTATGGGAGGATAAGTTAGATAGACGTATGTGATCAGTAGTACGGTAGGTGTGCACACTAGATGAGAGGTGAGAATTCTCAAGAGAGTGTCGCGCACTAACATTCTGGCTATATTAGCTAGTAAGCATTTTAAATACTTGCTAAACTATTTTTAAAACTGATTTACACTCGGGATTTGACCCGTTTCCGGTTAATTCTCTTTCTCTTGTATAAGTATATATATGTATGTATTATAGGTTCCTAGCCACTGGGGCATCATGCTTAGATTCTTTGGACTGGACGAGTTGCAATTTACGTGGGAGTTGCAGGCGTTTGCTTTAGACGACCTTGTCATTGATTCTGTTCCTACTTTAGTTCTGCTTAGTTAGGGTATGTGTCGCCGATTTTCTATTCCGTTTGGATTTTTCAGAGATTTATGTACATTTATATTTCCAGTATTCGGTACTCTTCGGGAGTTAACCCTTGTCAGGATGATTTCATTTATGGTTCTTAAACTTGGTTTGGATTATCGAGATGGTTTAATTCCTTTGTGTTAATTTCCATCCTTAGTATTTATGTGATTCTTAAATTGTTGTTTATTAATAAAGGTTTTCATATTAGAATTTAATAAACTGAAAATAAGACTTTAAATTGTTTTAACACTTAGCTTAATTATTTAGGGTGTTCAAATTGGAAATATTATTTTACGACAGTGATGTTGAGAATGAACCAACCGTTCGCCTTGATGTTAATTTAATAAAGGAATGATCACCTAGTATTTAATTAGGTGGGGTGTTATAGGTGGTATAAGAGAATCAGGTTTTAGTGACTTTTAGGATCTGTACGGCTTATTATGCTTCCAATATATCTTTCTTTGATATAGAGCCATATGTTTAGGATTGTTGATTTCTTTGGTGAGATTTCATTCTCCTATTATCACGTATATATTAGTGAATCTTATTTACGTTCGGGCATGTTCGAATAATGAAGTATGACAGATGAGGTCCGTTAGGCAAGTAGCGGGAGGCAGGGTTTAGTGAGGTCATGATGTATGTTTGAGGATGATGAACGTAGTCGAGGTCACCCCTTTTATGGCACGAGAGGCTAGGACTGTAAAGACGACTAGTACAAAGCCTACGAATTTCAAGTGCTGCTATAGTCGAAAGAGAATCCGAATCAGAATCACCCAATGTAGTACGCTTGGGAGAGGGTCAAATGGAAAGTTGAGGAGAGCCATCAGTGGAAATTCTAGAAATGCGGGAATTATGTGTGTTACCCAACGAAGGTAATACATTCAAAGGATTGGGAATATGGAGGAGTACGGTTAACTGGAAGAGAAAAATTCGGAGTAAAATTTTTCTTGGCTCATCGGAGCAAAGTTACAATAGTGGGAGTCAACCACCACATTTAATAGTGAAATGTTGCGTAAATGGAAGGACCTTAAGTACAGTTTAACCACACGTTATTTCATCAGTTGTTGAGAATAAGATGTGAACGTTGTTCTAAACCCATCACGGAAGGGATGGACAAGGGTCCAATTGTAAATGAATTGAAACTTTTAGCAAATCTTGTATCAGAGGAAGTGGATACCAACGGTAGAGAAGATTTCAAATGGGAGATCCACTCATGAGGAAAGTTGACAACACTTAAAGAGAAGTCTATTGGACAGTCGATCCATATGGTGACAATGTCATGCATTTTCCGTAGAATTGTTAACTCTCTTATGTGAAGGGAGGTAAAGTAATCAAAAGATTTATTGGAGAGTGAGACTAGGTGAAACAAAGTTAGCAATGCACCGCAAGGGGGAGACCCATCAGGGGGCTCATTTAAATGATTCGGATAGATAAATTCTTACCTAGTGATGGTGAATTTAGTAGGTGTTATTGAAGCCAGTAGAACGTTCCTTAGGGCCAACAAAGCTAAGGGAATGACGGGGGTAGCCATCAGGATCGAGACTATATAAGTCCGAGAGAAGACCCCAATAGGGTCAGTATGACGGGAGATAAGTGGGTTATGTGTTGAGGTATTTTTTGGAGAGTAAAACCACATGAGTTAAAATTTTTCGAAGCGAGAATAAGGGCAAGGGTATGGTGCTTGCAAGGGAAATGGTTAATGTAATTTCCTATTTGGTTCAGACAGACGCGTTATGTCCGAAAGACCATTAAGTAGCCAAGGCGATTGGCAAAGTAGAAGTATGAGTTTTATCCTCGGAGGATGAGGCGTGTTTTGTGTGGTGCGAGCGAGTCACTAAATTTTTGTTTAATACTAGATTTGCATGTGAAAAGAATTTAGTGCGTATATCTATAGCGTTATAATTATGTGTATGTTTTCTCTGGTATAGCGGGGTTATCTTCAGTGATATCCGCGGAGGATAAATGGGTGCATTGTTTGTGTTATATAATTTATTGAGATTACTAATTTTAGTGATGTGATATGCGAGTATATTATTGTACGCGATTATGATTTTATAAAAATGGTTAAAACATTAGTAAGCAACGATTGTAAGGCTATCGAGGTTGCTGCCTAAGTGCAGTATGTTATGTTCTGACAAAACCTCACCTGCGAGAGGGTCGGGTTCGCACTCATATTTTATGTATAGAGACTTCGAAGGGTATAGTAGTACAAAAATATTTAATCCCAGGGTGTTTAGGGACTTTGTTATTATGATTCAGTGTGTATTGGGTTTACCATTAAGTGGAAAGATTTCACTCATTATTATATGTAACGCTCAGGACTTAGCAGTAGGAGGAGCACATTGTTATATTTATCCTTTTGGAATGTGAAAGTCAAGACTTATATTCACATGTTTGGGAATGGGATTTTGAGAGTCCTGATTGTATATATACAAGGTTTATGGAAGGTTATTACCACCAATACTGAACTATAGTGCAATTAGTGGAAAGTTCTTTGTTTCAATAAAAAAAATGCGAGAGGAGATGTGGATTTTCTATTAAAAGACGGAATAGAGGGGTACAGGTTATGGACGGTGGGCTTAACGAATTTTGATAACCGACATTTCTAGGTAGTAATGTATAGGGGGTTCCTTATTCGAATTTCACTTTGCGAGACTTCCCACGCATGAAAATTAGCGTAAGGTTGGAAGTAAAGATATGTTTGGTCATTTGTCCATGAGTCTAGTACCTCGGTTGTAATAGGAGTCGGTAATATTGATTGTAAGTTAAAGTTAAGTGACGATTTAAGGCCAATGGAGCCAGTTGAGTGGTAAGGTAACATTGGAAGTTTTGTTTTACCACCCAATCGAAGGATGTAATGATGATAAGGAGGTTTGAGAGTACTCAAGTGGTGTAACCATGTTGTGTCATAAGGGAAACGGAGAATTGGGTGTTATGTGTGAAACGTAGGTGATGCTTACACTAGTATGCACAGTTTATAGGGTGTGTGGGCATCCTGGTTAGCTGTTGCTTGAAGCGTTCGAGTTGAAGAGACGTGGGGGATAGACGCGTAGAATATATGTTTGTGCGAACGACGTAACAAAGTGGAACTGGTAGAGTGGATTAAGTGTGGTGCGAAGGACAATAATCCATATATACATGTACGATCAGAGTAGCAAACACAAATTTAGTTGGAAGGCTATGGGAAGCCATTTAAGGGTATTCCTTGAGAAGGATAAAATTAACTATTATGGAAAACACTTGGAGCGGAATTTTACCTAGTCAAGTGTGGCAAGAGACTTGCGTGTAGGTTAAATGATGATGTTAATAAGGTATTAAGGTTCAACAATGAACATCGTGGAGAAAATTGCACGGGTTGGAACTTTCGGTATACGCTTAAGGAATAAGGGGAGTGTTAAGTGTCACTTATGTGAGTTATTACAAGTAGAATTCGATGTTGAGCAGGACATAGCGAGTAGTCTCCGCGGGCACCACTCATAGATAGAAATCGGTTGGAACGAGAGGATCAACCAGAGAATTTTGTAGCAAACCTACGATTCGTAAAATAGAAGAGAGCAATTATGTGAAATTTCTTGGATGGGGTGCCAACTTCAAGGTAAGGTTGAGTTCCTTAGAATGTGTGGAACAAGTTGCCCTAAAAGAAAGTGATTATTATTCTTTTGGATGGTATACACTATTAGACAGTGTGCCCCAACCTTTCTTTAAAAACACGAATCGCGCCGGTAAGAGGTTCTTCCCGGCATTATTATGAACTAGAATGGGATCATTGAACCCCACCTTCAAACCAGAGTTTCGGGAAGCAATGGGGATAACGTTTCATTTTGAGTAGGTTGTATCACCTTTAGTCGGGGAGTAAAAGAGGTGATTAAATATTAGTTGAACCACGTGAAAGTAATTTTGAATTGATGGTGATCATTTCATTTCCATAACGAATGTATATAGCAAGTGACGTTTAGTACAGTAGAGTTTCGTGGAACCACTCGTACCTATTTATTGTGGACAAACTGCTTATTGAAATTTTGTGCGAAAAAAAAACCTTGCCTATTATCCCTGTGGTTGTTTAGAGGTGAGTGGATAATCATGATTTTTGATCGGTCGAGTTAGAGTCTGACGACAGGGGTGGAATTACCACGGATGTTTTAGGTGACTTGTGAATGTCGTAAGAGTTACGTCGCCGAAAATTGAGATTCGAAGAACTGATAAGAGTGATCAAATGTTCGTATGGTTTCTCTCAGAAAGGGAGTTTTGTGATTAGATAAATACGAGTAATTTATATGTAGTGAGGTGCAACCTCCTAATAATATTAAGACAATGGGGGCCAATGATGTGTAGAATCGTCTTATACGAATAGCAATGGAATGGATCACAATGTCAAGTGACGTTATTAAGGTGTGACTCTATAACTGATAGTATTGAAAGTGATAAATAAGCTTATTGTGAGGTGGGGAGGACTATAGAAATTCGCCTTACCCGAAAGTCCGTTTTGAGTATTGGTAAAGTATCTAGATCTTTTTACCAGGCATACCTTATGTTCTGAATTTTGGGACGGAATTCCGTTATTAGTTGGGAAGTATGTAATACCCCGTATTTTTATGGCTTTTAAAATTGGAGATTTATTAAATTTAATTGAGATATTAATTTAATATTAATTCAGGAATTTATTTTTAATATTTACTAGCGTGACATAAGATATTAATTATTGGGAATTTGTTGAATATTATTGGATGAGTAAAGTAATATATAAGATTGATTTTATTAAAATTGTCATGAGTGAATAAAATGGAAATTATGGAAATTTAAGTCGGGGCGCGCCTGCGTCGTGTCAGGACTAAATTATTATTATAAAAGTGAATATATTATAAGTCACCCGTATGGTCATTTTGAGTGTGCCAAAATGTCCGGAAGGATCGAGATAGTCAGAAAAGTGTACCCGGGGGTTTAGTTTGGGGCTCTGGGCATTTTTACGCCTAATTGACATCTCGGGAGGGTGTTATTGACATTTTGTATTTTTGGGTGATTAAATCCACGAATTTTCTTAGTATATGTGACAACCCGCTCACCAAAATAAGGGGTGGCCAACCCGATACTCCAATAATACAGGAATCATGGATGGAATCATTCTCAGCATCGTAACAATATAAAGAGTATACGGGATAACCACTCAATATTTCAGAAAACGGGTTGCCAAAAATTTTAAACTGTCCAAACGGGACAATTCGAGAGATCTCATTACAGGGGTAATGACTCTCGAACGGGTCTAAGGGCTATTGAATGCATAGGCATAAGAACTAGAAGGCTAGTATCTATGCGCACTATATTCAATTTCAAGTATGTTTCATTTAAATATCATACTATATATATTGTTCGATATACAAAGTAATTTTCAAAAAAAGTTGAAAAATCCCACCCCCATATGGACAATAATCCAGTGGTCATGCCACTTTTAAAACTAACCAACCAAACATTTACTAAACAAAATAATCCAATAGCAATGTCAACAACAAATGTGTATCCCGTACTCCTTCTAATTCATCTACTCAATTAATTCATTTCATCAATTAAACTAACAATTAACGTATAGAATTATTAATTTACTAATTTAAACTGAGGGGCAATCCTACTTTCGTATGAAATGGGCACTAATTATTAATTTACTTTCATCTAAAACTGTTTCATTTATTAATTATATTTTAGTGGATGTAATTATAGAATCTATGGATGGATTCAATTTAATTTTACTATGTGAATGTTTTTATCTACAATCAGTTCACCTTGAAACAATATATATTATCTCATAGAATCATCAAAACACGATATTAAAAGAATTACAATGGTACCTTGACTTATCCCCCTCCTCCCCCCCCCCCCCTCCCACACACAAACAAATTGACAAATTCATGGGTTATTTCCAACATATAAACATCATATATACCTAACAAACATATATTCATGAGTTAGTTTCAACAAAAGTGCAAAAAATTCAAGAACCCATATATATACAAATACAAAAATAAATAACTCGTGAATTTGTCAATTTGTTTGACAAATTCATGGGTTAATTCAAATACACCCCCCCCCCCCCACCTCCCTCCACACCCCCCACTCACCACATACACCCCCCCACCCCCACCCCCACCCCCACCCACCACATACACACACACACACACAATATCCCCCACCCTGCCCCCACATCCCTCCACACCCCCACCCACCACACATTTACACACACACACACAACAGCCCCCCTGCCCCACCCTTACCCCCACCCTGCCCCACCCCCCACACATGCACATATATACACACACACACATATATATACACACAAACATATATATAAATGGAAGAGAGAGAGATAAATAAACTTGAAAGTAGAGAGAGAGAAAGAGAGAGCAGCGTAGAGAGAGAGAGGGAGGGAACGGCGGGAGGGAAAAAAGAAGGGTAAGGCTTTTTGCTGCAGAAGTTGTCACGATCGTGTCAAGGTCCTTGACCGTGACAATTCTTTGTCACGGTCGTGTCAAGGTCAATGACCGTGACACAAAACGCGTGTTTTTTTGTCACGATCAATGACCTTGACAAGGGTGGCCGGTTGAAAGGTGACAATTTTGTCATTTTGGTGTAGTGGATGTGTGAGATGAAATAACAAAAGTGCTAAGTAATAAAACAAGTTATTGCGAATTTATGAGAATTTAAGGAGAGAGTTGTGAAAATTGGACCTTCTTGAAGACCTTGAGCTTGATTTGAATGTTGGAGAGTAGCCCTTAGACTTGGATGATGATGGAGGGTATTGAATTCACCAAGTTTGATGAAAATGATGATGAAAAGTGAAGGTTGGAAAGGGATTTGGGTGTGGAAAACACACTGACTTTGAGAGAGGTTTTCAGGATTTGTGGAGATTGATTTCTATTAGATCTGGGCTCCTCTTGCAAGTGAGGTCAGGGCCTCCTTCTTATAGGCCCAGGGCATTTTCGATCAGCATAGCCCTGTTCCTTCCATTCGGCAGGTGCGTTTAGGCACACTACCGATAGGCAGGCTCTGGGACCTGCCGTTTGGCAGTATTTTTCGGGCCTTTTCGAAAAATCGACCCAAGAGCGCAAATCATTGATCAGAATCGTGAACGGGGTGGACCAATAGAAAGGTAATTTATAGACCTTCGAAAGTCCTTTGGACTGCTCTCGGGTCTGGGAGTTGACTTTGGGTCAAATATGGCTTGAAAGCATTCGTCAGTCCATTGGACGCAAACGGATCGTTCCTCCTCATGATAAGCCCGAATCACGCACGGCGTAGACTGTTGGAAAGGTTAGGAGATGTACTTCGACATTCCAAAGAGTTTGATTGGGTTCAGGAGTTGACTTTGGTCAACCGGGCCCCGGAAGCATTCGGTGACCTTTCGGAGTAAAACGGATTGTTCGTCCGTACTATAAGTCGGAATCATGCATGGGATGGACCATTGGAAAGGGGATTCAGTACCCTTCGAAGATTCATGCAGTCTCAGTTGAGCTGAAGAGTTGACCTAGGTCAAACAGAGCCCGGGAGCGCTCGGTTGCCTCCTAATTGAGTCTTGGGGGAAATGGGTCGTTCGTTCGCATGGTAAGTCAGAATTGCACACGGGGCAGACCATTGAAAATGGGTTTCAGTGCTCTTCAGAGATTCATTTAGTCTCGATCGAGCTGAAGACTTTGACTTTTGGTCAAACAGAGCTTGGAAGTGCCCGATGGCTTCTAGGTCAGTACTTGGGGTATGATTTGGGTTTGTAGTGATGAAGGGAGGTGCTAGGGACCTAAGGAGAGTTTATGGAGAAACATAATGGGGTGTCTACAAGGACAAGCATCAAATCCCAAAATACAAAGACATAAATCGAATACCACTTTAAAATATTCTTGCGTTTGGCCTCGTGGTGTACAAAATACACCCCAACCTATAGAGAATATGTGAAGGATATACCTCCATTCTTTTGATAATATATTAAACACATATTTAATGTTAATGACATAAGAATTATGACTTTTAGTATATTACTTCATTGTTAAAAATGGTTATGTTGAATGGATTTAGGAATTAGTGTAGGGGAATTATTCGACCACACATGTGAAGGTGTCACGTGTCCACTATTCCCATTAGTGAAAACGGTTAAAGAGGATAAGCACGGTTGATCACGATCAGCGGAGATATCTAAATTAAAAATGTTCGATTAAGCTCTGAATGCTATTTAAGGTCATGGAGTCCCACACGGCTCAATCTCTTTATTTTCTCTATAAATGTAACCCCTACCCTAACAGTCCTCCAAAGATTTCTTAAACACTCCCAAATGTTTGGATCTTCTAGTATGTGATCCACCAAAATCTAGGTAGGTGTGTGGTCACCTTTGAAGAAGAAAAATCTTATTTTTGAGTGAGACATGGTATTGTCTCTCTAGACTCCTTTACAAAAATGTGAATAGTATTTTCTCTCACCCCTCTCAAAATTTAATAATCAATTATGTAACTTAAAACCCAACTTAAACAAATACATACTTGATTAAGTAATGGGCTTGGGCCAAACTAATTTCTTGACCGACTCACCGAAATTCCTTTTGAATACCATTGATCGACATGTATATGAAAAATATATTTAAAAGTAAATATCACAATCATAATTCTCATTTCAAAATGAACAAGACAATCATTTATTAATCAAAATATAATATTTTTCATGGTTTTAAGAATAAAACCCCAAAATCATAAAATCCCTATATTTGGGCCTGATCAAGAGAAAACTTCATTCATAACTACCCTTGGCATGACTGTTACCCAACTATGCCATTTAAACTTAAAAATGTAGAAGGAACCTACCAACGATTTATCATCAAGATGTTCAAACATCAGTTGAGTGACACCATGAAAATCTACATAGATGATATACTCGTAAAGATTTATTACAAAGGTGACAATATTGAAGGTTTAGAGAAGACTATAATACCCGTGAAATTACACTTAAGTGGATCAAGTCTAAATATAAAATCATGCATGCTAATAAATAATATTACCATTCTCAGCATGGAGGGATCAAACGAGATATAAGAAAAATAATATAGAAGCAGTATGAAAGTCCTCAAAATAAATCCACAATTTATAAGATATTTAATAACGTATTAACATAAAACCTCCATATGATCCCAAATAAAACTCTGAGTAAAACAAGACAAAACTAATGTCTCATAATACATTCCCACTATAAAGTCTAAATAGGAATAAACTAAACATAAAATGATAAGAAAATAAGATAGAGATCCACATCGTCCTTGTAACTGATATCCTAAATGAGAGAGACGAGTAAGGTGTGCTAGCTGGATTAAAGAGGCTAAACGGGAGGTCTAACCCTAGCACCTAGAGTCAACATAAAAGAGACGGGTAAAAAATTTAGCAAGTAACTTAAATATGCAACTCAAATTAGTTTTATATGTAATAAAATCATAGTTTATATAAAATCCATATGAATGGGCAATCACATAAAACACAACCTTAAAATGTAATACAATTTTATCGATTCAATTAATTTCATAATTAAATAAATTATTAAATAATTAATATCATTAATAAATCAACACATAACTGACATGCTCCCCTTCCTCTCGGCCATCTCAATGACATGCGGTATGCCAAATCAAATCATCACACAATCTGTAGCCACCTACTTTAAAGTGTCGAAATACTCGGAACCATCCTGCTACATAGAATTGAAACTCCACAAATCTGTGTGACACAATAATAACCCATAGTAAATCACAGTCATCAAGTATCTTAACATAAACATGTTCATCCTTAGCACTCACCTATTAAACCACGTTTCACATGTTCATTTATCAATGACATTCAAATTTTAACAAATATTTTATCACTCCATGATATAACCTTTATACTCAAGTACACCACCCTTGGGTTAGTACTAATTAGAACAACTAATAAATTTTACACCATTATGTAAGGATATAAAGGGATAAGAAGTCTACAACTAATTAAAGTAAAGATATATTTATTTTATGAGTAATTCTATGCGGCCCAACACATCCCCCACCACATTACTAAAAACGCATTAAGTTCTTGTACACATGTGGATTCCACCCCAATATACAAACACTTAATGCACTTTGGGGGATACATGGCCTACATATAATTATTTTTATTTTATTAAGGGCTTTGAGTCATCACTCCTACCCATCTCTAAACTCCATGCAAGAGGCATTTCACCAAAGTGCAATCCAAATATAGAACCCCCCCCAGATACACTTCCGTTTAGGTAAGGTAGTCGTTAACACAAATTAATTAAGGTTCACTATGAGAGATTTAAGTAAGGGAGTTAAATGTATACATTACCAACGTTCACAACCAAAATAACTAATCCAATAACAAGTTCAACAATTAACATAAATTTATCTCGTACTCCTTCTATCATTTACGTGATTATTTGATATCAACTATAATAATATGTCAATTAAAGGATCATAATGTTTTCTTGCATAAAAGGAACATGTAATTTGGATTACAAGAGTATAATTCATCATATGGTTTTCATTCCATAATTTAAGTCTTTCAATTAATCTAAGAAGAGTTCTCATAAGTTACTACACCATAATTAACGGCCACATTCTATATTTCATCATTGCATTTCCTATTAAGGGTACTACCATTAAAGCATAAGGTCCAACCCTAAAATACCCGTGTAAAGTTTAAAACTTACCAATTCTAATTAGAGTCCATAATACCCATTTTAAAAACTCACTTATTCAATTTCTCAACATTAAGTCAAAGACCCTAAGTACAAATTTCATGAATTGAGGGCTAATAATTCAATTTCTACATTCATAAGGGCTCAAAACTTCACATAATTCATGTGAGCAATAGTGTATTTCACTTAAATTCAATAGCATGATAAGAAATGATAATCTCTAAAGGGTTTATAATTTATTTTAAGACTATAAAAATGTTTAGGTGAAATTAGAAAAAACACATATAAAAGTAGAGGAATGAAATGTCAATTGCCTCAATTTGAGAAATGAGCTTTATTGAAATTGAAGGAGAAAACCCTTGAAAACTTGATTGAAACCCACTTGCAAAAAATTCTAGAAATTAGTCTGGAAATCCACTTGAAAACACTCATTGAAACTTGATTTGAAAACATTGATGATTATTTTGAAAATTAAGCCCTTTGAAAGCTTGATTGATTCTTGTAAAAACCACACAATTTGATTTGGGAGAAAAGGGTTTTCTTGAGAGAAAACTAATGGGGTTTATAGTTTGTTCAAATAAGGATTGAGGGTTATAATGGGATAAAAACATGTAGGATAAATTTAATAAAATGTCCTCCCAGTGAACCCCTTAACTAGGTCGCGACCTTGCCGCGAGATGGGTACATTTGCAGACGAGATGCCAAACCTCGCAGTCGCAGTCGCAATTTTGTAGTCCGCGGACGCGACCCACATGCCTAGCCCCATTGTGTAGTCCGCGCTCGCGACCCACATGTTAAGTTAAAAACCCTAGGTGACCTTATAATATCCCAAAACCTAATTTCTAATCTTGTTTCCAAGTCACAATAAAAGACGAAATACTCTTAGCCTATATTTAAAACTCCCAATAAACCAACTACGCATAAAGCTTTAGTTAATTCTCAATGTGCCCCTGAACTTTTATAAACTTAATCTTTTGGCCCATAAACGTCTCCTATTTTCAACATTGAACTATATAAAATTATAAGTTAGCTTCATTTAATTTATTTTCTCAATTTAAATTTCAAATTATCCATTTTATTTTTATAGTTTAACTAAGTTTCTTTCCAATTAATTAAATCAATATTAATAAATAAATCCTTTAAAAATATTGGGGTATTACTAAGACATTTTAGGTCCTTAGATATTATAGAAAGAAGCTCAATGGATCCAAGTGCTCTTTTGGGGTGCAGTCTGAGAAGTTTTTGGATAATTAGTGAGTCAAAGGGAAATTAAAGAAAACTCGATCAAATTGAGGTGATGAACAATGTACTACCACTTGAGACAGTCAGGGACGTACCAAAGTTGTTTGAAATGCTGGCAGCACTCAACCATTTCAATTCTAAATCCTTTGAGAAATGTCGACCATTCTTTCAGCTATTGAAGAAGGAGAAGAGCCATGCCTGGAATGAAGAATGCTCAAAGTCATGTGAAGAAATCAAGCTCTAATTGAGATGACCACCTTTGCTTGTGGTATCAAATTCAGGTGATCTAATTTACCTGTATCATGCGGTGTTCGACCCTGCAGTAAGCTTGAACTTGGTGTGCAATAAGGATGGGCATCACACTCCGATTGACTATACTAGACGAGATTACCAGATTTCTAGAAACACTACCTTCCTTTGGTAAAAATAGAGTACTAATTGGTAATCAGCTCACTAAAGTTGAAGCATTATTGTAAGGTCCATTCTGTCAGCGTTATCACTTCATATCCTTTAAAGATAGTCATAAAAAAGGCCGACCTCTCTAAATGGATGTTTAAGTGGTCAACGAAACTAGGGAGTTTTGTTATCCATTATTAACCAAGAATTGATCAAAGGAAAAGTATTGGAGGATTCTAATACTTAGTTCACTAGAGGGCAGAAGCCCAATGAGAGGGAGCTTACCAATCATACGATCACCAAAAAGCCTGATCAACTTAAGAAATGGACACTCTTTGTTTATAAGGCATCCAATTTAAAAGGGCCAGGTGTGGGGATTATCCTAGTGACTCCATATCATAATATGCTCGAGCAAGGAATTAAACTTGGCTTTGAGATATGCAATAATGAGGCCGGATACGAGGCCCTTATCAACATAATAAAGAAGGATTTGTCACTTGGTGCTAGTCACCTTGGCGTATACTGCGATTTAAGTCTTGTATCCAACCATACTTTAAGAAAATATAATGCCAGGGATGAGCGCATGTTGGCATATCTTCAAATCGCTCAGTATTTGGTCGCCAAATTTAATTACATCGAAGTCTAATAATTTCCTCGGGGGAATAAAAATTATGTAGATGCTTTAGCCACTTTGGCCTCAGTTGTCGATTTCGACCTTAAAAATAAGATCAAAGTGGAATATTTTTCACAGTTGAGAATTATAAAGAAAAATTCTTCTGAACATGTTCTCGTCATCCAAAATTCTCCTAACTGGATGGATCCAATCATCGCATACTTGCGAGAAGACATACTACCACCCGACATAAACAAGGCCCATCAAATTAAGGTTTAGGCTGCCTGACTTTACATATCCCCTAAGGAATAGATGTATAAAAGATCTTCAACTGGTTATACATGTAGTTCGTTGATGCATGAGGGTATATGTGGGAGTCAAACTTGGGGAGACCTTTGGCATTTAGGGCCATAAAGGAGGGATACTGTTGGCCTTACATCCAAAATGATGAGGTCTCGTAGGTAAGAGAGTTCAGATGTGCAAAGTGTTCTCGTGCATGCTCTATCATCCAATAAGAGACATCAAGTATTTGATTAGTCCTTAGCCTTTTTCACAATAGGGGTTGCATATTACGGAACCCTACCTACAGAACTTATAAATCGAAAGTATCTCCTAGTCGGCACGGACTACTTCACCAAATGGATAGAAGAAGAACCTCTGGTGTACTTAAGGGACACCGATAATATTAAATTCATTTGGAGGAATATTGTGGGTCATTTTGGCGTGCCAAGAATGCTCATCACCGATAATCGAATGCAATTTGAAGATATACCATTCTAAGACCTTTTTTTGTTAATTTATAAAATACCGCAAGTGCACAAGCTATCATAGAATAACGAGTGTAAGTACGGATCGAACACACAGAGATTTGTTAGTTTTAACTTTTAAAATAATTGCAACTGTCTAACTAGACTAAATGGAGTAGAGAATATTTATGCACTAAACTAAATAAAAGCATCTACGAAGAATGAGAGCAACAAACGAGAATTATAAACAATATAAAAGAATTAGGATTCAGGGTCTATTTATCACATATCTAATATTGCACACTGATTTAACGGTGTCATTTATTTTTTATAACTCAAATTAAACCGACTCTCATCGCGTTTAATTCGAAAAATATAACGGTAATATTCAAAATATATTTAACGTATCTAATAGACGACAAAAATCCCTATTCCCTTAGAAAATTTAAGTTTAAAGTTCGCAAATGTATTTAAGCATGGACTATCAAAACAATCAAAGTGCAATCATAATCCATTAAAAATTACTATTTTTAAATCTCAAAACTTGATTTGACAAAACCAATTTGAAGGTTTTAAAACACACTCTCTTGTCGTTTTAAAATGAATACCAAATTTTTTATAATAATTAAAACAAGTAGGGAATAAATAACAATAAAATTAACGTGGCAATATTAGCTAACTATGATAAACTTCACCCTAATCCTAATAAAAGAATTAAGCTACCATGTTGAAAGATAAAATAAATTGTAGGAATGAGTAGAGATTTTCATTAATAAATAAAACGTACAATAAATTCTTTCACAGTAATCTTCAATCCTAAAAAAATGATAAAAACTTGGCCCTCAAATTGAATACAACCACTCAAAAATTGCTCCTCAAAATTGTATGTGAAATTGTGGTGAGGTGTTTGAGTTGGGCTGGAATTCTCTTTGATTTGTTGTATTTGAGTTGGTAATTATCTCATGAAGTCTTGAGAAGTGTTTGAAATAATTGGAAAGTCTTTTTTTTAATAATTATCCCAAATTATTGACACTATTCGCATCACTATTCACAACACCAACTTTAATTGCATTTTTTATCCCCAAAACTTCATAATCTCATTTTTATTTGAACTTCAAAGTTGTGATACTTTTCAAAACCTTTTCGAAAAGCCATGGAACGGCCTCAATGGACACTTGAGTGATTTTATAAAAAATATTTAGTACAGCTAGGTCAACCATATCGTGTCGTGACGTATCCTAAAAATTTTTGTACATTGACTCCTTTGTTGTCCAAACTCTCGGGTTACCTGTAAAAATAAAAAATAAAAAATAAAAATAATTAATTGAAATTTAGGGTTATAAATATTGATAAAATTATAGAATTACTTTTGTTTGCATTTTAGCCCCCAAAATTCATAAGTTGCTCGTTTTAATCCAAAATTAATCAAATTTCAAAGAGAACTTTAGTTCGCCTAGATAAATATTTAAAGTTATTTTCAGGCCCATAAAGTTTAAAAAATTATGATTTCACCAATGGAGTTACTCATTTTTAATTCAAACTTGCATTTTTTTTATTTACCAAAATAACTCTAATAGCTCATTATTTATAATAGAACGGGCCTAACAAGGCCTAGAATAGGGCATACTTAATACAAAATTATGCACTCATAATACTTCTACAATTTCTATGATACAAAAAACCTCCAAAATTTAGTGGCTTATCCCCAAAGCAATGGGAAGACTGAGACCTCGAACACGATAATGCTCGGCGACATAAAAAAGAAATTGAAGAGAGAGAAAGGCACTTGGGTGGACGATTTTTCCCACATCATGTGGGCGTATCAAACTACACCCAAGAGATCGACTGGGGAACACTCTCCGCCTTTCCTTAGAAAGTGGAGTCCATAATCCCAATTGTTACTAGCTTACCGACCATGAAGATGATAGTTGCCAATCAAAGCATTAACAAAGAAATCATAAGGACTGAGGTTGACATGGGCTAGGGGTGGCAACATGTGGTTTCGGGGTCGGGTTTTAACTCCCCATCATCATCCCGTTGGAAATATCATTCCCCGCCCCCGCCCCGTTCCCCTATATAACTGGTTCGGGGATTCCCGTCCCCATTTAAAACGGGTATCGATTTCTCTGCGGGGAACCCTTTTTTTTAATATAAAAAAAATTAAATTTTTAATATAAAAAATTCATTTCATCTTAATATTTACCTTCTATCAACATTTATTAAATTTATAACAAATCTCAAGAATATTGACATAAACATTAACTTAAACTATCACATAAACAAATCTCAAAGATTTCGACTTAAACAAAGCTTAAACTTGGGTTTACAGTTACAGAGCATAAAAAAATTTCAGTACTGTGAAACATAAACATAATCCAAATTTACATAAACAAAGATATTGACATAAACATAAACCCAAACAAAACTTAAAAAAAGCTTAAACAAATCACAGAGTAGCGAAGAGAGATTTATAAGGCGTCGTCATCGCAGGTCGTCTTAGCGGATGGAGGAATGGTCGCTGGCGCAACGGGTCGTAGGAGGGACGCACGGAGGCAAGTTGTAGGAGCGAAGGATAGTTAGGGATTAAACTTAAACATAACAAATGAAATGTGTGGGTACTCGAATTTGCCCTCATGGGCCTGGGCGAGTAGCCTAATAAAAAAGGCCCAAATCCCGGATCCCTTGGACCTTAACTAAATTCCATTATGACTTAGTCTTCTCCTAGGATCTCGCATAGAGATATTCCAGGAGAAAAATATGGACGTGGGGGAGTCCAACACCCACACTCCCTGAAGATAAACATGCATATAATAAACCCTAAGCCTCGGGCAAGAGGCACGCACTGTATTCTCTATAAATGCTCCCCGGAGTATATAGAAATAATACTGACTGCACCACCGTGGACGTAGGCATTCTTGTTGAACCACTTACATTATTGTGTTGTGTGATTGGCATCTTATGTTCTTTATTTTTTGGGTGATTACGCTTTTCTCATTTACTTGTGTTGAACATAATTGTCACCACAATTGGCGCCATCTATGGGAACGTTTGTCTTCCCTGAGAAAGTCCACACCAACAAAGAAGTTTGAAATGTCTAGTCATAGCAGTAATGCCCCTCAGGCAGGAGATATCCAAGAATAATCTGCTCCTCGCAGGATCAGATCTGAAGTTCAGCGTTCAGATTAGAGGGCTCTCCCAGTGAGACCAGTCGTAGAAGAGAGCTAAGGACCAGCATAGTCCACTCAAATCTCCAGACTGATTGATGCCTATGAGGCAAGGCTTTAAGAGCAAAGGGAGTCCGCTCGCAAGAAAGAGGCTGAGAATGCTCGCCTCAAAAGGAAATTGGAAAGGATGGAGAAAGATCTCCATCGCATCACAAGGCGACGTCCATACCGCACTCCTAGCCCTCAGGCAAGCAAGTCTCGCAGCCGAGGAAGAAGCCCAAGGCGTGGATCCCAAAAGAGTGAGAAGCATGAGTCAAGCGAAGACTCTCTCGAGCACCAGCGACCGGATCGCCGTTATAGGATCCCAGCTCTCAGTAATGAAAACATACGAAATTTGGTCTGAAGAGGGATGGACCAACACCCAGCACACCGCGACGCAAGATCGACCAGGGAGCTTGCTAGACGAGCTCTCAAGACCCAGATGAAATCCCCTTTCTCAAGGGAGATAGAAGAAGAGGAAGCCCCCAAGAATTTTTTTATTTCGAGATTCAAGATTTATGACGGAAAAACTAATCCCATTGATAATGTTAGGCAGTAAGGCAAGACATGACTCTCTGGAACCACCGGGATGCACTGATGTGTCGGATTTTTCCCTCGAGCCTGCATGATGTGGCGCATAAATAGTTTGAAAGGCTCCCTCATAGGTCTATTAGGAGCTTTCAGTCCTTGGCCGAGCTCTTTATGGCCCGCTTCCTTACTAGTAGCACCCATCCCAAAAGGATGGATGCTTTACTAATAATGATAAAGACGCCTCAAGAGAGTCTCCGAGACTACGCGAAGAGGTACTGGGAATTGTTCAATAAGGTCAAGGACTATTCAGAGCAGGTAGTAGTGGCCTATTTTAAAATTGGGCTACCCAACTCTTTCCTTCTGCACCAATCCCTGACGAAGAAAGAGGCCACGACCATCAATGACCTAATGGCTCGCATCGAGAAGTATGCCAAAGTGAAGAATGTGACCCGCCTCAGCAGAGGGGAAAACAATCAAACTAAGCTCGCTGCCAAAGGCAACGACAAAGCTGAGGACCAGAAGAAAGGAGGCAAGAATGGATCCAAGAATGGAGGCAAGAACGATGTTGCAAAAGTATTTTAGGCAGTCAACACTGTCTTCAAAGAACCAATTTATAAGATTCTGGCGAAGATCAAAGACGAGCCATTTATTAAGTGACCCAGAAAGATGGGAGGAGATCCCTCAAAGAGAAATAATGCACTGAGATGTGCTTTTCATAAATAGGGAGGGCATAAGATTGAGCACTACAAAGCTCTTAAGTCCCACCTCGAAGAACTAGCCCAGTCTGGGCACTTGAATGAGTTTGTGGAGAAGAAGGCAGAGAAAGTTGCTGCCAGCGGAGAAACAAGATCTGACAATGTACTCGAAGATGATGCTGGCCATGAATTCGTGGTAATCCATGGGGGATCTGATATGAAGCAGATTCAAGGGAATTCAGCTCGGATGGAGGTGAAAAAGCTTACAGCAGTAATGCAAGCTTTTCAGATCGATCCAGTAAAAACCCAATCAGGAAAGCGTCGACGAGCAGATGACGTCGACTATAGCAAGCATATTGTGTTCACAGATGAAGATCTGGTGGGAGTAAGTACTCCACATCATGATGCCTTGATCATTACACTCAGGATAGCCAACTATGATGTCAATAAGTTGCTCGTCGACCAAGTAAGCTCATTCGAGGTAATGTATCTCGACCTGTTCAAAAAATTGAAGTTGAGCGTCGCCGACCTAAAGGAAGCCACTGTCCCTCTAGTTGGCTTCGCTGGAAAAGTGACCATTCCATTGGGAAAGATTGTGCTACCAGTAAGAGCAGGAAGTATCTCCAAGATGATTGATTTTCTAGTAGTCGACATTGGCTCGCCATACCAAGCTATCCTTGGCAGAGGATGGTTACATGCGATGAAGGCAGTCTCCTCGACCTACCATAAAAAACTCGAATATGTGACTGAGCGGGGAGTAATGGAGATCCATGGCAATCAAGCGATGGAAAGAAGGTGCCTCATAGAGGCCATCCACCCAAGACCAGAGAAGAAGGACGAAAAGCCCAATGAGAAGGTCGAGGAACAAGAAGGTCTGATACCTTCAAAATAGCAGTTAAGGTACAAAAGACCCGGAGTGGAAGAGACCAGGCTCCTCCCCTCTGAGCGGGTCATAGAAAACCTGGAGGAAGTTACAGCTAGTAGTAGCGAAAAGGAAAGGATATTCTTGATTGGAGCTTATCTCACAGATCAAGAAAAGAAAGAATTGACAATTCTGTTGAGAAGCAACGTAGACATTTTTGTGTGGGAACCATATGAGCTGCCTAGAATTGATTCTAGTGTGGTTTGTCATTGGTTACATATCGACCCCACTTTCAAACCTATCACGCAAAAGGCACGGCAAACTGCGCCTGAGAAGGTAAAAGCCGTAGAAAAAGAAGTTGAAAAATTTCTGGATGCAGGATCCATACGGGAGGTTCAATTCCCTAAATGGTTATCCAACCCAGTAGTAGTTCCAAAGAGTAACGAGAAATGAAGAGTCTGCATTGACTTCATTGACCTTAACAGGGCATTCCCTAAGGATAGTTTTCCTCTCCTAAAAATTGACCAATTGGTGGACGCTATAGCAGCTCATGAAAGAATGAGTTTTCTATATGCATATTCGAGGTATCATCAGATCCCTCTGTATGCACCAGACCAGGACAAGACAACATTCATCACCACCATCGGATTATACTGTTACAAAGTCATGCCCTTCAGGCTAAAAAATGCAGGGGCAACCTATTAGTGGCTGGTCACCAAGATATTTGAAGATAAAATGGGAGACACCATGGAAGCCTACATTGACGATATGCTCGTCAAGAGCAGGAACAAAGAACACCACATCTCGGACCTATCAAGAACCTTTAAAATCCTCAAGAAATACCGAATGAAGCTCAACGCGAGCAAGTGTTATTTCGATGTCCAATCGGGAAAATTTCTTGGGTACTTGGTTAGTAAGTGAGGCATTGAGGCTAATTCAAACCAGATCGATGCAATCAACAGGGTACAACCCCCTCGCACAATACGGGATGTACAGAAGCTCACCAGCATTCTTGCTAACTTGAACTCTTTCATCTCGAAGTCCTCCGAGAAATACAAACCATTCTTCCAGCTCTTGAAGGGAAACAACACAGTAGAATGGAATCAAGATTGCTCACAAGCATTGAACGAGCTTAAGGATTACCTTAGCTCACCACCCTCGCTCGTCATAACTCAAGAAAAAGATTCCTTGTACTTATACCTCGTCGTTTCCAACCACGCCATCAGTTCTGCACTGGTGTGCGAGAAAGCAGGAATCCAACACCCCGTTTATTACGTGAGCAAGACCTTATTAGAGGCTGAGCAATGATACCTGCCACTAGAAAAGCTCACCTAGGAACTTGTAGTAGCTTTAAGGAAATTGAATCACTAATTTAAAGCTCACACCAACATCGTCCTTACATCGCATCCCCTTAAAGCAATCCCGAGGAAAGCAGATTTATCGGGCAGACTGACTAAATGGTCAGTCGAGCTCGGACGATTTAACATCCAATTTCAACCAAGGAATGCAATCAAAGGACAAGTACTTGCTGATTTCATAGCTGAATTCACAGGTGAGCATCCTCTCAACCAATTTCAACTCATGGAGTAAAGAGAGAATCGCACGTCAGAGGGAGTTTGGCAATTATTATTGATGGAGCCTCTAACTCAAAGGGGGCAGGAGTAGGCATTGTGCTTGTTACTCTAGAAGATACAATCCTCGAACATGGAATCAGGCTTGGATTTTAAGCCTTCAACAATGAGGCAGAGTATGAGGCTTTGATAGTCGGCCTCCAGAAGGCACACACTTTGGGGGCGAAGCAGTTACAGGTGTTCGGTGACTCACAATTAGTCTCTAATTAGATAAGTGGGGACTACAATGCAAAAGATAAAATAATGGCGGTCTACCTCGCCTTGGCAAAGAGGCTAATGGCTAGCTTCGAGGAAGTCAGTGTCCAGCAATTTCCCAGAGAACAAAACAGCCATATTGATGCCCTGGCAACCTTGAGTTCGACAACCAATTCTGACTTAAAAAGAATCATCCCCATCGACTTCCTCGCTCATCCGAGCATCAACCAGAGCCATAAGCTGCCAGGCGTGAAACATATGCTCCAGATTGAGTCAACACCCAGTTGGATGGACCTTTTAAGGGACTATTTGAAAGATGGTGCACTTGCAAGAGATAGTAAGACCGCTCATCAGATAAGAGTTAAAGCTGCTCGCTTTTACTTATCTCCTGAGGGCTAGTTGTATAAGAGATCGTTCTCCGGTCCTTACCTACAATGTGTTCACCCGAGGGATATCGAGAAGATTCTACACGAGCTCCACAAAGGAATATATGTAAGCCATATTGAAGGAAGATCACTAGATTTTCGAGCTATGAAGGAAGGCTACTGGTGGACATATATGCAAAAAGATTCAACAGTGTACGCTCGTAAATGCGAGAAATATCAAATACATGCTCCTATGGTTCACCAACCTACCAGCGACCTAAGATCACTCACCAGCCCCTGGCCCTTCACCCAATGGGGAATGGACATTGTAGGACCACTTCCTACAGCCGCTGGTAATCGCAAGTATCTATTGGTCGCTACGTATTACTTCACCAAATGGATTGAGGAAGAACCACTAACAAACATCTGAGATGCAGATATGATGAGATTCATATGGAAAAACATAATTACCCATTTTGGAATCCCCAGAACCATCATCACTGACAATGGAACACAGTTCGAGAGTGTCCCTTTCCAAAACTTCTGCAATAAACACGGGATCAGGCACTATTTCAGCTCGATAGCGTATCCTCAGAGCAACGGTCAAGCCGAAGCTTCCAATAAAGTGGTGATCGATGGGCTAAAGAAATGATTAGAGCGAGCCAAAGGCACATGGGTGAACAAACTACCGCATATTCTGTGGGCTTATCGCACTACCCCACATCGGGCAACGGGGGAAACCCCATTCTCACTTATGTATGGAATGGAATTGGTCATCCCATTGGAAGCAGGCTTACCAACTATGAGGTCCACCCTTGTCGACCAGGGCCAGAACGATGCAGCATTGCTCGCTGAACTCGACCTAGACGACGAACGCAGAGAACTTACCTTAGTGAAACTAGTGAGCTATCAGCAACAGTTCGCAAAACACTATAACAAGAAGGTCAATCCAAGGGCATTCCGAGTTGGAGACTATATCCTAATGAAAGTACTTGGCAGTGCAGTAAAACCATCAGATGGCAGGTTGGGGCCAAACTGGGAAGGACCATTCAAAATAACAAGAGACAATCTGTAAGGATCCTATCACTTAGAAACACTCGAGGGCAGAGAGATACCCTGAGCATGGAATGCGGCCAATCTTAAGAAATTCTATTTTTAGTTTTTTCTTTCGTCTTTTACCAGCTTTATGAAACTGGCAGCTTATTTACTTGTGATTAATAAAAGTTGTTCGGCAGTTGCATTCCGTGAGGTGTCAGTTAACTAGTATATGAACTTTATAACTTGCACACCTTTTCCAAGTGATAGGCACACTACTCAGTACACGATAGCAGGGAAAACACCCTCCTCAGGTTTTCGTTATGAAGCACGAACAACCTCTTAGCATTTCCTCTGGCAATATATGAATCCCTACAGGAGATCCTTAGGCAATTTGGCCAAGTCAAATTGGTCGCCAAATAATGTTTGGCTAACAAAACCCTGATCGGATAAAGCATCCAACACCGGGTGTGTCATCGCCAATTGCCACACTTAGGCCTAAGGGAGTGTGACGACATGACCTAAAAGGTAAAGTAAGGCAGAATGGTATCTCATAAATATACTGGACTGGAGGGACACTTACTCCATAATGCAAACTTACCAATCTAGTCGGCTACGGGAGGCCCAAGATTATTAAGCGAAGAATACATGACGTAAAAAATATAGAACACTTGTTTAGTCGGCGAGTTCCCCCCAAACATAAATTTTATATTACTTCATCACATTTACAATAAGAACGTACAACCTATGTTTAATCAGCGAGATCTCTCAAAACATCAATATTGCATTACTTCATTACATATGTATACAGAGTTACAACTAGTAAAATCCTAATGAGGCTGAGGCCTCTGAACAAGATAATCAGCCACTTGTGCACTTCGACCATCATTCGGATGAGGAGCTAGTTCCTCCTCGACCTCATTCGCACCCGACTCCAATAGTTGCCGGGGAATGGCATCAATAGGGATCCACTGATCATCCTTCCTGAAGGGTCAGGCCTTAAAGTCGAAGGAGAGATCTCATGACGGTACCAGAGTATTGAATTCCTTGGAACTTGCAGCTCCCTGAGGGCACTCAACCATCCCCTGATAAATGCGAGCTCTTCAAACTCTATCAGCCTTGTTGGAGCATCTACCCAACCTTGGTCATAACCATCAGCCCATACTCGCCGAGGTCCTCTCTTAAACAGGTGACTCAGCCATGTGACATCCCTTTGGAGTCCAACAACAATCACGTATGCTCGATGAACATCTTCACGGATCTTATCCATTTCCCTATCTGGGCTTCTTACGTTTATACTAGCTCGTAGAACAGTCAATGGGGTGGAACCTCATAGCACCGGAGGAGTATCGCGTGGTCCTATGCCAGCTCATGATGAGGAGGAACCCCTTAAAATGTGAGGCACGGTGCTCGGTGCATGATCCCTAAGGCGCAACACTTACCTCCTTAAGGACTCATTTTCCTGTTGCAGGAATTCTCTGACTTGGTTAATCTCAGTAGCATCGAGGAGTCTTGCTCTCAGAGTGTTCACTTCCTCTTGAACAGAAGCTCCAACCTCTTCCATTTCCTGAAGCCTGTCTTTCACTTTAGCAATGAGCCCAGTCTGATCTATAAAACTCTTATTCCTCGATCGCAATGATTTGCAAATTCTTACAAAGGTCTGGCAAACTTGAGGACTCATATCGGGACCAAGCATTCTACCCAGTTGAGAAGTGACTGGTATATATTCATCCACATCAATCGACTACAGGCCATAAAAGAGCAGTAAAGGATAAAATAAATCAGTACACTGAGGGAAAAAGTCTTTTCATTCATACATAAAGGACCAAAGTACATTGAGAATTAGAAAGGAGCATTACAAACAAGTTAAAAACACAAAAGCAATCTTAAGAGTAAATCAACTGGCGACCTCAGTTTTTTCAAAAGAAGCTGGTTGCTTCCCCTTATCAGTAGCAGTAGAGGCATCTCCCTTAGTAGGGACAACTTCAGTTGCCCGAGCAGGAAAGGAATTAACAGGAACTAACTAAGAAGCAGGGTCAATACCTTTGATGGTTGGGAAATGAGCTTCATCTACGACAGGATTTGGGCCTGGATTATGCTCAACGAACAAGGGAGAAGTAAAATCCACCCCGACAGCCAAGAGGGCCTTGTTCCAGCCCTTCTTAAAATTTAGACGACTGATGTAGCCTCTCTGAACCTCGGCATCTTCATATGCGACAACCCACCCGGAATTATATGAATATTCCTTAATGGTGGATGCCTCAGACTCCTTCTCCTTTAGCTTCTCCACCAGCACATTATTTTCCTCCACCACCACTAGCTTGATCGAAGTTCGTTCAGTTCTGTGATCGCTTCCTCGCTCGCTCGATTGGCTTCAACGAGGGCCAGATCAGAAGACCTCCGAGCAGCATTAACAGCCTATAAGCTGGCCTCGAGTTCGATATTCTTCCCTTTTAGAGCGATGTTCTGCTTCTCCAGCTCATTATTCTTATTTACCAGCTCGTCGCGAGAGCGATAAAGCACGGTAAAATCAGTCACAAACTGCAAAGAAGAAGAAGGCATTAGAAGAAAGTAGCAAATAGAATTTTACACGTGTTAAAGAGAAGAAATGGACCTACCAAGGCTAGCCTCTGACTCGCTTGCAAGGCTAACTGGTTATTTCCCATTACCCTTTGGCGATCAGTAGGCAGGACTGCTCTTTCGAGTAGTGCAGGGGCCAGTTGGGGAGAGATGGCAACCGAGGCCCACTCTGGCAACGCGAACACAGGCACTAAGGCTTACCCAGCCCTCGTCCTCACTTCCATTCTCCTCCTCTCTCTCCTTCTCCTTCTATACCCTATTCCTCTCCTCAACCTTCTTTTTCTCTTCAGTCTTCTTAATCTCTCTCTCTCTCAACTACTCTTTTTCTTTTCTCTTCTTCTCCTGCTCCTGAGTAACAGACTAAGAACTAGTGGCAACAACCCCACTGCTGGATTTCTGCTTCTTTGACCTTTGAGCAAGAAGCACATCATCCTCATCATCATCATCACGGATCAAGTTTCTCCTAGGGGGAACCATTTTCTCGCTAGAACTGATGGATGTACTTGAAGACTCTTGAGCCTCAGAAACCTCTTCTGAGATGGAAGAACTATCACTACTAGAGCTTACCTCACCAAAACCACCTTCAACACCTTCTCTGATATCACTATCAGAACTTCTCTCTTCCTTGTCCAAATGAATGGGATCGCCAGCAGCTTCTTCAGAAATATCTAAGTCAGGAATGCTGTCCACAGGCCTCATAATGAAACTGGACCCGATATTCTTGTACTCGAGCAGGAAAGTAGCTGACCGGGGATGTTCACCATCAACCAAAGATTCCCTGATATTCCAAGCTTTAATCATCTCGACAGCTCGAACCTCGTTGAGGGCAGGTTCCAAGTTCTTTATCCTCGCTGAAAAGAAAGAAGGAAAGTATCAGAAAAAATCACATTAATAAGGAGATCGAAAGAGCAGAGTAAAGACTACCTATGTACTCTTCCCCATAAAAGGGAACAATGAATCTATCAGACCTCGCCCCCTCAGTCTGGGGGAGAATTGCCAATTCCTAGCAAGGAAGCTATCTTGGTAATAGTCCTTGTGGAAATCAGGTAAATTAACTACCAATACCCTATCAGGACTCCTGGCCTTGAGGTAGAGAAGACCAGAGCTCATTCGAGAGAAGGAATAACAAAAACAAACTTCAGCGAGCCATAATTTTGTGCCATAAAGTTGATTTATTCTATTGACACCATTGACTATCTTCCAAACCTTGGGCGAACACTATGCAGGGACAATGTTGAAATAACTTAAGAAATACAGGAGCAAATTATTTGGAGGAAAAGTAATCCCCCCTTAGGAAAGCTACATGACATGAATCTAATGAGCGCCCTCTATCTCTCTAACATTCTTAGGGATAGAGGCGCACTCAATCTCTACCCACTCTCGAATATTATAAAACTTCCTAAACTCAGACACTGATCTATTACCTATCTTTGTCATTTGTAAACCCTAAATTACAAATTCAAAGAAAACTCAACAGAGAAAGTACAGAGAGAGAGCAAAGGGGACTTACGTGATGAATGTTTGACTTGGACAATGCAAGATCACAAGCCCAGATGACGAGGGAGATTGAAAGCGAAGAAAATGAAGATTCGGAGAAGAGGGCGCAACAGCTATAACTCGCAGAAGATGAGGGGACACTAAGAAGTTTGAAATGACAACTAAGGAACGCTGCTCCAAATAACTTTTAAATGTTCCCAATCATCGTGCACAGGACACGAAGCAACTGCCACCTAAATCAGTTCTCGACTTTGGGAAGAGTTACACGATTTACAAAAGAGCCATTATGACAAATCATTTAAATTTATTGAGCCCAAATTGTGGCCTAATAACTTTAGGGGAAATTGTGGGTACCCGAATTTTCCATCATGGGCCCGGGCGAGTAGCTTAATAAAAATGGCCCAAAGCCCGGATCCCTTGCACCTTAACTAAATTCTGTTATGACTTAGTATTCTCCTAGGATCTCGTATAGAGATATTCCCGGAGAAAAAGATGGACGTGGAGGAGTCCAACACCCCCACTCCCGGAAGATAAACATGTATATAATAACCCTAAGCCTGGGGCAAGAGGCACGCACTGTATTATCTGTAAACGCTCCTCGGAGTATATAGAAATAATACTGATTGCACCACCATTGACGTAGGCATTCTTGCTGAACCACGTACATTACTGTGTTGTGTGATTGGCATCTTATGTTCTTTATTTTTTTGGTGATTGCGCTTTTCTCATTTACTTGTGTTGAACATAATTGTCATCACAAAATGTTATGTCCCTTCCCCTTTATCCTTTCTCCTTTATTCTTATATATTATATATTTATTATAATATTAATATATACATATATATTTTATAATATATTAATAATTTTGCTATCCCTGTGGAGAATCGAGGCTATACCCAAAATCGACCCGAAATTTTTCGAGGATTTTTTAACTCCCCGAAATCTGCCCCGATCCCAAATTTTTTGGGTATCCGCAAGGACCCGAATTTTCTGGAAAAATTGACATCCCAAATCTGGGAGAGGAAAGAGTGGAGTAAGCCTTGATCAATCTAGTGTCCTACCAACAACAGTTGTCCATGTAGTACAATAAAATGCGTCAATTTAAAAAGGTTCCAGTTCGAAGACTATGTGCTAAGAAATGTCACTAGTAAAGCGAGGAAGCCATCAGATGGAAAATTAGAACTTAACTAGGAGGTACCATTCAAAGTTATCAGGGACGACCTTTAAGGAGCCTATATTATGGAAATAATGGAGGGCAGGGGGATACTCGGGGCCTAGAATGTGGCCAAATGTAGGAAATTTTATTTTTGAAGTATTTATTTATTTATTATCCTTTTACAAGTTTTATTATTTTTTATTCCAACTTATTATATATATAAAAATTTAATTGATGCAGTTAGATTTTATATTGGTCTAAATGGCAGGTCACCATCGTTAAAAAAGTATCCTATCAAATTACGATCATCGTTATAAAAGGCTATCACTATCGCAAGATTGTTTAAATTTATTCGATCTAATTATGTTTGTCATTTTGATGCCTTTTTAAGATTACACTTAGTCATATATTAAGGTTATAGGTTTCGGCACTAAGAAATACGAAAATATCAAGAATTTCCCAGGCAAGAAAAACACCTATGGGGATCCTTGGGCACTAAGTGTTCCGATACTGGTCGGATAGAATCCTGAACATGTGGTCGGATAGAATTTCCCATTTTATAGCCTTGTTAAAGTTGTTTTTCTCAAACTTCTTTTCATCTTTCAATTGTTTTTCGAACTTGAGAATTTTTTTAAAACTTTTTTCAAAATATGGCCATATCATCATAATCTATGTCAGAATCATCATTCAAAACATATGTTTCCTCTTTCTAGGAATTCAAAGGTATTCCCATATCTTTTGTTCATTTTTTATAGGGAAACATGTCGAGATCATAAGGTTGAAGATCACTTACAAGCTCTTCAAGTTTCGTAGAGTAAAAAGTACCCAAGGAATTCAAACATATCACTTTTGAATTAAATATTTTAGGTAAAGACCTTAAGATTTTCTTGACTACACAGTTTTAGGTATTCTCTCTCCCAAATTAAACAATGAGTTCACAATATTGGACAATCTAGAACAAAACTCATCAAAGTATTCACTATTTTCCATCCCAATGGTTTTAAACTGAGTGGTGAGGTTTTGGAGTTTAAAATTCTTAACCGCACTAGTAACCTTATGAGTGAGTTGGAGTATGTCCAAAGTCTCTTTAACATATCATAATATGATAGAACTCCTCTGGTGTGATCACACAAAACAAACTAGTTAGGCCACATGAATTATAGTTGGACAGTTAATGATCATCCTCACTCCAGGTTTCTACGGGTTTGGGAATCCTATAATCACCAACTAAGGTTGTGGGTGGTGGGGACCAATCCTTAACTACTTCTTGCTATACCCGCTCATGTAACGATTTAAGTGTTGATTTTATACGTGCTTTCTAGGACTTATAGTTAGACCCATCAAATAGAGGTGGTGTAGATAATGATTCATTCTCTATATAAGGACCGCTAAAATTCATGGGTACACAACAATCTAATACAATAACTTAGTGTTTTAGCTCTGATACCAATTTGATAGTCCTATAGGTTACAAAAGCTAATTTTTAATTTTTTTCAAATCAAATATTGAATTAAACAGATTAACCCAAAGTAAAATATTGAACCGATTTAAAAAAAGTTATTTTTAAATCAATTAATAAATTTTATCTTAACCTAAACATGCAACTGGATGAGTGCATGATAAAATAAAATAACTCAATCATAATGTCTGACGTACGAGGAAAACCCATGATGGGAAAAACCTCGGATGATCCAACCACGAATAATAATTATATATGGACTTATAAAGGACATGATAATAGACTTACAACACAGACTCGACGACCTCGTAATCCTTGATGCTCTTTCTTCCTTCAAGCTCTGTACAATTATACACAATAGTCCATTCACAGATTGCCACAATGTGTGAGACCACATACGCCTTGATATCCACCTAACAATTTCAGCAACTATCTACTGATCAAACAACAAAGTTCTCCACTTTTTCGTCATAATACCACAAACACAAAGTCCACTGCGTGTAAAAAATTAATGTGGAATCCACCATATGAAATAATTCTCACAAAGATGTAGAGAATAAACCTTGGTTCCCAAACTATAATCTTCAAAGCATATATAAATTGAAACTTGGATCCTAAACAACTTGGTTGAAAACTAAGGTTTTGGAGAGTTTTTTGATAAAGTTTGGAAACTCAAAACTTATTTTTTTCCCTCTTATCTAAAACTACTAATCCCACTCCTATTTATAGGGTTAATTTTATAATTGAGATAAGGATGAAAATCAATTTGCGAAATATCTAAACTAACAAAAAATTACAGGCTTGTTCGAACGACTTTTAACCTTGTTTGAACGAAGTATAAAATCTCGTTCGAACACGTATCCAATGAGCTATCGAACGACATTCCAACAAAGGCCAAAGTTGGTTCCATTAATGTTCATTGAAACCTGTTCTTATGAGGTACCATATGTCGTTTAAACAAAATACCTAATGTCGTTTTAACGACCTCTCGAAAAAAATATTTTTCTTCTAAAAAATAATAAAATCATTTTTAAAAAATTTAAAAATAATTTTATAAAATCCTAACACTAAAATATAAAATATCTAAGGATTATATACACATCCATACCGGAGAGATCCTCGAAATATGAAGACAAAAATGAGCACGAAACACGACACAATAATGCAGATCTTTTAACTTAGCGCCTACTTCTTCAAGAAACCACATCATAGTGCTTGGAAGTTTAACACACTCAAGTTCTAACCTATCACTCATATGGTTTTGTCCAAGTATGGAATAAAGCCAAAATACATAAAAATTAACTCTATAAAAAAATTGTCATTACAACTACCATAGGTCATACACAAAACGAGACTTGTTAGCAAGTACACAGTTTTCCTAATTCTCTTGGTACCATTTTAGCATCAGAATAACCTTATATCCAGAACTTTATTCCGTTTAAAATCCTTGGTTAGTGTCAATGGGTTCCTAAAAATGGTTTTGATAAGACATAGTTGCCCGAACACGAGCTTTAAGTAATAGGGGTCTGCAACATCATAACATTTCCAAATATTTTTGTAATGTGATACCTCATGGCATGAATATCCTTCTTTCTCATCCTTGTATGAATCCCTACAAACCTAAAACCGTAGAAAATATAAAGAAAGTATCATAAGATAATATGGGGAAACTATCACTGACTATTAATATATTTTATTTCTTTGAGGTTGTCAATAATTGAAATAAGTTACGAAAGATCATTTTTGTACGAAACTTGTTGCAATGCCCGCCGAAACATCTTTATCATTGTGTTTTCAAATTCCATGTTCCAATGGGTATCTAAATACTTAAATTCTCATAAAATATACAACATTATTTATTAAATATTTATAAAACTTGGATTGTATGAAGATAACAACAGTCACAATGCTTATTTTTATTTCTAAAAGAGACAACTAATCACTCGTTTCATTCGCTTTAGACCTGAATGTGAGTGAAACCTACGAGTACATGTGTGTAGTGAGTCCTATACTCCATATTGTGTCCCCCATCTGATCAAGGTTCTTTAGACTTTGAAGGTATTAGTTTGAAGAATTTCTTTTCATCTTATCGGGAAAAATAGTGCACCCACTTATTTATTATAATTTTCTTTTGCACAAAAATCAAGAAAATCATTCTGGCATGGATTTTTTAGTCTTATCCACACCTCTATTATCCTATTAATGACACTTATACACCATCATCGATAACTCCCATCCCTTCAGCACCCCCTTTTGACATGATAACTCCCTTTCTTTAACATCTTCGTAAACAAGGTTCTTAATAATCGCATAATATACCTCATTAGGCGCATAGTCACATCATGATGGTCACAGATTTGGTCCGTGCCCAACTGTTTATGGCCCAAATCCGTTACCATATCCAATAAAGGTGTGACCAGTTCCATGACCAAAAAATATCATAGAACTAGCTAGAGATGGTCACAACCTTTAGCTCTGACCACGTGGGCCATGACCCTCATCTAAGACCAAAGCGTGCCCATGATGGCGCAAAATTCGTGCTAAAATTCCCTTCAAGAGTGGTTAAGGACTAAGTCCATAACCATGTCCATGATTAATTCCAAAATTTCATCCAATTGGATCACGACTTTGGTCCGTGACCAATTCAATATGGTCATGAGTATGGTTCATGGTTAAGGGTCGTGATCAGTGCTATTTTAATGCCATGGTTATAGTTGCTAACATGAAAAAACATTTGGCTACGACATTGGGTCATGGATTTGGGTCGTGACTAGGGCCTTTATATTAAAACCCCCAACAGTTTTTTCATTTTCAACCAAAATCTATCTATATATCTCTCTCTCTCTCTCTAAAAAAACCCTTGGTCATCCTCTCTCTTCGGCTGCAGTTTTTCCCTTTCTCTCTCTCTCTCAAAGTTTTTTGATTTCCTCATTCTACCTCAATCTTAAGGATAACATTTTTGTGTATTTGTGTATATGTGTGCTTTTGTGTATTTATATTGATGATACCAAATTATGTACCAACAAATAAGTATGAAAATATGAGCTCAAACTAGTGAAGTAATGGAGGAAATATGGCAATATAACTAAGAAGGTGATGAGATGAAGAGGAATAAACACATGAATATAAGTGGTTCGGTAGGAGCCTACCCCACTGTGGTGGTCTGTGTGATCTTCACTATGAAATAAGGTCTTTAATGGCCTTAATGTTACAATCACTCCACTTTCTCTCTCTAATGTATAGAAATGTGCAGAGTTTCTGCTAGGGTTTGCGATCAGTCCCCTTGCAATGAAGAAGACAAATGATATATATAGTGCTTAGGGGGTATAGTGTACCTCCCAAGCGTGTTATTTGCATGAATGACCTACTCTTTAGCCAATCCAATATTGACACCTGACGATCCTATATATGGAGCATAATGACCAAATATTCCTTCACGTGAGGGAATGATTCAGTTATAACGTGAGGACATTTCAGATGCATTAGTTGCATATGGACTAGCATAGTGACACATGTCATCCTTGTAATTGGTTAGCGTCTGCCCCAAGCCAAATTGGGTGGCTGGACACTTAGGGTTTTGAGGTGTGATGATGAGATGACTTGGGAAACATGCACAATCATTGTTTGGGTATTTAAAAGCCCAAAAATTTCTTTATTTCCTTTTCCCTTCACTTTTTCCCGCTTCTACGATTTCTCGGCCATAACTCAAAAACCTCCATAGATAACTACCTTCACCACTTGGAAATCCAGGTCGCTTATTGACTTTATCCCTCCACCCCAAGCATATAATCTTGCTCAGGTATTGTTCTTTACCCTTTGATTTCTCCATTTTTGGTTTTCCAGTCTTCTACTTGTTTTTTCGACGATCTCCATATTTTTTGATGACCATATCAACCACTGTTAGGGATTTTAAGGCTTATAATCTAGTTACTTGGTGGTTTTTAGGTTCCATTTAGCTAATCTGGGGGGTTATTTGGCCTTGGTTGCCATTTTAGGTTTTCAGGTGACCTTCCGGCCACCATCTCCGGCAAGATTCATCACTATTGTTCTTGGTGTTCATAAAGAAACCTTTCAAATCCCCCAAATTTGTTCCTTTAACTCTCAAGTTAAAAGTTATTTATTTTCCATTAATTAAGTTTGCTTCAAGTGCAACCTCGTCTCTCGAATGCTACGATCCTTATATAAGTTAGCAGAAGAGTTTCTAACTCTGAGAGAGAAGTGCTTCAACAAAATCAGGCAGATAGAGTTGGCCCAGGCCGAGAGCCGAAAGGCCGAGGCTTTCCCCCTTTGTCTTATTTTTCCACCTCCCTTAGCTGTCGTATACCCTGAGCCTGCTGAGGCCTATGACCCGATGTCTGAGTCATCTACTGCAGATCCTATGTCCACGTCTCCAACTGAGAGCGTGGACTCATATGAAGAGGCCATGGACTGTTCCCCTCATCTAAGTGTAGGGTCTGATGATGAGGGGGCTTCTTCCCATGTTGCGTCTTCCAAAGACGCCGGGCCTTCACACAATTCTGACTCTGTAGAAATATTAGGGCCCAATGTTGTATTTCCTCCAGTGATGGACGTTATTCCACTGTCGGCTGGCACTGGGTCTGAGTTTGCCAAGAGGTTTTGAAGACGTCCCGAAGGCCCACAATTTTAATCTTTTAAAACCGTTTTGTTAAAAAAATATAATTATTTCCTTTTATGAGATGCGGAAGCGTAAAGGTGATGGTTCAATAAAAACAAATAACCAAATTTTAATTTCTTTTACAAAATTAAAATTAAACACAAGTGAAATATGATTAATACACACACAAAATTTAGATTTCACTCAAACCATATTAATTAACTCAAGTCCTAGAAATTTGCCTAAGTCATATTTCAATTTAATCAAACTAGGCCAAACCAATTTTATCAATTAAATTAAATGACTTGAATTAAATTAACATAAACATTACCCAAATTAATTTGCACCATATAAAACACGTAGTGATTAAATTAAAGCAATTTTATCTTTTTACCCAAGCATGCGTTCCAGGTGATTTTGCAAAAGATAAAATAAACAATTAATCCACTACGCCGCGATGTACGAGGAAAAACCCACAATGGGAAAAAACCTCAAACGGCCCTAGCCTCAAATCCACTAAGCACGGAATTTACAACTATAAGCAAGATGACTTACAACACTCGACTCGATCCCTCTCAATACCCGACGCGTCTTCTTGTATCAACCTCTGCCTAGCGAATAACCACGGAGCTCCACCGCGGTCTCGAAATCCACCAATCGGACTTTATATGGCCACCGTCACCCGAACAAGGAGCCTTTATCCGAGTGGGTAAATCGACGCAGACTTTTTCTTCTTTGTGGGATGTAGAAGCAAACCCAAACTTCTCTTTGAACGGAAGAGATGAAAAACCGAATCCAAAACTCCAAACAAGTACAAATATATCTATGGAAGCTTGGATACACAATATGGGTGCAAAACAAGTGTTTAAAACATTTTTCTTAAAAATCAACAACACTTAAACAAAGGACTTTTTCTCTTTTAATTTCTCTCTCAAAAACACACTCTTAGATGTTGTAGGATATGAAAAATTTAAACAAAAAAGGTTGGTTCCCGCACTATTAAGTTCTGTCAAAAGTTAGTGGGGTAAGCAAGTGGAAAACATGGGTAAAAACTGCTAAAAACTGCCATGAAATTTTCCTGCCTGAAATCTCGTTCGAACGAGTTTGAATGAGCCTTTCTAATGAAGTTCCAGTGGCTTAAAATTGAACTCGTTAAAAATCTCATTCGAAGTCTCGTTCGAACAGCCATCTCGTTCGAACGATGTTCCAGTGGCCTATGGGGAAGCTCATCGGGAGCTTCGTTTGAACGACAATCTCGTTCGAACGACAATATCGAACGAAAAATCAGAAAGCTTTAATTTTTGAATTTAGCCCAGAAACTTTATATACTATATATAAAAGTTTAATAAAATCTTTCTGAAAAATAAACAATATTTTTCAATAAAATCTCACCCAACTAAAAAATGTTCCAAGCTCCTATATATATATTAAAATGCATTCATACCTTAGGAGCATAGAACCACTGTTGATGACGTAGAAACGAGGCACTTAAACTCGGCATTTTGATGAAGCTTTATACACTTCGTTGCTACGTCTTCGACAAACACGTCATAGGCTTGAAGGATGATCAATGTACTTTATCCTATGACTCAAACGTTTTTGTCCGGAATTGATCCAAAACTATAAAGGACTCAATTGGAAATTTGTGTCCTTACAAATCTCCCCCTTTGGCTATTTCGGGACAAAGACAAACAAAAATCCTAAAGGTACGTCAAGCTTTACTAGACTAATAAAAAGTCCCACCCAAAATAAAATTACAATGCTTGACTCGAACAACCCAAAGGATCAAAATCTTTGCCGATGAAAGTTTTCGCTTAGAATAATTCCTGCACACTTAAGAAAACACATTAAACGCATAGGGAATATCAAAATATTAAAAGCAAGTTAAATAAGGACTCCCCCCTAAATCAATTCTCTCCCTTTATCAACAACGATCAACTTAGAAAGACGTCTCCCCCTAAGATAAATCTCCCTCAACTAAGATACGATAAATAATAGGATTAGATACCATTTCTCCCCCTATCATTCTCCCCCTTTTTGTTCAGGAATAGACAAAGGCTAAAGAACTAAAACATTAAATTTTCTCCCCCAATTAAAGCATATTACCCTTAAACTAAACAAGGGATAAATAAAATAGGATAACAAGCTAAACATGCGAAAGTTCAAAAGTAATGAGAACATTAAAGTACATGGGCAACTAAAAATTCAACTAATCCAACAAATAATATCGGATACCAACTAGGATGCAATAAAATGATATTAATAGATACATAGAGTATTAAACATGTGATGTCAACAAAGGATGCAACAAGATAGATACCGACTATGAATTAAAGCATTGATGGACTAGAAATCTAGGCAAAGACTAAACAAAATATCATATATATGTATACATAATATATACGTAATAGAATCAAGTACACATATATAGGTATAAAAACACAAATGACACACACAACATATAATATGAGTCTTTCACACTCATATGGCAAAAATGTGTCATATGGAAACGGAAGTGTTGGGGTGTGAACTAGTAACAATTAAATTTAGACCCAATCACTTAAAACATGTTAACGGAGTTCTCAATTGATTGCAAATTTCATCACATTTGAATATAAGGTCATGTGACAATATAGATTGAACTCAGTGAACAAATATACACAATGCATACAAGCCTAGCATGTTGATGAGTCTACAAACCAATAGAGTCCTGACATTGAAAGCTCAACTAGGATAAACGGACATTGTGAAAACCGTTGATATACCATCCAATCTCCCTCAATAAGCATTTATATTAATTTTGAATGAATATATCAATCAAACATAGGCCTTGGCAATCATTTTTTCTTTTAATGCCATATTTTCTATTTTTAGGCCTCTGGACCACATATTTCTTTTAGGTCCATTCAAACGGTGGCTTACAATCACAAAGGATAATAAATCCTTTCAGAGCCCTTCCCCGTGCACATTTATTTATCATTTTTTTATATTTCAAAAATTTCACGTGCAACGGATTTTAACATGCACTAGTCCTCCTAGGTCACAAATATGTAGATGACTAGATTGGTAGGAGAACCCCTCAAAAAGATCAAATATACATATGAAGTTAAATTTCAAAAGAGCTCGTGCATGTGTGAATAGAGGCATATAAAATAGAATCCATTTAAACAATACAAAATCCAACAACTCCATGTAAGCATGGTAAAGAACATAATAAGGATTGACAATCTAAACCAAAAGTTCTAGCCACATGGGAGTATAAAAGATGGGATTCAAACACAAGTATATGCCACATAAAGTGTGTCAAACTAAAATACACACAAAAAAATCTTTTTGAGTTTTTGAAATTTTTAACCAAAAATAAAAATATATACTCAAAAGACAAATAAAGATCATTTGAATTTTTCATTAAGCTTAAATTACCAAGAGATAAAAATCCAAATGATAAACAAAAATCATTATTCTAGCATGTGATATGAAATAAAGCAATGACTAGAAAATGATTAAACAAGCATACATTTAGCATAAAATTATAGCACGATGCAAACACTAACACATTCAACCTTTAGATTTAGCAAGGGAGGAATCATGTGATAGTAAATGAGAATCAAATATACTGTCTTGTAAAGCTACCAAGTCGGATCTCTTAACCCAAACTAACGATGAGTGACTAACTCAGGGTGTAGGAATCTTGGCCACCTCGGTTGCCTTATGAAAGGATTTTCTAGGATCCTTTTTAAGATCAAAACAAAATTTCCTACGATGACCTCTTCGACCACAATGTGAACACTTAAACTCATGACAAAAAGATTTACCTAAGGAGTGATATTTAAAAGCTTTCCTAGGTGATTCTCCTAAAACATTGGTTTTGGCTTTGTGAGTTGATTCATCACAAGTATCGAAGCCTAAACCACACAAGTCATTTTTGATTTGGACCGTTCCTCAGATTTCATCTAGTTTTTTGGACCTACACTCCAAATCAAATTTGAATTTGCTAGAGTCTTTTAGTTTAATTTCTAATTCTACAATTTTAGACTCTAACAAAACATTTCTCTCTTCAAACTCGAGAAGCTCCTTTTTCAAGGATTCCATTAAACCTCTAAGGCTATCTCTCTCGCCTTCTATATATTCTAGCTTCTCTTAAAGAGTTCTCTCTCATTTCATAAGGTCTTCCACTAACACACTTTCATGAACGACCTTGACACGTTCTTTCAAGCTAGCTTCTAACTTCAAATTAGCTCTTTTTAATGTAATTGATTCATCGTATAAATCTTGAAAAGTATTTTAAAGTTCACTCACATTAACCTCTTCTTCATTTTCACTCTCTCTTTCTTCTTCACTCTCACTACCATCAAAAGCAAGGGAATCATAAACTTTGACCTTGGAAGTGTCATGTGTTGGAATATCATCAATAGAGGAATGCTCACTATCACTCACATGACTAGCCATAAAAGACACAAAGTTGGGCTTAGTGGGGGAATCGGGTCCCTCTTCCTTATCACTATCACTAAGGGTCGCATTATTTGAAATGGGCCACTTACCCTCTCTCCTTAGTTTAGCGGGGCACTCAGAAGCCCTATGGCCATAACCCTCATAACCAAAACACCTATTTGACTCGTCCCTATTTAAATTTTCATTAATAGCTTTAGGGATCCTCTCTGCTTTGTCATGCTTAGAAGTTTCAAATTTCTTAAAGTCATTTTTAAATTTATCTTTGTTAATTTTAAGAAATTTTCTAAATTTTCTAGCAAATAAGGCCATATCTTCCGAGCCACTATCACTTTCGCTCTCTACTACTTATTTTTTCTCTTTTCGGGCTTTTAAAGCAACGCCCTTTTCAATTTTCTTTTCAATTTTAGAGGGAAACATGTCTAGTTTATAGGTTTGTAAATCACCTAAAAGATCTTCTAATTTCGTAGAGGCTAAAGTTGGTAAAGAATTTAAAACGGTCACTTTTGGTATAAATCTATTGGGTAAGGACCTTAAAATTTTCTTTACTACTCGGTTGTCGGGTATTTTCTCTCCAAAGTTAAAAGATGAATTAACAATATCGGAAAGTCTAGCATAAAATTCATCAAAAGTTTCTTTTTCGTTCATTTTGATGGTTTCAAAATGAGTGGTGAGGTTTTGGAGTTTCAAAGCTTTAACGACACTTGTACCCTAATGAGTGAGTTTCAAAATATCCCACGCTTCTTTAACGGTCTCACACGTCATAATACGTCGGAATTCATTCGGTGTGACAGCGCAAAACAAGGCATTTAAACCACGGGAATTAAAATTTGAAAGTTTGAACTCATTCTCAGTCCATCTATCGGCCGGTTTGGGAACACGTTCATTTTCAACTAAATGAGTTTGTGGAGACCACCCATTAACTACCGATAACCAAACCCTCTCATCGATAGATTTAATTGCCGATTTCATACGCGCTTTCCAGTACGCGTAATTAGAACCATCGAAAATAGGAAATTTAGAAAATGGGGAAAATTTCATTTTAGCCAAAAAAATATTTAAACTATCTTAACGAAATAATTTATCTCTTTGGCTCTGATACCAATTTGAAGACGTCCCGAAGGCCCCCAATTTTAATCTTTTAAAACCTTTTTGTTACAAAAAGATAATTATTTCCTTTTATGAGATACGGAATCGTAAAGGTGATGGTTCCATAAAAACAAATAACCAAATTTTAATATCTTTTACAAAATTAAAATTAAACACAAGTGAAATATGATTAATACACACACAATTTAGATTTCACTCAAACTATATTAATTAACTCAAGTCCTAGAAATTTGCCTAAGTCATATTTTCAATTTAATCAAATTAGGGCAAACCAATTTTATCAATTAAATTGAATGACTTGAATTAAATTAACATAAACATTACCCAAATTAATTTGCACCAAATAAAACACGTAGTGATTAAATTAAAGCAATTTTATCTTTTTACCTAAACATGCGTTCTAGGTGATTTTGCAAAAGATAAAATAAACAATTAATCCACTACGCCGCGATGTACGAGGAAAACCCACAACGGGAAAAAACCTCGGACGGTCCTAGCCTCAAATCCACTAAGTACGGAATTTATAAATACAAGCAAGATGACCTACAACACTCGACTCGATCCCTCTCAATACCCGACGCGTCTTCTTGTATCAACCTCTGCCTAGCGAATAACCACGGAGCTCCACCGCGATCTCGGAATCCACCGATTGGACTTCATATGGCCACCGTCACCCAAACAAGGAGCCTTTCTCCGAGTGGGTAAATCGACGCAAACGTTTTCTTCTTTGTGGGGTGTAGAAGCAAACCCAAACTTCTCTTTGAACGGAAGAGATGAAAAATCGGTGCGAAAACTCCAAGCAAGTACAAATATATCTATGGAAGCTTGGATACACAATATGGGTGTAAAACAAGCGTTTAAAACATTTTTCTTGAAAATCAACAACACTAAAACAAAGAACTTTTTCTCTTTTAATTTCTCTCTAAAAAACACTCTCTTAGAGGTTGTAGGATATGAAAAAGTTAAACCAAAAAGGTTGGTTCCCGCACTATTAAGTTCTGTCAAAAGTTAGTGGGGTAAGCAAGTGGGAAACATGGGTAAAAACTGCTAAAAACTGCCATGAAATTTTCCCGCCTGAAATCTCATTCGAACGAGATTTTCATTCGAACAAAGTCGCATTCGAACGAGCCTTTCTAATGAAGTTCCAGTGGCTTAAAATTGAACTCGTTAAAAATCTCATTCGAAGTCTCGTTCGAACAGCCATCTTGTTCGAACGATAATTCGAACGATGTTCCAGTGGCCTATGGGGAAGCTCATTAGCATCTTTGTTCGAACGACATTCTTGTTCGAACGACAATCTCGTTCGAACGACAATTTCGAACGAAAAATCAGAAAGTTGTAATTTTCGAATTTAGCCCAGAAACTTTATATACTATATATAAAAGTTTAATAAAAACTTTCTGAAAAATAAACAACAGTTTTCAATAAAATTTCACCCAACTAAAAAGTGTTCCAAGCTCCTATATATATATATATTAAAATGCATTCATACCTTAGGAGCATATAACCACTGTTGATGACGTAGAAACGAGGCACTTAAACTCGACGTTTTGACGAAGCTTTATACACTTCGTCGCTACGTCTTCGCAAACACGTCATAGGCTTGAAGGATGATCAATATACTCTATCCTATGACTCAAACGTTTTTGTCCGAAATTGAGCCAAAACTATAAAGGACTCAATTGGAAATTTGTGTCCTTAGAGGTTTCCCACTAGTATCCCCACAAGCACCCAAGTTGAGGCTACCGAAGATAATGATGAGGAAGGGAGTGATGTAGACACCTCCATAGCCGTTGAGTACGAGAGTTCTGTCACAGAGTTTGACCTCTTAACATTTAGACACCTTTATGGAATAGGTCCTTCAATCTCCGTGAGGAATCCACTTAAAGATGAGAGGGTCTTTGATAACCGAGATGGCGAGATCTGTGTTTACGAGCAAATGTTCAAGTTAGGTTTTCTTTTACCCATCCATCCTACAAATTTGAGCTATCGTATCTTACATAAACCTTGCTCCCTCCTAATTATATCCAAACATATAGAAGGTTATGATATGATCCATCGTTCTCTGGAAAGTTATTCACCATAACGACCTTCCAGTTAGAGTATTTATCGGTTGTTACACACCTTCATCCGCTAAGAAACATCCGGTCTATTACCACTTTGTAGCCAGACAGTTCGAGAAGAAACTGCTTTTGGTCACTCAGACCTCAAATCACAATTGGAAACCCCGATACTTTTTTATCTCGGGTGCCTCGGAGTTTGGCCCAAACCAGGCTTATGGAACATCTGAGCCAAGAACCCCTCTGAGGTTTGCTAAAGCCTCCATTTTGGCTAAAGTCGACCCTGGATTAAGTCTAGATAACTATAAGGACATCAAAGAGATTCGTAGTTAAGGCCAGAATGGTCGTCTCGTCTAGTATGAAGATTTTATGACCCCTTATTATCTCTCCCAAATAGATTTAGGGGATGTCCTTTTGGCGAGATGCATAAGTTTAAAAAATTTAGTATGTTATGTCTCTTATCTGTATATAACTGACGTGCTAATTTCGAGACTTGTCTTTTGGCAGATTGACTAGAAGGTCTATTAGATGATTTTTAGGAAATGTCTATCCCCAATATCGATAAGCTTCTTGATAGACGAGGTAGTAATAGTGTCCCTCCTCCAGCTCTGACTAGGAAGAATGTATGCACTACTAAGGCCAATGCTTCTGCTAAGAAGAGGAAAGCTCCAGCAGACCTAATTTCATCTCGGTTAAATAAGACTCAACACTCTGACCGTGCCATCCCTATCTCTGTAGATGACGCTTTGGTTGCTCGACTATCTCAGTTGAAGATCAGTGATAGCATAATTGGTAACAGTTTGAAAGCCGCTGATGCCATCGGCGGGATCCTTACCGTGGAGGTCAAGCATTTTCTCTAATCTTTGGATGTTCCTTTACAAGTGGAGTTTGCTCGACATCGGTCGGTCCAGGCACATTGATGAACTAATTATTTTTTTCAAGTGTTGTCTCTATATTTCTTAAACTATCATTACTTATGCATGATCTTTTTTCTGCAGGGAGCGGTTTCTCTTCATCGCTTGGCCGACTGAACCCTGAAGAGGATGCCTCTGATCCAAAAGGGTAAGGATGCTGAGAAAGTGGAGAATGGGTTAAAGGATGACCTTGAGAAGGCCGGGAAGAATTTGAAGGAGATGGAGGACCATATTATCCATCCGAAGGAAGATCACACCAAGGATTTGGAAGCTAAAGATGAGAGCATCCAGGCTAAGATTGATGAGGCCGTTAAAATTGCATTGGTTGAGGCTGAGGAAAAGATCATTGCCAACTACAAAACTTCTGATAAGTTTATAGATTTCGGCTTTGACTATTTAGAGAGGGGCATCAGGGCTGCTGGCCGATGGGATGCCCTCAAGCATGGTGAATCTGGGAGATTATTCCCAAAAGACTTTGTAGACCTCAGCTTTGCTGATGCTCGTCTTGTGCAGGCTTTGAGAGAGGTTGAGAGTGCTGGTGCTGCTTTTACAGAGATGAGCCCTCTTGAGTTTACTGAGAATGAGGACGTTGCCAATCTCGAGGATGAGGTTGAAGTCACTGAGGCTGGACTTTAAAAATTGCTTCTCTTGGTGACGAGTCGGCCCCAGCCGAAGGACAAGTTCATCCCTGAGGGCTTTCATCTATTGTGTTTGTTTTGTGAAGATTTCTGTTGTAACCCCATCTTTTCATGAACTATTATAACCTTTTAGGTTGTTATTATAGGTATTTTTATAACCTCCCTCATTTTTAATGCAAGTCTAGTTCCATTATGCCTCGTGTATACTACTGTCTTCTTATCAAGACATTTTATCTCGTCATATTAATGATGTTTAAGGTCTGAGATCACTAAATAAATGATTTTTCATCTCATATTTCACCAAATTAATTATGTTTAAGGTCGGAGATCACCAAATAAATGATATTTCATCTCATATTTCACCAAATTAATGATGTTTATGGCTTGAGATCACCAAATAAATGATGTTTCATCTCATATATCACCAAATTAATGATGTTTAAGGTCCGAGATCACCAAATAAATGATGTTTAATCACACATTTCACCGAATTAATGATGTTTAAGGTTTGAGATACCAAATAAATGATGTTTAATCTCACATTTCACCAAATTAATGATGTTTAAGGTATGAGATCACCAAATAAATGATGTTTCATCTCATATTTCACCAAATTAATGATGTTTAAGGTCTGAGATCACCAAATAAGTGATGTTTAATCCCATATTTCACCAAATTAATGATGTTTAAGGTTTGATATCACCAAATAAATGATGTTTAATCTCATATTTCACCAAATTAATGATGTTTAAGGTCTGAGATCACGAACTAAATGATGTTTAAGGTCTGAGATCACCAAATAAATGATGTTTAATCTCATATTTTATCAAATCAAGGATGTTTAAGGTCTGAGATCACCAAATAAATGATGTTTCATCTCATATTACACCCTTCCTCATCTTTTTATGAGTGTATGGATGGTCATCCCATACAAGCACTATCATCTCTGTCAAAGGAGGGTTTGCCAAGGATTTTTCAAGCTTACTTCACCACGAATGATGTTCTAGAGCCGAGGATTGATTAATACAAATATTTGGATAATCATTGAACAAACAAGCATGATGAGGGGGATATTGATACCCTTTGATATCCATTATTCTAAATCAAATACATGTATTACAATAAAAGTGTGAACTCATTGATAATACTTCTTCAGATTATCAGCATTCCAAAAGTTTGAGAAAGGTTCTCCCTCAAGGTTCTCCAGCTGATAGGTGCCCGGAACAATTTCTTCAGTAACTCTATAGGGTCCATGCTAATTGGAATGGAGCTTGTTAGGTTTTTTCCATGTGTTTTGAAAAACTAAATCTCCTATGGCTATCGACATTTTTTTCACCCTCTGATTATAGAATTTGGCAGTTCTCTACTGGTAGCCTGCCTGCCTCACCTCGGAATCTTCTCTTCTTTATTCAATCATGTCAAGGTCAAGTCTTCTCTCCGTCGCATTCCCTTAAGGGCTGTACATCTGAATTCTACGAGTAGGAAATCCAACCTCAGTAGGGATGATAACTTCTAAGCCATAATCTAACATAAATGGGGTCTTCCCCGTAGGAGTTTTAACTATCGTCCTGTAGGCCCATAATACTGCGTATACTTCTTCAGTCCACCCGTCTTTTGCATCTTCCAGCCTCTGTTTGATCCCATCAAGGATAGCTCTATTTTTAACCTCAGTCTGGCCATTAGCCTAAGGTCAACCGGGCGAGGAGAAGAATTATTTGATTTTGACCCTCTGACAATATTTCTCCAAAGAAACATTCTTGAACTATTTCCCATTATCAAAGATGAGGGTGTTAGATAATATTCTTTCACGTTAATTGAAATGACTTCTCTGTTATGGAGACCATGGCTTCAGTTTTTTCCCATTTGGAAAAATAGTCTATTGCAACAATCAAGTATCTATAATTTCCTATGGCCCTTGGAAGAGGTCCAACTAAATTAATCCCCCATACTACAAACGACCAGGGTGAGGTAATAGAGGTCAGTGGTTGATGAGGTTGATTAGGGACATTAGCAAACTTTTGACATTTATCACATCTCTTGACATAAGCTGCAACATCTTTAGCTAAGGTCGGCCACCAATATCTTTGAGTTATTAACCTCTTGGTCAGAGATCTTACTCCTTTATGGCTTGAGCAAGAAACCTCATGCACGTCTTTGAGGATATGGTCTACCTTGGATGGGTGGACACAACTAAGTAGGGGGAGAAAATATCCTTTCTTATATAAAACATCTCCTATGATTGAAAACTTAAAAGCTTTATACCTCAGTTTCCTTATTTCCACTTCATAGTCTGGCAAGCTACCTTTTCTGATGTATCGAATAAGTGGATCCATCTAAGATGGTCCAAGGTTCAAATTAAAGAAGAAGCTTGACTTCAAGTCTTCATCTTTTATGGTCGGCTAAGGCAAGATTTCTATCAGCACTGTCCTCATAATTTTTGTACAAGTGGCCGAAGCTAGCCTTGCTAGAGCATTGACTCATCTATTATCCAGCTGAGGCACTCTTCTGATCTTGATCTCTCGAAAATCCTTCATAACCATTCTCACATTTGCTAAGTATTTATCCATTCTATCGGCCTTGGCTTCATTAACTTCCAGGACTTGATTAACCACCAGCTGAGAGTCACTATAGACTAATAGTTGGCCGACATTCATTTTTCTTGCAAGGTATATTCCAGCTATAAGTGCATCATATTTAGCCTCATTATTCGAGTCCTTAAAGTTAAACCTCAGTGCATACTCTATGTCTGTTCCATCAGGGGTTGACACAATGAGGTCGACCCCACTGCCATTTTTACAGGACGAGCAATCAATAAACAAATTCCACACTAGACCTTTCGAGAATTTTCCTTCTCCAATGACTGCGCTCCTAAGCAAAAACTTATCGTTCTCGATCGTAGGAGGCTTCTATGCATTCGATGAGGCTTCTGTCGACTTAGCATCGATAACGGACGATGTTGCACAACTGCTTGCATCTTCACTCTCTACTTCAGACCAAGTGAACTTTGCTATAAAATCTGTCAAAGCTTGCCCCTTGATTGGAACTCTTGGATGATAAACAATGTCGTATTCTCCTAACTCAATGGCCCAAGCCATCAACCTACCTAATTTCTCAGGTTTATGGATGACTTGCTTGAGGGGTGAATTAGTTAGGACGGCTATGGTGTGTGCTTGAAAAGTATGAATTCATTTTTCTTGAGGCGTGGATTAGGGCATAGGCTCAATTTTCCATTATCAGATACCTCTGCTCACCCCTTTGAAGGTCCTTGCTCTTGAAATATACCAGTCTATATGAGCACCCTCATCATTTCGTACTATAGCTGCACTGATAGCCGACTCTGATACAGCTAAGTACACATAAAGTTTCTCTCCTTGAATATGACAAGATAATAAGAGTGGGGAGCCGAGGTAAGACTTTATCTCCATGAAGGATTTTTCACATTCTTTATCCCATTCAAAGGCTTTTCTAAGAACTTTAAAAAATGGAAGGCATTTATCGGTGGCTCAAGAAACAAACCTGTTTAAAGATGCCACTCGTCCTGTAAGCCTCTGAACGTCTTTGATAGTCTCAGGTGTCCTCATCTCTATCAAGGCCTTTATCTTCTCTAGGTTGTCTTCTATACCCCTCTAATTACCAATAAAACCCAGAAATTCACCAGCTCCGACGCCGAAGACACATTTTTCTGGATTGAGCTTCATCCTATACTTATCCATCGTATCGAAGGTTTTTTCAAGGTTGGCCCCATGGGTGTCGGACTTTAGACTCTTGGTCAGCATATCATCAACATAAACCTCCATGGACTTTCCAATCTGGTCTTCAAACATCTTATTTACCAGCCGTTGATAAGTAACCTGTGCATTCTTCAAACTGAAGGGCATGCCCTTATAATAGTAGGTTCCTTTATCTATAATAAAGGCCATTTTCTCTGAATCAACCGGGTCCATAAAAATTTGAATATATCCAGAGTATTCATCCTTGAAGCTCATCAACTCATGGCCTGCTGTGGTAGCCACCATCTGATCAATACGAGGAAGAGGGAAGCAATCTTTAGGGCAAGATTTGTTCAAATTAGTGAAATCTACGCACATTCTTCACTTTCCATTGGCCGTGGGCACTATGACTGCGTTGGATAACCATTCAGGGTAGATGACTTCTCTGATGAACTCACCCTCTTCATGCTTCTTAAACTCATCCCTTATGACCTCATACTTCTTACGAGAATAAATTCTTCTTCTCATCTTAATTGGCTTGGCACCTTCCATCATATTGAGCTGTGGCACATTATCTTAGGGTCGATGCCTAGCATGTCTGCATGACTCTAAGAAAATATACTCTGTCTTCTCCTCAACAACTGGATCATATCATTTTTAATCTCCTGCTTTAGGGATTTATCGGCCTGGATGGTTTATTTTGGCTTATCCTCATTAAGGACGATGGATTCCACCTCTTTCGTGGCTTCCCCTTTCTTGAGCTTTCTCTCGTCTCTAGGATCAAGGGTGTCAATATTGTAGGTGGTGGTTTCCTTCTTGTGGGCTTATATCTTCTTAGCCGAGTTAAAGTATCTTTCTCGTGCCGATGATTTGTCACCCTGAACTTCCCCCACTCCATAAGGAGTCGAGAATCTTATCATTTGGTTGACCATTAAAGGAACGACCTCAAAATATTTGAGTGCTACTCATCCCAGTATGAGGTTGTAGGTCGAGAAGACGTTTTCATCCATAACAAAAAAATTAATCTTTTTGGTGAACTGCTTCGGCCATTTGTCCCCTATCCTAACGTCCATCTCGTACATTCCCAAGGGGTGAACCTTCTTTCCACTAAATCCTATCAGAGGATGATGGTATGGTACGGGCCTAGCATGGTTGATTCCCAGGAACTTGAAGCATGGCCAACACATAACATCAGCAGAGCTTCCACCATCAACAAAAATCCTTAGTACTTTACATCCATGTATTCTGGTTGTTATGACAAGAGGGTCGTCATGTGGAGTTATGATACCTTTAAAATCTAGCCTTGAAAATCCAACTACGAAGGTATCTAAGTCCACCTTCTTCTTTTTATCAGATTTCACTTCAATGGAGGCTGAATATACAACCTCGGCCTTTGTGACAGCCTTAGCCTCGACGACATGCACTTTTTAATCAACGACCTTAGAGCCTCCTCCGGCTAAACCATTACAAATCATGTTTACCTTAAATGAGATCATGTTGAGCCTCTTGATAGGGACATTTTCATCCTTAGGCGGCAGATCCGGATCATCACTATCGTCATCTGAAGGGTCATCTCGCCTGGCCAGAGCATCTTCTCTACACTTATCACTCCTCTTCTTTCTTGGGTCGGCTCGACCACCCTTTGTAGAGTCTTTATTCACATACTTCCTCAACTTCCTGGCTTTTAATATTTTTTCAATCTTATCTTTCAAAGCAAATGATTTATCCGTCAAATGGCTGTGATCTTGGAGAAACTCACACCATAAGGCTTTGTTCCTCTTATGCGGGGGAGCCATTAGCTTCTCAGGCCATCGCAGAGATATGTCATTCTTAATCTCATTCAAAATATACTCTCAACTCACAGTCATAGGAGTGTTGTTTGATTGCTTGTCATCGGTCAACCTCTTTCTACCATTTTTATTTTTCTTTTGGGACTTACTCCCACCGCTTCCACCTTCATCGTCCTCATACTTTGTAGCCATTGCTTCTTCTTCATTCATGACTTTCCCAGCCATTGCCAATAACTCGACCATTGATTTTGGGGGATCTTCAGTAAGCTTCCGTAGTAACTTACCCTTCTGAAGGCCCCCAATGAGTGTTTTCATAGCTATGCTTTCCTCATAGTTTTCGAATTCCAGCTTCTCCTTGTTGAACCTCACGATGTAGTCTCTAAGACTCTCATTCTTCCCTTATTTTACATAGAGAAAATGAGTAGTCTTTTTTTGCGGTCTGACCCCAAATAAAAATTATGGATGAAATGCTCAGCTAACTATTTGAAGTTGTCAATAGAATTTTTCGAGAGTGAAGTATACCAAACATGAGAAACCCTAGTTAGAGTGCTTGAGAATGCACGATATCTCATCTCATTTGAGATAGAATAGATATCGACTGTCGATTAGTACATCTCAATATGGTGGACTGGGTTGGTGCTCCCATCATATCTACAGGTGGCTTGAATTTAACCGGAGTTGGGAAGTTAAGTATCCTCACAACAAATGGAGAACCCTATGAGTACCCCCTCTGTAAGGGGTCTCGACTCTTCAGAATATCGTTAATCTTATTTTCCATCCTTTGAATCGAATCATTATAGGGTTTCTCGACCTAGCTGATATTATCCCCTACTACTTTTGCAGGCTAGACCTAGGGTTCACCACCTACTCGTCGCCGACTGTTTACTTCCCAATGACCCTCGTCTCGACCATGCGCGGGTCAGCCTTGATGGAATGGACATTTGGCCCCTTTTCTTATGGATTCGACAATGCTACTTAACTTGGATAGCCTCACTCTCAGGTCATTGACCATGTGGATCCTCTTAAAGGCCGACCCTCTACTTAATCGATCAAATACTGAACCCCTTGGATGAGGATTTAGGATTTGCTTTCTACCTCGACCTTGACTCTCCTGGATAGGCCGTACAATATTATTTGATATCTTATATGGCTTCCAATAGTCTTTCGGAGGATCTTCAGCCTCAACATCGTTGTACATGCCCTCTGGGCAAGGGTTTCCTTGTTTCCCCAAGCATAAACGCCTAAGGTCAACAACATCCCTTTGCCTTTGGAGAGGAGGTAGATCTTTGTGTGGTGCCTGGGGTGGTGCCCTGGACTCCTTGTGATGTCCATCCGGCGCTATCGGAGTTATCATATTTTGGCTGAGTATAGAAAATTTGTCCTTAGATTGCTCGTGCATCACTTGGTGGCTAGTCACCAGGGATTTTAAGGCTGCAGCCACCTCCGCCATCTCGGACAAGGGTGGCATGTGGCTGGAGATGGGTCCTCCTCTAGCCGGTGGTGGAGGCGGTGGTAGTTCAGGTGCCATTTGTTGTCCTAGAACTTCGAGTTGTGATCTGAAGACAAAGATTATAGGCCCAACATGAACTCTTTCAATGGTGAAATAGCTCCTCACAAAGGGGGAGGACTGGTTAACCACTAGAGATTCTGGCGAGGACAAGTTATGAAATGGAAGAGATAAAGCTTCTCGTTCCCACAGACAATGCTAATTTGATGATACCGAATTATGTACCAGCAAATAGGTATGAAAATATGATCTCAAACCAGTGCAACAATGGAGGAAATATGGAAATATAACTAAGAAGGTGATGAGATAAAGAGGAATCAACACATGAATATAAATGATTCTGTCGGAGCCTACTCCACTGTGGTGGTCTGTGTGACCTTCACTATGAAATAAGGTCTCTAATGGACTTAGTGTTACAATCACTCCACTTTCTCTCTCTATTGTATAGAAATGTGCAGAGTTTCTGCTAGGGTTTGCAATCAGTCCCCTTGCAATGAAGAAGACAAATGATATATATAGTGCTTAGGGGGTGTAGTGTACCCCCCAAGCATGTTATTTGCATGAATGACCTACTCTTCATCCAATCCAATATTGACACCTGGCGATCCTACATGTGGAGCACAATGACCAAATATTCCCTCATGTGAGGGAATGATTCAATTATAACAATTTCATCCACGTGCTCCAGGTCTTTTTTGTACTTGCTTGAGCTCGAATTGCTTGATGCCATTCATTGGAACCTCGGCCTTCCTGGTTACGAGGTTGATGGATCCGATTGAGCTATCAAACGTACAACCACAGATAGAACCTCGGCCCAACAGGTCAGCCGAGGTTATTGTGTCCACTCGTGCTATCAGCCGCAACAAGATGCGATACATGTCCTGGTAGAGCATATGGAACTATTGCTGATATCGGCTCCCTATGTAGCCGAGGCTGATGCACATGGAGGCCGACCCTTATCTGGACAATACTGCCACTAACTTGCAGGGCTCATTTAATGACTCAGCCATGAGTCGAGACACTGTCGCTTCTCAGAGTATGAGGGTGTACTGTGGTCATATTATATGTGTGAGTATAATCCGAACAATGTCTATGTGTACTATGTGTATATGTGTGTGTATACACACGTGCATATATATTGTGTGTGTTTGTGTGTGCGCGCATATATGCAATGTGTGTGTATTGGTTAATGGGTGTTTATTTTAACCCTAATATTCTTGTATATTTTAATGTGCATTTATTTTAACCCTAATTAAAATTGAAATCCTAATTTGTGAGAATATATTAATGTGTGTTTATTTTAACCCTAGTTAAAATTCAAACCCTAATTTTCTTGTATATTTTAATGTGTATTTATTTTAACTCTAATTAAAATTAAAATCCTAATTTGATATTATACGTTAATGTGTGTTTATTTTAACCCTGGTTAAAATTGAAATCCTAATTTGCGGTAAGAAACCTCGTGCGTGTCCAACGTAACACGTAGCAATTGGTCGCATAGTCGTGGGACTCCCGATTTGAGAATATGACCCATTTTTGAAATTAGACACACTTAGGCTTGAAAACGTGCTGCGAGTGGGGGACCACCCTCCCCTAAAAATAAACAACACCGCGAGTGTCATGAATACCTCGTGCGTGTCCAACGTAACACGTAGCAACTGGTCATGTAGTTGTGGGATTCCCAATTTGAGAATATGACCCAAATTTGAAAATAGGCACACTTTGTCTTGAAAACATGCCGCGAGTTGGGGGACACCACCAATACCCTGAAACGGCACCGCGAGTGACACAAACACCTTGTGTGTGTCCATTGTAAACCGACTGTGTAGTCATAGGACTCTCGATTTGAGAATAGGACCCGAATTTAAAAATTGTTGCACTTAGGCTTGAAAATGTACCATGAGTGGGTGGACACGACCGAGCATCCCAAAATGGCACTGAGAGTGGCACGAACACCACGTGCATCTCCAACGTAACACTTAGCAACCGTACGCGTAGTCGTGAGACTCCCGATTTGAAATCGGATCTGGATATGAAATAGGCAAACTTAGACTTAAAAACATGTCGCGAGAGGAGGGGGGGGGGGGGACACCACCAACCCCAGAGTTACGATATTCCAGGTTTGAGAATTGGACCCAAATTTGAAAATAGACACACTAAGGCTTGAAAATATGCTGCGAGTGGGTGAACGCACCAAACCCCCAAATGGCAACATGAGTAACACGAACACCTCGTGCATGTCGAACGTAACATGTTGTAATCGAACGTGTCGTTGTGGGACTCCCGAATTAAGAATAGGGCCCGAATTTGAAAATAGGGACACTTAGACTTAAAAATGTATGGAGAGTGGGGGGACCGCCCCACCAAACGGAACCGGGAGTGGAACTAACAACTCGTGTGTGTCCAACATAACACGTAGCAGTTGGCCGCCTAGTCTCTGGAGTCCCGATTTGAGAATAGGACCCCAATTTGAAAATAGGTAAACTTAGGCTTGAAAACCTGCCGCAAGCGGGCGAACACCACCGACCGCCCCAAAATTGCATCGTGAGTGGCACAAACACCTTTTGCATATCCAATGTATTGCTTAGCAATCGGTCGTGTAGTCACGGGACTCTCGGTTTGAAAATACGATCCGAATTTGAAATAGGCAACCTTAGTATTAAAAACATTCCACGACTGGGGGGACACCCCCACAACCGCAAACAACACCCTGAATGTCACGAACACCTTTTCGTGTCTAACATAATATGTAGCAACCATCCACATCGTTGCGAGATTCCCGATTTGAGAATAAGATCCGAATTTAAAAATAGGCACATTAAGGCTTGAAAGTATTCCGCGAGTGGGCATACACAACTAACTCCCCAAACGGCACCGCGAGTTACACGAACACCTAGTGCATGTCCGACATAACACGTAGCAATCGGTCGTGTAGTCGTGGGACTCCTGATTTGAGAATGAGACCGGAATTTGAAAATAGGCACTCTTAGGCTTGAAAAAGTCCCGCGAGTGGGGGAACACCACCAACTCTCACAAACAGCACCGCGAGTGGCATGCACACCTCGTGCGTATCCAACGTAATTTGTAGCAACCGTACGCATAGTGGAGGGACTCCTGGTTTAGAAATAGGACCCTAATTTGGCAAAAGGCACACTTAGGCTTAAAAACGTGCCGCGATTGGGGGGACACCCCCAACCCCCCTCCAAACGGCATCACAAGTGGCACAAACACCTTGTGCGTGTCCAACGTAACACTTAGCAATTGGCTACATAGTCGCGGGATTTTCAATTTGAGAATAGGACCCAAATTTGAAAATATTCACACTTAGGCTTGAAAATGTGCCGCGAGTGGGAGAAAATCACCAACCACCCCCAAACGACACCGCGAGTGGAACAGATACCTCTTACTTTTCCAATATAACATGTAGAAACCGACCACATGGTCGCATGACTTGATATTTGAAAATAGGAACACTTAGGCTTGAAAACGTGCCACGAGTAGGGGACATCACCTAACCCCCATATAAATGGCATCGCTAGTGGCCCGAGCACCTCGTGCGTGTCTAACGTAACATGTAGCAATCGACTGTATAGTCACAGGACTCAGAGTTTAAGAATAGGGTCCGAATTTAAAAATAAGTCCACTTAGGCTTGAAAATGTGCCACGAGTGAGGGAACACCATCGAACCCCGCAAACAGAATCGCGAGTGGCATGAATACCTCGTGTGTGTCAAACGTAACACGAAACAAGCAACCGCATGGTCGCGGGATTCCTGATTTGAGTATAGAACCTGAATTTAAAAATAGGCGTAATTAGACATGAAAATGTGCCGCGAGTAGACGAACACCATCTTCCCAAATGGTGACGCGAGTGGCACAAACACCTCGTGCGTGTCTAATATAACACGTAGCAACCGGTCGCGTAGTCACGGGACTCCCAATTTGAGAATAAGACACACTCAGGTTTGAAAACGTATCGTGAGTGGGCGGACACCATTAATCGTCCCCCAAATAAATTGCTAGTGGCATGAACACCTAGTGAATGGCCAATGTAATGTGTAGCAACCGGACACGTAGTCATGGGACTCCCAATTTTAGAATAGGACCCGAATTTGAAAATAGGCATGCTTAGGCTTGAAAATGTATCGCGAGTGGGGGACACCACTCCTCCTTCAAAACGGCACCGAGCCCGGCACAAACACTTCGTGCGTGTCTAATGTAACATGTAACAACCAACCGCGTAGTAGCGAGACTCTCGGTTTAAGAATAGGACTCAAAGTTTAAAATAGACACACTTAGACTTGAAAATGTTCCGCGAATGGGGGACACCCCCACCCCCAAATGGCACCACGAGTGGCACGAACATCTCATGTGTGTCTAACGTAACACATAGCAATCGGACATGTAGTCTTAGGACTCCTAGTTTGACAATAAGACTTGAATTTAAAAATAGTCACACTTAGGCATAAAAATGTACCGCGAGTGGGCGTAAACCACCAACATCCCTCAAATAACACAACAAGCAGCACGAACACCTCATGTATGTCAAACGTAACACGTAGCAATTTGACCAGGTACTTCTGGTTTGTGAATAGGACCCGAAATAACCCATTATTTTTTTTAAGTATGGTCACGGCTCTGGTCCGTGACCATGTTTATTATTTTTTTGTGATATATATTTATCGCGGTTCTACGACGTGACCAGGATGAAAAAGGTGTAAATTTTGGTCATGGTTGTTGGCCGTGACCAAATGGAATGGGGTAATGTTTGGTCACGACTCTAGGCCATGACCATGTTTGGATAGATGTAAAGCAAAGTCACGACTTTGGGCCGTGGCCAAGGTATAATGTTGGTCACGGGTAGGTAACAGATTTGGTCCCTGACCAGCTGGTTAAGGCCCTTCTTTGTGACCAAAAACCCTCACGCCATGGTCCGTGACCATGACTTTTGGTCAGGGACTTGGTCCGTGACCCGTATTATTAGTCATGCCTATTTTGGTCACGACCCACATCCGCAACCCATGGGACGGGTCACGTCCCAACTCCGCGATCATTCGCTTAATTTGGTGCAGTGGCAATTCCCAAAATCAGGGAGATATCATCAAGTGTGATCATCATGTTCCCAAATGGCATATGTAATGTTTTTGTCTTAGGCTATCAATGCTCAACAAATGCTGAAATAAAAGCGTAATGAATATATTGATTTTGATATTTCATCGAGCCTATCGTCATTTACCTCTCAACTTTGTTACACACACCTTTACTCATCTCCTTTATCATCCAAGCAACTAGTTTAATCCAATGGTTAATACACTAAAAGGTCCCAAGTTCAGGTTCCTTATGGCTCCATCACACATATAGCCCTTCCATACATACATTCCATCTTTAGAGAGAACACATTTATCTCCAATAAAGATAAGCTTAATCCCTTTTTTTATTAACACATATCCAGAAAAAAGATTTTTATGAATTTCAAGGACATGTTAACACATCATTGAGGGCAAGATGCTTTCTTGATGTAATTATTAACATGACTTTGCCTTGGCCTTCAGACTTCGAGTTTGAAAAGATTCCCATAAATAATTGGTCTCCATTTGCAATTGGTTAGTAGTTTGTGAACATATTTTTATCCGAGCACACATGGCATGTAACGCCTTTATCAATCCACCATTCTTTGGTGTTTCCTATCAAATATACTTTAGATACAACCGCAGAGAAAAACATGTTAGAAATATCATTATACAATGCATCAAATTCTTTCATGTTAGCTTGTGGTGATTTCTTCTTGAAGTTCTCTTATTTTTTCGGTTTGCGACAATATTTGGCCCTATGACCTTTGGTTGTTGTAATTAAAATATTTTCCTTTAAACTTCTTGTTAGCACCGTCTTATTGACTTGTGCCTTCACTTTTGTGTTTCCTCTTTTTGCTAAATTTGTGACCATCCTCCACAATATTTTCTTTTGTCGACATAGCATGACTATCGTTTTTCTTTTCAAATTTGTGATTATCTTATTTTATCCTTAACCCAACAATTAAGTCTTCAAGTTCCTTTTCTTTCCGTTAATTCTTCAAATAGTTTTTGAAATCTTTCCAAGACGGGGGTAATTTTTCAATTAGCACAGCAATTTGAAATGTTTTACTTATGACCATATTTTCAAAAATTATTTCAACAAAATTAATTGAAGCTCTTGAACTTGGATTATGAAAGTCTTTGAATCCATCATTTTATACTCTATAAATCTACCGACCATAAATTTCTTCCTGGCGGCATCCTCAGTTTTATATTTTTTTATCCAAAGACTCCCATAACAATTTAGCAATTTTGATTGGACTATAAACATTATAAAGTGCATTCTTTAATTCATTAAGGATATAGTTTTTGCAAATAAAATTTGAATGTTTCCATGCATCTACGGCTAGCAAGTTATCCTATCCGTTTTATTTCGGTAGCCGCGGAAGTATCCTCATTAATAAACCTCGCAAGATTAATGGTAGTTAAATAGAACAATATCTTTTGTTGCCAACGTTTAAAATCAACACCATTAAACTCTTTGGATTTTTCACCATGGGCTAAAGGAGTAGGAATGGTAGTAGGAACACTAACTGATAAAATCAATTTGAGTAACTGATAAAACATTTTCAGAGGATTCAGTAGCCATTGTTCTGTTATAAAATAATAAAGAACCAACTTATGAAAGGTAGAGAATATGTAAATCAAATAAATAAGATTATAAAAGCAAATAGATAAATTAAACATATTTAGTATATATTAAAACATATAAAAGTTGACAAAGTAAATTACAGTTTTATGAAATTCCAAATTTTAAAAAATAATAAACAACGCGAAAAAATTAGTAAATAATATCTTTCTTAAGATTGTTGTTCCTTATTCATATATATTGTAATAATCTGTAATAACTAAATAATTTTTGAAACTATAAATGCAGAAGGAATATACTAAAACAGAATAGTATTCAAGAATGCAAATGAAAATCGAACTTACTTAAATATCAATGGTTCGGATTAAATATCATTTTTACTTACTTAAAATAATTGAAACAATGACGTTTTAAGTAGCGTAATTTATTTATTAATTAAAATTGATTCGGGTTGGAAAAACCAAAACAGGTAATAAATTTAAGCCCAAAATCCATATTATATTTTGTTCACAAAAGTTAATATTTACTCAAGAAAGACCCATGAACAACGGACCCAGACAAGGGCCTAGTGAACGGCGGCAACATTTGGACTTTTGGCCCAAAGCCAAACCATATATTGTGTAGGCCCTTTCCCCTTCAAAGAGTTGGGACACCCCAAGGCATCCAATGCCTAGTGCTAACTTTGGATTATATTTACTTTAACACTTTTTCACATGTTTCCAACGTGGGATAAAACTTCTATAATAGATACACCATCTAGCTTGTGTTCAAATGGGTAACTTTGAGTCCAAAATTTTCATTCATTACTTAATAGTTTTGAATGTTTGAATATACTTCGCTATTCTCCTCTCAATGAGGATCGCGTAGGTACATTGACCAATCACGTTTGGCGTGTGGGTCCCACCTAAAATCAGTCCCAAAATTACCTCAATTAAGCTAAAATTGGAATTTGTATACTATTTTTCCAATAATCCCTCACATGAATGAAATTTGGCTGAAAAGAATCAAACGGATATAAAGACAAATATAGAGAGAGTATCGAGTAAAGACACTGCATCGAAAGAATAACTTGTGGCCTTGAATCTTTTCTACTGAAAGACTATCAAATTTACTAGTCGATCATTGAACGCGATATCTCGAATTGATCAACTTTTTTTTTATGTAAACTGAGATAATATGATTCACACAATGCCTTTCCAACGTTATTAGTTCTCATTGTTGTGGCCATTTTGGCCTTAAACACCTCCTGGTTTCATAAGTTTGTTAGAGAATTAGCCTTCGTCATTCTTAAAGAAGTAGCCCTTTCTCACTCACATAAATGATTTCTATAAAAAGTATCCTGCTAATACCCCGCTTGACCATTATATTCAAGATATAGAAATCATTAAAACATAGTTTATCCTAATACGTACGATAGTTTATGTACCGACTCATCTTAGGAATGGGATTAAGTGATTGACTTCTTAGTGATCGTGAGTCATACAAAATTAGGTTGTCTATTTGAACCTATTTCTTGGGATCTCCAATCATTTAGGTTGGGTTTACATTAAGGTGACTATTTTTAGGTTCTAACATGCTTTAGGATCATTTCCCATGATAACCTTACCATTTTATCTCTAGGTATATCTTTTGTTAGTGGATTCGTAATATTTTCCTTTGACTTTACATAGTCAATGCAAATAATTCAATTCAAGAGAAATTGTCTAATGGTTTTATGTAGACGATGTATATGTCGTTACTTACCGTTATAAATACTATTTTGTTCCCTTCTAATTACAGATCGTCTATCACAATGTATTATAATAGGTGTCATAGGTTTCGTCCAAATTGGAATGTCCTCAAGGAAGCCTCGAAGCCATTCTACTTCTTCCCCAACTTTGTCTAAAGCAATGAATTTAGATTCCATAGTGGATATTGCAATACACGTTTACTTCGAGGATTTCCAGGAAACGACTGCACCTCCTAGAGTAAATACATATCCACTTGTGGATTTTTAATCATTGGCATCAAATATCCAATTTGCGCCACTGTATCCTTGAAGTACAGCTGGATATATTTCGTAGTGCAGTTATTTGAAGAGTATTTAAGATATATAAGAACTCTTACTAATGCTTTCTAATGATTTTTTCTAGGATTACTAATATAACGACTTATCTTACTTATGGGGTATGATATATCTGATCGAGTACAATTTGATAGATACATCAAACTTCAAATTAGATAAGAATATTCTAATTGAGATATACTTTCACCTTTATTTATTGTAAGGTAAAGAGTTGGATCTACAAGTTTTCTTATCATATTTTGTTCATAATTATTACATTTTTGAAGTATTTTCTCAATATAATGAGATTGAGACAAACTTAGTCCTTCACAAGTTCTAGTAAAATTTAATTTATAGTATTAAATCTGCTAGGCACATATCATTCATTTCCAATCTACTAATCAATATTTTTTGGGTAGCATTAATGATATCATTATTACTACCAATAATTAGCATATCGACATGTCCCTTTTGATTGCTTTTGACATAAACAAATTTGTACATTCATTTATCTTGAAGCCTTTTGACTTCATTGTGTTGTTAAATATTTCATGCCATTGTTTAGGTGCTTATTTCGAACCACAAAGTGATTTGACAAGTTTGCACAGTTTTCTTTCATTTTTAGGAACCCTATAACCTTTTGGTTATTCCATGTACATTTCTTCATCCAATTCACCATTCAAGAAAGAAATTTTGACATCCATTTGATGTATTTCCAATTTATGTATTGCTACTATTGCAATTAATATTCGAATGGATGTAATTATTGTAATTGGTTAATAAGTGTCAAAATAGTCTATTCCCTCCATTTGCTTGTACCATTTTGCAACAAGTCTAGCCTTATATTTTTCAATAGATTCGTTAGCTTTCATCTTCCTTTTGATCTATTTACATTCTAAGGGCTTGGTTCCTAGTGGAGATCCACTAGTTCTCATGTATGATTCTGCATAATGGATTCTATTTCACTATAAATGTCTTCCTTCCAATATGAAGCTTCTGGAGTGGACATAGCCTCCTTGACTGTTTGAGGTTCAGCTTTTAACATATACGTCAGAAAATCATGACTAGAAGATTTTGTCATCTTATCTCTTTTTCTACGTCTAGGTTTGTCCTCATTGACATTTTATGGTTCACTATTTGTAACTTCAAGCGTTCTTTTGTTAGAACTTTGTTCTCGTGCATTCTTACAAGGAAAGATATTTTCAAAGAATGATGCATTCCTAGATTCTATAACCGTATTTTCATGACTTTTAGGAATGCCATATTGCACTACTGTTATTTGCATAACCAATAAATATGCAATCAATAGTCTTGGGACCAATTTTAACTTTTTTAGGTTTAGGAACTAGTTTTTTGCAAGACACCCCCACGCTTTTAAGTATTTGTTGGAAGTCTTGCGACCTTTCCATAATTCATAGGATGTCTTATTTGTTTTCTTATGAACCAACTCGTTGAGAATGTAGTTAGCTGAAAGTAATGCTTCCTCTCACATGTTTTGGGGTACACTCATACTTATTAACATTTCATTCGTCATTTCTTTTAAGGTTCAATTTTTTCATTCCACAATCCCATTGGATTGAGGAGAGCAAGGAACGGTAGTTTGGTGAATAAAGCCAGTCTCTAAACATATTTCCTTAAAAGGAGACTTGTATTCACCACCTTTATAGCTTCTTAATTCTTTAATCTTTCTACCAAGTCGATTCTCAACTTCTATCTTATATTTCTTAAATCTTCAATTTCATTATCTTTGCTTTTTAATAAGTAAACATAACAATATATGGTGCAATCATCCGCAATGCTAATAAAGTACTTTTTCCCACCTCTAGTTTGAACAAATTTTAAATCACATATATCGATGTGAATTAAATATAAGGGTTCATTACTCCTTTCAATTGAACGAAAAGGTGTTCTAGTTAATTTTGCTTTTGACATATTTCACATTTATGATTTGTATCAATGCCGAATTTATGAATTAATTCTAAGTGAATTAGTTTGTTTAAAGTATTATAATTAACATGTCCTAGTCTCTACCATGTCATAAATTCATATGCTCAAGCATATAAGTAGAAGATATCATATTATTATTATTATTATTATTATTATTATTATTATTATTATTATTATTATTATTATTATTATTATTATTATTATTATTATTATTATTATTATTATTATTATTATTATTATTATTATTATTATTATTATTATTATTATTGTTAGTTTTGTGTACATAAGTCATGACGTTTATTTTGAACATCCTATCACACATATAGCCCTTCCCTACATACATTCCATCTTTGGAGAGAAAAAAATTATCTCCAACAAAGATAATCTTAAACCCTTTCTTGCTTAGTATAGATCCATAAATAAATTTTTTACGAATGTCAGGGACATATAACACATCGTTGAGGGTGACATGCTTTCTAGATGTCATTTTCAACACGACTTTACTTTTGCCTTCAACCTTCGAGGTTGAAGAGTTTCCCATAAATAGTTCGTCTCCATTTACAATTAATTGGTAGTTTGTGAGCATATTTTTATCCGAGCACACATGGCATGTAGTAACTTTATCAATCCACCATTATTTGATGTTGTGCACCAAATTCACTTTAAAGACAAGTGCAGAGAAAAACATGTTAGAAATATCATTAGACAATGCATCAAATTCTATCATGTTGGCTTGTCGTGCTTTCTCTTTAAGTTCCCTTGCCTTTTCGGCTTGAGATAATCCTTGGACCTATGACCTTATTTGTTGCAATTAAAATATTTTTCTTTAAACTTCTTGTTAGCACCTCCTTGTTGATTGTGCCTTCATTTTTGTACTTCCTCTTTTTGTTGAATTTATGCCCATCCTCAATAATATTTTCTTTTGCCGACATAACATGATTACCGTTATTCTGATCAGATTTACGGTTATCTTCTTCTATCGTCAATCGAACAATTAAATATTCAAGTCCCATTTCTTTTCGTTTATGCTTCAAATAATTTTCAAAATCTTTTCGAGACGGGGGGTAACTTTTCAATTACCGCCACAACTTGAAATGTTTCATTTCTCACCAGATTTTCAACAATTATTTCATGAAAAATTAATTGAAGCTTTTGGACTTGCTTATGACAGTCTTTGAATTCATCATTTTATACTCAAGAAATCTACCGACCATGAATTTCTTCATGCTGACATCCTCAATTTATATTTTTTTTATCCACTGACTCCCATAACAATTTAGCAGTTTTGATTGGTCTATACACATTATAAAGTGTATTCTCTAATCCATTAAGAATATAATGTTTGTAAATAAAATCCAAATATTTTAAAGCTTCTACGGCTATCAGAGTTGTTTTATCCATTTCATTTTCATTAACCACGGGAGCATCCTCATTAATAACCTCGCAAGATTAATGGTAGTTAAATAGAAAAACATATTATGTTTCCAATGTTTGAAATTAGTACCATTAAACTCTTTGGATTTTCTCCACGAGTTAAATGCGTAGGAGCGGTAGTAGGAACACTAACTCACAAATCAGTTTAAGGAACTGATATCATATTTTTAGAGGATCCAGTAGCCATCATTATGTTATAAAATAATACAGAACCAATTTATAAAATGTAGAGAATGTGTAAATTATAGAAATAGGGCTATACAAGCTAATAGATAAACTAAACACGTTTAGTATATATATATTAAAACATATAAAAGTTGATAAAGTAAATTACAGTTTTATTAAATTTTAGATTTAAAAAAATAATAAACATCACAAAAAATAAATTAAATATGTCTTAAGATTGTTATTCCTTATCCACACATATATAGTAATAATCAGTAATGTACTAAATAATGATCGAAACTGTCAATGAAAAAAGAATAAACTAAAGCAATATAGTATTCAAGAATGAAAATGAAAATCGAACTTACATTTCATTGTTTTTGGAATCACGTAACGAATTTAAAATTGAGTCAAACATTACACAATCTCTCCTTGAGACAGAATTCACCCCCGCTTATGGTGCTTACGGCAGAAATAATGGGCGTTTGTCTCCCAGAGTAAAACGGCCTTCAACCACAACAAGAAGCACTAAAATATGGTTGTTCCATGAACGAACAATGGTGATAAACTCTTCGACTTTGAAGGAGGACGAAGTTTGGGAAGAAAGGAGGAACAGTTATTTTGTGGGAAAATTGAGCTTGGGTTGTTTATTTATATCCTTGAATGGGTGGATTTTCCTGGGAAAGTTGTGACTATTTAGAACAGTCACAACCCTTCAACGTTCCTGATTAAATTATGAATATTCACAGTCCTTTCGATAATTCTGATTAAATCCTATTTCAAATTAATTAATGTAATTAAAATGACGACGTTTTAATTAGCGTGACTTATTAATTAATTAAAATTGATTTGGGTTGGAAAAATCAGAACATGCCCAAAATTTAAGCTAAATTTTGGCCAAAAAGTTAATATTTACTCAAGAAAGAACCATGACCCACGGACCACAGACCCGGACACAGGCACAGGCCGGCCGGACGGTGGGGCTCGCACATCTGGGTTTTTGACACAAAGCCAAACCATGCATAGTTTAGGTCCTTTCAACTTCAAAGAGTTGGGATACCCCAAGGCATCTAATGACATGTCTCAACTTTGAGGTATATTAACTTCAATACTTTCTCACATTTTTTCAATGTTGGATAAAGCTTCTACATCAGGTACACCATGTAGCTTGTGTTCAAATGGGTTACTTTAAATTCAAAATTTCCAATCATTCCTTAATAGTTTAAAACGTATGAGTATACCCCGCTATTCTCCTCTCGACGAGGATTGCATAGGTACATTGACCCTCACCTTTGATATGTGGGTTCCACCTAAAATCAGCCTCAAAGTTATTTCAATTAAGCTAAAAATTTAATTTTTATACACTTTCTTACAACATGGCTAACTTCTTCTTAATCTCTGAGTACGCATTCAACGATTTCGTCCTCTAATATGAGTGGTAAGACAAACAAATCAATAAACAATGAATATACTTTTATTTATTTATTAAGAAAATACATTTCTCATTAGTTAAATAATAAGAAATACAAAATCATGACACAACCGGTCCAGTAAACATACAACACACAAGTCATTATAAGAATAATTTTTCTAACATTATTTATAACATAGCTTCAGGCTAGTTTGCAATGACACCCCACTTAAAATAATAATGGGTGGCCAGCCCTATACTAAAATAATCAGGAATCTCAAGTGGATCATTCTCAGAATCTACCGACGATACTAAAATAAACATAGCTAACTACCTACTAATATAAAAAGAGGGTGCCAAAAAAAATTCTAAAATATACAAAGCAATAACCAACCAACAACATAATAACTACTGAACATGGTAATGAACACACACATGCTAAGATAAAAAGAGAAGTACAAGAGTACAAGAAAATGTATGTAAATGAAATGCCCGAATATGCTGTCAGGTGACAAACAATACAACAGTCCAGAGAAAATAAATATAAACCAAATGCTACATCTACAACACTTGGGTGTAAACCCTATATATACAAACGGAATCATAATCTAGATATACAAAAGATAGAAAATGACTATATCAAAATCCCGCAACAGTCCGATACTGCCACAGCTCCACGAATACACTAGGTAGAAAACATCAATGGTGTCCTTACGGAGAAACACCTAAAATAATACAATATATATATAGTAAGGAGAAAATATAAACGGGTTAGAGCCCGAGGTGTGAAAATATTTTAGCAATTGCATTAAAATGCACAATAATTATAAATGCATTATGACATGATTAAAGTGGAGTCGCAATCTCCAGAAAAATCAAACTCACCTCTCAACTAAAGCGCGCACCTAAACGTATGCACATGATCCTATATTCTCTGCCCAACACTATCAAGGGGAAATAATCTAACCTACACCCAAAATTTATACTCATATAAACTTCCATGTAAAACCTAACCATCAACTTCCAATTCTACCATAATCCACAAATGTGAGTCGCTTAGTTAACATATAATTATACATATACGTAATCTCTTAATAGAATTTCTCAGATTCTAGCTATTGACATAAATGAGTTATTAGCATCTAAATTCTAAGGACTAAACTTCTACCCATTCTTAATACTGCACTGTGTTTCGGCCGCGGGATGTCTTGAAGCGAAATCCAAACAAGGAACCCCCCGATACACTACTCCTTGATAGTATTGATTATCGAGATTCATTATTCCCTAAATGCACGATGCATATAACCCCAATTACTTATTTAATATATATAATTAAACTATTCCCAACTCTCAACAGTTCACTACATTTCGTGCGTGGGACGTCTTGCAAGCGAAATCCAAACAAAGAACCCCCCTGATACACTACTCCTTGACACTGTCGATCGCCGAGATATACTAATATATAAATTTGAGTACTAAGGACTAAACTTATCCCCACTCCCAACATTGCACTGCGTTTCGTGCGTGGGACGTCTCGCAAGCAAAATCCGAATAAGGAACCCCCCTGATACACTACTCCTTGACAATGTTGGTCGTTGGGGTCCATTATGCCCTCGATACCCAACGTAATATATATAACCATATAGATATATACGAATCATATTCACATTAATATACTCATCATAATTTAAGTTCGGATAAAATTTCCCGAAATGAGATTCAGTCATTATTCTTATATATCTTTACACTAGATACAGATATATGATATCTCATATCATATACAGGTAATATACTATGCACACAATTATAATAACCATCCCAATGAGCTATAACTCGAGGATGAAGTTTCTCAATGCTATCACCTTCTAGGGAATCGCTCACATATCATCCTGGGTACCAAAGGTCAGAATCTCACATTACCTTGGTGAAAACAAAATAACAACATATGGAAAGCGGTCATAGTTCCTCCCCGAAAGTGAGACGAAATATACCCACCACGTCTCACACCTAATAAAAATCACACCATAATAATGGATGCTATGACCTGGGGACTATACGCTCCCTGCTCCTCAAGCCAGGGGCCTCACCCATATTGCGCAACTTCCCATGATAGCATAAAGGGGGTATGCTTCACATAAATATATATATCATACACACTAGATATACATATACTATCACATTATATAAATGCATACCATCACACAAGGTATTTATGTCACACCATATAAGTATACATACTCTTATTACGCTCTTAGGCATAAATAAAATAATTTCATTTATACAAGTTTATTTTACTCTCGATATACAAACCGTTTCTAACTCTCACACTTTCCCACTTTATATACACGATACCATCCCTCAATTAAAATTTACTCATCCATCACTTATATTTGTAAGAATAATCTTCCAAATCAATTAACGTTGAGGATATTCTCTATATCTGTATGCACATCAATCAACATTCGTTATTCCCAATACATATTATGGTTCATTGATCATATGAACCCTTAACATTATCCCATTTGTGATTCAATTCAAAATTCAACATTGCTAAGTGCATCCTCTCTCTCTCTTATAAACCCATAATTATCTCCAAGTAGAAATCTCAATGATAGTGGGCTTCCCCACTAGTCGGTACGATAATCTCATAACGATATTCCCTCAGAATAAGTCAATATTACCCCAATAATTTATCATCAGGGAAACTCCCTAAAAGTATCCAAAACATACTTCTCATAAGTTATATAGAGGTTCCCAATCGATAAGCCAAACGAAACGGGACGAAACTCACTGTAGAAAAACCACTCCCAGAACTGTCGTGTTTTCGAATCGATTTGGGCCCAATCCGAATCGATTTGACTTTGGGTCCGAATCGATTAGATCACTCAAACCTTGAAAGCTAGAACATTCCGAATCGATTCGGAATGGGGGCCGAATCGATTCGGCCTGTTCAGAATCTACGAAAATGGCAATTTTCTTCAAAAGCCGAAAATTCCCAAAATTCATTTATCATCTTCCAACCATTTCTTTTCAACCCACACATATTCACAACATAAAAACTCATATATAACTCAACCCTACCATTTATACACCCTCAAATCCATATATACACCTCATATGCAAGATTTACCCAAAATCTAGGTTTTGACATTTTAAACCCAAAATCAATAATTTTTATCCACAATTCATGAAATAAAAGATGCAAAAATTAGCAAGTTTAATCACTTGCCTCGATGTTGTAGAGGTTGAATCTTCCTCGAAATCACAAATTGGCCCGAACCTCCAAACTTTTCTTCTTTTTCTTTTCTTTCTTTCCTCTTCTCTATCTCTCTAGGGCTTTCTCTTTTCTTTAATGAGAATAGCTTCTCACGTAGGCTTTTAAGCCTTAAATCCAAGATAGCCAACTTTAAATGATAATACACTCTTTAAATGACTCGGTTACTCAAATTCAAGTCAAACGGGCCTAAAAATATTCTGAAACCTAAATAAGACCCAAGTACAGTCATTTTGACGATCTCGACCCTTCCGAAATCAACCGCACACTCAGAATCGCCATTTCAAATACTTTCTAACATCTTCAAATTTTGATCTCAAATGCCAATTTAATAATTCTCGAATTAAAATAATATTTATTTCTCCCAAAAATAATTTATTTATTGTCCCAAAAATCTCGGGGTATGACAGACTTCCCCATTTACAAGAATTTCGCCCTCGAAATTAAACTAATACTAGTACTCCAAATCTCAGCAAAATCCTAAGCTATCTACCCTCATGATCACTATACCTATTCCTCCCTCTTCTGACGACGAATCATTTTAATTTTATAAAACTAAATCTGCCAACTAGGGTGCCCATACACCATATATTCGAGCTTTACTCGTATAAACATAACTCGGCATCACTTAGCCTTCACAATTGTACAATAACTCTAAATAAATTAAATCATACTAACATACTAATTATAGAAGAAATTTTTTAAAATGTCCAAAGATTTAACTCCTCTCAATTCCTGACATTCGCTACATTCATGCGGGGGAGGTCTCGCAAGTGAAATCCAAACAAGGAACCCTCCCAATCCACTACTATGTAGCTCTGTCGGGGATTGAGAGTTAGTTAGACCGGGACTAGAGTTTAAAAATATTTTTGTGTAAATCATTTTTGATATTGCTCAAAGGCCTATATAAAATTTTATTTTGAAAACAGTTTACGTCTTACGATATTCAAATTGAATACCTTATACCCAAGACACAAGGTGCTAATAATTTTCATACTATTACTAACATATAGTTTTCAAAACTAGCATAAGTATGAGCTAAATCCCTCGCTCAACAATAATCCAGTAAATTCTGAATCTTTTCAGTAACAATAATCTCTTATATCATAATAGAATATTGCCATACACTAGGATCTTCCACAGCTGGAATAAAACAAATATGTAAGTCTAGCACAACTATAAAACAATAGTTTTATCATTACTACTCAACACGTTTCAATAATTCCTACGTTCAAAACAAAATCATAGCTCCTACTAGCATAACACAAAAGAATCTATTCACCCTAAAGATAATCATATAAGAGCCTTACTTGCTCAATACTCCCTTCCAGGTCATTCTATACATAATAGGGTTATAGCACTAACCACTCAATTCAATATTACATACGATACTCCCAAAGCCTCATTAAGCATAATCCTAATCACAAAGGAAAAATAATTTACATCATACCTCTCTAGTCCGACTGCATCTTCTTATCGATGGGTTCCCACTCAAAGTCCCCCGGTCTAAAATGGTCTCAAACCTGCTGTAGGGGTTTCACATTCAAAACTTCCTCAAAACGTGGTCCGCTACCTCTTTCAGGACAATCTCTCTTCATATGTCCTACGTCTTTACAAAATAAACATCTACCCGCAAATCCTCTCTGCTCATCCTGAGGAATAAAATGTTGTTGCGACCCTCGATAATCTTGCTTATACCCTCAGGCAGTATTGGCATTCTCTTCACCAGACCTACTTGATGAACCCGAGTCTCTAAAGTTCTTACCTCCTTGCGAAGTAAAACAATATTCATGACATTGTAACAGTGACACATTCACTATCTCGACAAAAAGTCAGTAACGCTCGGTTCCCTAACAAATATTGTTTAATTCTCCAATCTAAACCTCCCATGAACTTTGATATTCATGTCTCTTCTGTATTTACATCATCGGGCACTAAATTTGCCAATCGAGTAAATTATTCTTCGTACTCGGCCACCGTTTGATCACCTTGAAACACATCCAACAATTTCCTCCTCATTTCCCTTTAGATTGTGGAAGGAAAATACTTTCGATTAAAGAGTTCCCAAAAATTTGTTATGGTCAATGCATCTATTTTTTACGATGTGGTGATCGACTCCCACCAATGGAGAGCTTCTCCCGTTAACTTAAAGGTGGCGAGAAATTTCTTCTGCACCTGGCTACATTCAACCATGTGAAGGTGCCTCTGTATACCATTCTTCCAACGACTTCCAAGCATCGCATCAGCTCCCCCTGAAAACTGTGGAGGATGCCCCTTCCTAATATCTTCCGATACTCTCTCCCAGAAAGACAACCTTGAGTGGGCTTAGGCTTCTTGAACTACAGGTTGACCTGCCATCACAGAAATGGCAGCAATTACTACTTGTGCCACAATATTGGCAGTTTCAGCTGTGCTCATAGTCCCTTGAGGCATTTGGTGTTCCATATTCCCAGCTCCTTTATTTTCCCTACCTGGATGACCTCTATTCGGTGGCATCCTAAACAAGAACAAATGTATCAGAACGCCATTCAAGTGATTTCACATCACAGAAGAAAATATAGACGTGTGAACACAACAGTCTTAATAATAGGGCTCTAAATCAAGAAAGCTTACGGAAGATCGCAGAAAACCCACACAGATCCTCAAGACACTAGAACCTGATTCTCTGATACCGCCTGTGATACCCCGCTTAAAATAATAACGGGTGGCCAGCCCTATAGTAAAATAATCACGAATCTCAAGTGGAACATTCTCAGCATCTACTGACGAAACTAAAATAAAAACAGCTAACTACCCACCACTATAAAAAGAGGGTGCCAAAAAAAAATTCTAAAACATACAAAGCAATAACCAACCAACAACATAATAACTACTGAACATGGTAATGAACACACACATGCTAAGATAAAAATAGAAGTACAAGAGTACAAGAAAATGTACATAAATGAAATGCCCGAATATGCTGTTGGGTGACAAACAATAAAACAGTCCAGAGAAAATAAATATAAACCAAATGCTACATCTACAACACTTAGGTGTAAACCCGATATATACAAACAGAATCGTAATCTAGATATACAAAAGATAAAAAGTGACTATATCAAAATCCCGCATAAGTCCGATACTGCCACAGCTCCACGAATAGACTGGGTAGAAAACATCAATGGTGTCCTTACGGAGGAACACCTAAAATAATACAATATATATATAGTAAGGAGAAAATATAAACGGGTTAGAGTCCGAGGTGTGAAAATATTTTATCAATTGCATTAAAATGCGTAATAATTATAAATGCATTATGACATGATTAAAGTGGAGTCGCAATCTCCAGAAAAATCAAACTCACCTCTCAACTAAAGCGCGGACCTAAATGTATGCACATGATCCTATATTCTCTGCCCAACACTATCTAGGGGAAATAATCTAACCTACACCCAAAATTTATACTCATATAAATTTCCATATAAAACCTAACCATCAACTTCCAATTCTACCATAATCCCAAAATGTGAGTCGCTTAGTTAACATATAATTATACATATACGTATTCTCTTAATAGAATTTCTCAGATTCTAGCTATTGACATAAATGAGTTATTAGCATCTAAATGCTAAGGACTAAACTTGTACCCATTCTTAATACTGCACTGCGTTTCGTGCGCGGGATGTCTTGAAGCGAAATCCAAACAAGGAACCCCCCGATACACTACTCCTTGATAGTATTGATTATCGAGATTCATTATTCCCTAAATGCACGACGCATATAACCTCAATTACTTATTTAATATACATAATTAAACTATTCCCAACTCTCAACAGTTCACTACATTTCGTGCGTGGGACGTCTTGCAAGCGAAATCCAAACAAAGAACCCCCCCGATACACTACTCCTTGACACTGTCGATCGTCGAGATATACTAATATATAAATCAGAGTACTAAGGACAAAACTTCTCCCCACTCCCAACATTGCACTGCGTTTCGTGTGTGGGACGTCTCGCAAGCGAAATTCGAATAAGGAACCCCCCTGATACACTACTCATTGACAATGTTGGTCGTTGGGGTCCAATATGACCTCGATACCCAACGTAATATATATAATCATATAGATATATACGAATCATATTCACATTAATATACTCATCATAATTTAAGTCCGGATAAAATCTCCCGAAATGAGATTCAGTCATTATTCTTATATATCTTTACACTAGATACATATATATGATATCTCATAATCATATACAGGTAATATACAATACACATAATTATAATAACCATCCCATTGAGCTATAACTCGAGGATGAAGTTTCTCAATGCTATCATCTTCCAGGGAATCGCTCACATATCATCCTGGGTACCAAAGGTCAGAATCTCACATTACCTTGGTGAAAACAAGATCACAACATATAGAAAGCGGTCATAGTTCCTCCCCGAAAGTGAGACGAAATATACCCACCACGTCTCACCCCTAATAAAAATCACACCATAATAATGGATGCTATGACCTGGGGACTATACGCTCCCTGCTCCTCAAGCCAGGGGCCTCACCCATATTGCGCAACTTCCCATGATAGCATAGAGGGGGTATGCTTCACATAAATATATATATCATACACACTAGATATACATATACTATCACATCATATAAATGCATACCATCACACAAGGTATTTATGTCACACCATATAAGTATACATACTCTTATTACGCTCGTAGGCATAAATAAAGTAATTTCATTTATACAAGTATATTTTACTCTCGATATACAAACCGTTTCTAACTCTCACACTTTCCCACTTTATATACACGATACCATCCCTCACTTAAAATTTACTCATCCATCACTTATATTTGTAAGAATAATCTTCCAAATCAATTAACGTTGAGGATATTCTCTATATCTGTATGCACATCGATCAACATTCGTTATTCCCAATCCATATTATGGTTCAATTGATCATATGAACCCTTAAAATTATCCCATTTGTGATTCAATTCAAAATTCAACATCGCTAAGTGCATCCTACCTCTCTCTTATAAACCCATAATTATCTCGAAGTAGAAATCTCAATGATAGTGGGCTTCCCCACTAGTTGGTACGATAATCTCATATCGATATTCTCTTGGAATAAGTCAATATTACCCCAATAGTTTATCATCAGGGAAAATCCCTAAAAGTCTCCAAAACATACTGTTCATAAGTTATATAGAGGTTCCCAATCGATAAGCCAAACGAAACGGGACAAAACTCACTCTAGAAAAATCTCTCCCAGAACTGTCGTGTTTTCGAATCGATTCGACTTTGGGTCCGAATCGATTAGATCACTCAAACCTTGAAAGATAGAACATTCCGAATCGATTTGGAATGGGGGCCGAATCGATTCGGCCTGTACAGAATCTACAAAAATGGCAATTTTCTTCAAAAGGCAAAAATTCCCAAAATTCATTTGTAATCTTCCAACCATTTATCTTCAACCCACACATATATACAACATCAAAACTCATATATAACTCAACCCTACCATTTATACACCCTCAAATCCATATATACACCTCAGATGTAAGATTTACCCAAAATCTAGGTTTTGACATTTTAAACCCAAAATCAATAATTTTTATCCACAATTCATGAAATAAAAGATGCACAAGAATTATTAGCAAGTTTAATCACTTGCCTCGATGTTGTAGAGGTTGAATCTTCCTCGAAATCACGAATTGGCCTGAACCTCCAAACTTTTCTTCTCTTTCTTTTCTTTCTTTTCCCTTCTCTATCTCTCTAGGGCTTTCTCTTTTCTTTAATGAGAATGACTTCTCACGTAGGCTTTTAAGCCTTAAATCCAAGATATCCAACTTTAAATGATAATACACTCTTTAAATGACTCGGTTACTCCAATTCAAGTCAAACGGGCCTAAAAATATTCTGAAACCTAAATAAGACCCAAGTACAGTCATTTTGACTATCTCGGCCCTTCTGGAATCAACCGCACACTCAGAATCTCCATTTCAAATACTTTCTAACATCTTCAAATTTTGATCTCAAATGCCAATTTAATAATTCTCCAATTAAAATAATATTTATTTCTCCCAAAAATAATTAATTTATTGTCCCAAAAATCTCGGGGTATGACAGACTTCCCCACTTACAAGAATTTCTCCCTCGAAATTAAACTAATACTAGTACTCCAAATCTCAGCAAAATCCTAAGCTATCTACCCTCATGATCACTATACCTATTCCTCCCTCTTCTGACGACAAATCATTTTAATTTTATAAAACTAAATCTGCCAACTAGGGTGACCATACAGCCTATATTCGAGCTTTACTCGTATAAACATAACTCGGCATCACTTAGCCTTCACAATTGTAAAATAACTCTAAATAAATTAAATCATACAAACATACTAATTATAGAAGAAATTTTTTAAAATGCCCAAAGATTTAACTCCTCTCAATTCCTGACATTCGCTACTTTCATGCGGGGGAGGTCTCGCAAGTGAAATCCAAACAAGGAACCCTCCCAATACACTACTATGTAGCTCTGTCGGGGATTGAGAGTTAGTTAGACCGGGGCTAGAGTTTAAAAATATTTTTGTGTAAATCATTTTTGATATTGCTCAAAGGCCTATATAAAATTTTATTTTCAAAACAGTTTACGTCTTACGACATTCAAATTGAATACCTTATGCCCAAGACATAAGGTGCTAATAATTTTCATACGATTACTAACATATAGTTTTCAAAACTAGCATAACTATGAGCTAAATCCCTCGCTCAACAATAATCCAGTAAATTTTGAATCTTTTCAGTAACAATAATCTCTTATATCATAATAGAATATTGCCATACACTAGGATCTTCCACAACTGGAATATAACAAATATGTAAGTCTAGCACAACTATAAAACAATAGTTTTATCATTACTACTCAACACGTTTCAATAATTCCTACGTTCAAAACAAAATCATAGCTCCTACTAGCATAAAACAAAAGAATCTATTCTCCCTAAAGATAATCATATAAGAGCCTTACTTGCTCAATACTCCCTTCCAGGTCATTCTATACATAATAGGGTAATAACACTAACCACTCATTTCAATATTACATACGATACTCCCAAAGCCTCATAAAGCATAATCCTAATCACAAAGGAAAAATAATTTACATTATACCTCTCTAGTCCGACTGCATCTTCTCATCGATGGGTTCCCACTCAAAGTCCCCCGGTCTAAAATGGTCTCAAACCTGCTGTAGGGGTTTCACATTCAAAACTTCCTCAAAACGTGGTCCGCTACCTCTTTCAGGACAATCTCTCTTCATATGTCCTATGTCTTTACAAAATAAACATCTACCCGCAAATCCTCTCTGCTCATCCTGAAGAACAACATGCTGTTGCGACCCTCGATAATCTTGCTTATACCCTCAGGCATTATTGGCATTCTCTTCACCAGACCTACTTGATGAACCCGAGTCTCTAAATTTCTTACCTCCTTGCGATGTAAAACAATATTCATGACATTGTAACAGTGACACATTCACTATCTCGACAAAAAGTCAGTAACGCTCGGTTCCCTAACAAATATTGTTGAATTCTCCAATCTAAACCTCCCATGAACTTCGATATTCATGTCTCTTATGTATTTACCTCACCGGGCACTAAATTTTCCAATCGAGTAAATTATTCTTCGTACTCGGCCACCGTTTGATCACCTTGAAACACATCCAACAATTTCCTCCTCATTTCCCTTTAGATTGCGGAAGGAAAATACTTTCGATTAAAGAGTTCCCAAAAATTTGTTGTGGTCAATGCATCTATTTTTTACGATGTGGTGATCGACTCCCACCAATGGAGAGCTTCTCCCGTTAACTTAAAGGTGGCGAGAATTTGCTTCTGTACCTCGCTACATTCAACCTTGTGAAGGTGCCTCTATATACCGTTCTTCTAACGACTTGCAAGCATCGCATCAGCTCCCCCTGAAAACTGTGGAGGATGACCCTTCCTAAAATCTTCCCATACTCTCTCCCAGATAGACAACCTTGAGTGGGCTTAGGTCTCTTGAGCTACAGGTTGACGTGCCATCACAGAAATGGCAGCAATTACTGCTTGTGCCACAATATTAGCAGCTTCAGCTGTGGCCATAGTCCCTTGAGGCATTTGGGGTTCCATATTCTCAGCTCCTTTATTTTCCCTACCTGGATGACCTCTATTCGGTGGCATCCTAAACAAGAACAAATGTATCAGAACGCCATTCAAGTGATTTCACATCACAGAAGAAAATATAGACGTGTGAACACAACAGTCTTAATAATAGGGCTCTAAATCAAGAAAGCTTAAGGAAGATCGCAGAAAACCCACACAGATCCTCAAGACACTTGAACCTGATTCTCTGATATCGCCTGTGACACCCTGCTTAAAATAATAACGGGTGGCCAGCCCTATACTAAAATAATCAGGAATCTTAAGTGGATCATTCTCAGCATCTACTGACGATACTAAAATAAAAACAGCTGACTACCCACTAATATAAAAAGAGGGTGCCAAAAAAAAATTCTAAAACATACAAAGCAATAACCAACCAACAACATAATAACTACTGAACATGGTAATGAACACACACATGCTAAGATACAAAGAGAAGTTCAAGAGTACAACAAAATATACAGAAAGGAAATTCCCGAATATGTTGTCGGGTGACAGACAATACAATAGTCCAGAGAAAATAAATATAAACTAAATGCTACATCTACAACAGTTGGGTGTAAACCCGATATATACAAACTGAATCCTAATCTAGAAATACAAAAGATAGGAAACAAATATATCAAAATCCCACAACAGTCCGAGACTGCCACAGCTCCACGAATACACTGGGTAGAAAACATAAATGGTGTCCTTACGGAGGAACACCGAAAATAATACAATATGTATAGTAAAGAGAAAATATAAATGGGTTAGAGCCCGAGGTGTGAAAATTTTTTAGCAAGTGCATTAAAATGCATAATAATTATAAATGCATTATGACATGATTAAAGTGGAGTCGCAATCTCCAGAAAAATCAGACTCACCTCTCAACTAAAGCGCGCACCTAAACGAATGCACATGATCCTATATTCTCTGCCCAACACTATCTATGGAAAATAATCTAACCTACACCCAAAATTTATACTCATATAAACTTCCATGTAAAACCTAACCATCAACTTCCAATTCTACCACAATCCCCAAATGTGAGTCGCTTAGTTAACATATAATTATACATATACGTAATCTCTTAATAGAATTTCTCAGATTCTAGCTATTGACATAAATGAGTTATTAGCATCTAAATGCTAAGGACTACACTTCTACCCATTCTAAATACTGCACTGCGTTTCGTGCGCGGGATGTCTTGAAGCGAAATCCAAACAAGGAACCCCACGATACACTACTCCTTGATAGTATTGATTATCGAGATTCATTATTCCCTAAATGCACGACGCATATAACCCCAATTACTTATTTAATATACATAATTAAACTATTCCCAACTCTCAACAGCTCACTACATTTCGTGCGTGGGACGTCTTGCAAGAGAAATCCAAACAAAGAACCCCCCCGATACACTACTCCTTGACACTGTCGATCGTCGAGATATACTAATGTATAAATCTGAGTACTATGGACTAAACTTCTCCCCACTCCCAACATTGCACTGCGTTTCGTGCGTGGGACGTCTCACAAGCGAAATTCGAATAAGGACCCCCTGATACACTACTCCTTGACAATGTTGGTCATTGGGGTCCATTATGCCCTCGATACCCAACGTAATATATATAATCATATAGATATATCTGAATCGTATTCACATTAATATACTCATCATAATTTAAGTCCGGATAAAATCTCCCGAAATGAGATTCAGTCATTATTCTTATATATCTTTACACTAGATACAGATATATGATATCTCATAATCATATACAGGTAGTATACTATACACACAATTATAATAACCATCCCAATGAGCTATAACTCGAGGATGAAGTTTCTCAATGCTATCATCTTCCAGGGAATCGCTCACATATCATCCTGGGTACCAAAGGTCAGAATCTCACATTACCTTGGTGAAAACAAAATCACAACATATGGAAAGCGGTCATAGTTCCTCCCCGAAAGTGAGACGAAATATACCCACCACGTCTCACACCTAATAAAAATCACACCATAATAATGGATGCTATGACCTGGGGACTATACGCTCCCTGCTCCTCAAGCCAGGGGCCTCACCCATATTGCGCAACTTCCCATGATAACATAGAGGGGGTATGCTTCACATAAATATATATATCATACACACTCGATATACATATACTATCACATCATATAAATGCATACCATCACACAAGTAATTTATGTCACGCCATATAAGTATACATACTTTTATTACGCTCGTAGGCATAAATAAAATAATTTCATTTATACAAGTATATTTTACTCTCGATATACAAACCGTTTCTAACTCTCACACTTTCCCACTTTATATACACGATACCATCCCTCACTTAAAATTTACTCATTCATCACTTATATTTGTAAGAATAATCTTCCAAATCAATTAACGTTGAGGATATTCTCTATATCAGTATGCACATCGATCAACATTCGTTATTCCCAATCCATATTATGGTTCAATTGATCATATGAACCCTTAACATTATCCCATTTGTGATTCAATTCAAAATTCAACATCGCTAAGTGCATCCTACCTCTCTCTTATAAACCCATAATTATCTCCAAGTAGAAATTTCAATGATAGTGGGCTTCCCCACTAATCGGCACGATAATCTCATATCGATATTCTCTCGGAATAAGTCAATATTACCCCATAAATTTATCATTAGGGAAACTCCTTAAAAGTCTCCAAAACATACTTCTCATAAGTTATATAGAGGTTCCCAATCGATAAGCCAAACGAAACGGGACGAAAAAAACTCTAGAAAAACCTCTCCCAGAACTGCCCTGTTTTCGAATCGATTTGGGCCCAATCCGAATCGATTCGACTTTGGGTCCGAATTTATTAGATCACTCAAACCTTGAAAGATAGAACATTTCGAATCGATTCGGAATGGGGGCCGAATCGATTCGGCCTGTTCAGAATCTACAAAAATGGCTATTTTCTTCAAAAGCCGAAAATTCCCAAAATTCATTTATCATCTTCCAACCATTTCTCTTCAACCCACACATATATACAACATCAAAACTCATATATAACTCAACACTACCATTTATACACCCTCAAATCCATATATACACCTCAGATGCAAGATTTACCCAAAATCTAGGTTCTGACATTTTAAACCCAAAATCAATAATTTTTATCCACAATTCATGAAATAGAATTATTAGCAAGGTTAATCACTTGCCTCGATGTTGTAGAGGTTGAATCTTCCTCGAAATCACGAATTGGCCCGAATCTCCAAACTTTTCTTCTCTTTCTTTTCTTTCTTTGCTCTTCTCTATCTCTCTAGGGCTTTCTCTTTTCTTTAATGAGAATGGCTTCTCACGTAGGCTTTTAAGCCTTAAATCCAAGATAGCCAACTTTAAATGATAATACACTCTTTAAATGACTCGGTTACTCCAATTCAAGTCAAACGAGCCTAAAAATATTCTGAAACCTAAATAAGACCCAAGTACAGTCATTTTGACTATCTCGACCCTTCCAGAATCAACTGCACACTCAGAATAGCCATTTCAAATACTTTCTAACATCTTCAAATTTTGATCTCAAATGCCAATTTAATAATTCTCCAATTAAAATAATATTTATTTCTACCAAAAATAATTAATTTTTTGTCCCAAAAATCTCGTGGTATGACAGACTTCCCCACTTACAAGAATTTCGCCCTCGAAATTAAACTAATACTAGTACTCCAAATCTCAGCTAAATCCTAAGCTATCTACCCTCATGATCACTATACCTATTCCTCCCTCTTCTCACGACGAATCATTTTAATTTTATAAAACTAAATCTACCAACTAGGGTGACCATACACCCTATATTCGAGCTTTACTCGTATAAACATAACTCGGCATTACTTAGCCTTCACAATTGTACAATAACTCTAAATAAACTAAATCATACTAACATACTAATTATAGAAGAAATTTTCTAAAATGTACAAAGATTTAACTCCTCTCAATTCCTGACATTCGCTACTTTCATGCGGGGGAGGTCTCGCAAGTGAAATCCAAACAAGGAACCCTCCCAATACACTACTATGTAGCTCTGTCGGGGATTGAGAGTTAGTTAGACCGGGACTAGAGTTTAAAAATATTTTTGTGTAAATCATTTTTGATATTGCTCAAAGGCCTATATAAAATTTTATTTTCAAAACAGTTTACGTCTTACGACATTCAAATTGAATACCTTATGCCCAAGACACAAGGTGCTAATAATTTTCATACTATTACTAACATATAGTTTTCAAAACTAGCATAACTATGAGCTAAATCCCTCGCTCAACAATAATCCAGTAAATTCTGAATCTTTTCAGTAACAATAATCTCTTATATCATAATAGAATATTGCCATACACTAGGATCTTCCACAGCTGGAATATAACAAATATGTAAGTCTAGCACAACTATAAAACAATAGTTTTATCATTACTACTCAACACATTTCAATAATTCCTACGTTCAAAACAAAATCATAGCTCCTACTAGCATAACACAAAAGAATCTATTCTCCGTAAAGATAATCATATAAGAGCCTTACTTGCTCAATACTACCTTCCAGGTCATTCTATACATAATAGGGTAATAGCATTAACCAGTCATTTCAATATTACATACGATACTCCCAAAGCCTCATAAAGCATAATCCTAATCACAAAGGAAAAATAATTTACATTATACCTCTCTATTCCGACTGCATCTTCTCATCGATGGGTTCCCACTCAAAGTCCCCCGGCCTAAAATGGTCTCAAACCTGCTGTAGGGATTTCACATTCAAAACTTCCTCAAAACGTGGTCCGCTACCTCTTTCAGGACAATCTCTCTTCATATGTCTTACGTCTTTACAAAATAAACATCTACCCGCAAATCCTCTCTGCTCATCCCGAGGAACAAAATGCTGTTGCGACCCTCGATAATCTTGCTTATACCCTCAGGCATTATTGGCATTCTCTTCACCAGACCTACTTGATGAACCCGAGTCTCTAAAGTTCTTACCTCCTTGCGAAGTATAACAATATTCATGACATTATAACAGTGACACATTCACTATCTCGACAAAAAGTCAGTAACGCTCGGTTCCCTAACAAATATTGTTGGATTCTCCAATCTAAACCTCCCATGAACTTCGATATTCATGTCTCTTCTGTATTTACCTCACCGGGCACTAAATTTTCCAATCGAGTAAATTATTCTTCGTACTCGGCCACCGTTTGATCACCTTGAAACACATCCAACAATTTCCTCCTCATTTCCCTTTAGATTGCGGAAGGAAAATACTTTCGATTAAAGATTTCCCAAAAATTTGTTGTGGTCAGTGCATCTATTTTTTACGATGTGGTGATCGACTCCCACCGATGGAGAGCTTCTACCGTTAACTTAAAGGTGGCGAGAAATTTCTTCTGCACCTTGCTACATTCAACCATGTGAAGGTGCCTCTGTATACCATTCTTCCAACGACTTGCAACCAACGCATCAGCTCCCCCTGAAAACTGTGGAGGATGCCCCTTCCTAAAATCTTCCCATACTCTCTCCCAGATAGACAAACTTGAGTGCGCTTAGGCTTCTTGAACTACAGGTTGACGTGCCATCACAGAAATGGCAGCAATTACTGCTTGTGCCACAATATTGGCAGCTTCAGCTATGGTCATAGTCCCTTGAGGCATTTGGGGTTCCATATTCTCATCTCCTTTATTTGCCCTACCTGGATGACCTCTATTCGGTGGCATCCTAAACAAGAACAAATGTATCAGAATGCCATTCAAGTGATTTCAGATCACAGAAGAAAATATAAACGTGTGAACACAACAGTCTTAATAATAGGGCTCTAAATCAAGAAAGCTTAAGGAAGATCGCAGAAAACCCACACAGATCCTCAAGACACTAGAACCTGATTCTCTGATACTGCCTGTGACACCCTGCTTAAAATAATAACGGGTGGCCAGCCCTATACTAAAATAATCAGGAATCTCAAGTGGATCATTCTCAGCATCTACTGACGATACTAAAATAAAAACAGCTAACTACCCACTACTATAAAAAGAGGGTGCCAAAACAAAATTCTAAAACATACAAAGCAATAACCAACCAACAACATAATAACTACTGAACATGGTAATGAACACACACATGCTAAGATAAAAAGAGAAGTACAGGAGTACAACAAAATATACAGAAAGGAAATTCCCGAATATGTTGTCGGGTGACAGACAATACAATAGTCCAGAGAAAATAAATATAAACCAAATGCTACATCTACAACAGTTGGGTGTAAACTCGATATATACAAACTGAATCCTAATCTAGAAATACAAAAGATAGAAAACAAGTATATCAAAATCCCGCAGCAGTCCGATACTGCCACAGTTCCACGAATATACTGGGTAGAAAACATCAATGGTGTCCTTACGGAGGAACACCGAAAATAATACAATATATATAGTAAAGAGAAAATATAAATGGGTTAGAGCCCTAGGTGTGAAAACATTTTAGCAAGTGCATTAAAATGCATAATAATTATAAATGCATTATGACATGATTAAAGTGGAGTCGCACTCTCCAGAAAAATAAAACTCACCTCTCAACTAAAGAGCGCACCTAAACGTGTGCACATGATCCTATATTCTCTGCCCAACACCTATCTAGGGGAAATAATCTAACCTACACCCAAAATTTATACTCATATAAACTTCCATGTAAAACCTAACCATCAACTTCCGATTCTACCATAATCCCCAAATGTGAGTCGCTTACTTAACATATAATTATACACATACGTAATCTCTTACTAGAATTTCTCAGATTCTAGCTATTGACATAAATAAGTTATTAGCATCTAAATGCTAAGGACTAAACCTCTCCCAATTCTTAATACTGCACTGCGTTTCGTGTGCGGGACGTCTCGCAAGCAAAATCCAAATAAGGAACTCCTCGATACACTACTCCTTGACAGTATTGATTATCGAGATTCATTATTCCCTCATTGCATGACGCATATGACCCCAATTACTTATTTAATATATATAATTAAACTATTCCCAACTCTCAACAGTGCACTACATTTCGTGCGCGGGACGTCTCGCAAGCAAAATCAAAAAAAGGAACCCTCCCGATACACTACTCCTTGACACTGTCAATCGTCGAGATATACTAATATATAAATCTGAGTACTAAGGGCTAAACTTCTCCCCACTCCCAACATTGCAATGCGTTTCGTGCGTGGGATGTCTCGCAAGCGAAATCCAAACAAGGAACCCCCGATACACTACTCCTTGATAATGTTGGTCATTGGGGTTCATTATGCCCTAGGTACCCAACATAATATATATACTCATATTGATATATATGAATCATAGTCACTTTAATATACTCATCATAATTTAAGTCTGGGTAAAATCTCCCGGAATGAGATTCAGTCATTATTCTTATATCGCTTTACACTAGATACAGATATGTGACATCTCATAATTATATACATATAATATTCCATACACACAAGTATAATAACCATCCCAATGAGATATAACCCGAGGATGCAGTTTCTCAATGCTATCATCTACCAGGGAATCCCTCACATATCATCCTGGGTACCAGCGGTCAGAATCTCACACTGCCTTGGTAAAAAAAAATCACAACGTATGGGAAGCGATCATAGTTCCTCCTCGAAAGTGAGATGAAACATACCCATCACGTCTCACCCCTAATAAAAATCACACCATAATAATGGACGATATAACCTAGGGACTATACACTCCCTGCTCCTCAAGTCAGGGGCTTCACCTACATCGCGCAACTTCCCATGATAGCATAAAGGGGGTATGCTTCCCATAAATATATATATATCATACACACTAGATATACATTTATTATCTCATCATATAAATGCATACCATAACACAAGGTATTTATGTCACGCCATATAAGTATACATACTCTTATTACGCTCATATGCATAAATGAAATAATTTCATTTGTACAAGTATATTTTACTCTCGATATACAAACCATTTCTAACTTTGACACTTTCCCACTTTATATACACGATACCATCCCTCATTTGAAATTTACTCATCCATCACTTATATTTGTAAGAATAATCTTGCAAATCAATTAACGTTGAGGATATTCTCTATATCCGTATGCACATCGATCAACATTCGTTATTCCCAATCCATATTATGGTTCAATTGATCATATGAACCCTTAACGTTATCCCATTTGTGATTCAATTCAAAATTCAACATCGCTAAGTGCATCCTACCTCTATCTTATAAACCCATAATCATCTCCAAATATAAATCTCAATAATAGTGGGCTTCCCTACTAATCGGTACGATAATCTCAAATCGATATTCTCTCGAAATAAGTCAATATGACCCCAACAATTTATCATAAGGGAAACTCCCTAAAAGTCTCCAAAAAATACTTATCATAAGTTATATAGAGGTTGCCAATCGATAAGATCAAACGAAACGGGACGGAACTCACTCTAGAAAAACCTCTCCCAAAACTGCCGTGCTTTTGAATCGATTCGGGCCCAATCTGAATCGATTCAGCCCAGCGAATCGAATCACCTTCCAAAGCGAATCGATTCGGTCCAAAAGACATGGGAAACTATCTTAGGCCGAATCGATTCGGCTTTGGGTCCGAATCGATTTGGTCACTCAGACCTTGAAAGCTGGAAAATTCTGAATCGATTCAGAACGGGGGCCGAATCTATTCGGCCTGTTCAGAAGCTACAAAAATGGCAATTTTCTTCAAAAGCCAAAAATTTCCAAAATTCATTTATCATATTCCAATCATTTCTCTTCAACACAAACATATATATAACATAAAAACTCATATATAACTAAACCATACCATTTATACACCCTCAAATCCATATATACGCCTCAAATGCCAGATTTACCCAAAATCTAGGTTTTGACATTTTAAACCCAAAATCCATAATTTTAATCCACAAATCATGAAATAAAAGACGCACAAGAATTATTTAGCAAGTTTAATCACTTGCCTCGAAGTTGTAGAGGTTGAATCTTCCTCGAAATCACGGATTGGTCGGAACCTCCAAGCTTTGCTTCTCTTTCTTTTCTTTCTTTCCTCTTCTCTCTCTCTCTAGGGCTTGCTCTTTCTCTTTAATGAGAATGGCTTCTCACGTAGGCTTTTAAGCCTTAAATCCAAGATACCCAACTTTAAATGATAATACACTCTTTAAATGACTCGGTTACTCCAATTCGAGTCAAACGAGCCTAAAAATATTTTGAAACCCAGATAAGACCCAAGTACAGTCATTTTGACTATCTCGACCCTTCCGGAATCAATCGCATACTCAGAATCGCCATTCGAGATACTTTCTATCATCTTCAAATTTTGACCTCAAATGCCAATTTAATAATTCTCCAATTAAAATAATATTTATTTCTCTAAAAAATAATTAATTTACTGTCCCAAAAATCTTGGGGTATTAAATTTTCCGTATCCCATTACAAATTGTCACACACCAAGAAGACGAACTGAACGTAAGCATCTCCAAGTTTGAAGACTTCCCAACATCCCAAAAGGTATAAAATAATTTAGAATTTGAATTAATTCATGAAATGATTTTTGGGATGTTTAAATTTTATTAAAAGACGAACAAGACTGCATTACTTTGCGAAAATATATTTTTTGAATACCAATAGGCGGAGTTTAAGAAAAAAGTTTTTTTGACGTTTTAGTCGTTCAAACGACATGCAGAAGTCGTTCGAACGACCCGCCGACTTAAGGTTTGTTATCAAAACCTGTTTGTGGATTAGTTTGGTTAAGATTTTGGCAGCACATTTCTGCATATCAAAAGAAAATTTTCTTCAATGTTTTGTGTCCCTAAACACTATTTTAATTCCAAAAAACCATCCTCGACTATTATTCTTGTGAATTAGTTTAGAACCCTATAACATTTTATATCTCTTGCATACACCTTAGTGGAGAGGCACTCCATTCCTGATATGTGATACCTGCGGGGATTCACTGATGAAGACGAAGTCTTAGGCTAATTCAGAGGACTGCGTCCATGTCATTCTTGCGAGGATCATTGTTGTTCCTTAGAGGTTTTCGAAGAATAGTGCGTTATGATTGTTTACCTGCTTTTTGGATCGTTGTTTTTTCATTGCTCTTGTGTTTTTGTTTTTTTCCTCAAAGGATGCTCATTTGAATATGGCATTTGTCGAAAAAATTGAATTTCTTGAAAATCGTTTTAAAAATGTTTTGGAACTTTTGCAAACGGTTCAAAATCAAAGATACATTGTTCGTGAGAAGTTTGGTGATTTATATGATGACTTTAAATCTTTATAAGTGGCCAAAAAGTAGAGTGATGATAGAGTCCTATTTTTTAAAAAATAATTGGAGGACTTGAAAAATTCTAGGGTTTTTGTTTGTGCCAAATATGATAAAAATGTTTTGATTAATGATTTTGTGGCACATAAGAAGACTCTAAGGGAAACGTTGGATTTTATTGAAGGTGAGTGTGATAACCTTTTAGGAATTGTTAAAAATTTGAAAACAACATCCTTAAAATTGGAAGAGCATAAGTCTTTGCTTGAGTCTAAAATTTTGAAGTTAAAAAATGATTTAAAAGACTCGAGTAGTTTGTGTAGTAATGGTTATGGCTAGTCTTGTTCTCATGCTTCAAGTGTCAAAGCCAAAACCATTGTTTTTTTATACATTCAACCAAATCCAAGGACATTAGAAAAGGTCAGCACATAGGTACCATTCCTCGTGTCTACACATGTTCACATTGTGGTAACAACATTCAAGAAGGTCCAATTTTCTCAATTCTCTCCTTAAATTCTCATAAATTCGCATTAACTTGTTTTATTACTTAGCACTTTTATGTTCTCATCTCACATATCCTAATATACTTTTTATTTAGTATTATTGCACATATCTTATTTTCATACAAATAAAAACCTAAAAAATAATAAAAAGAGGGTTTGCTCATAAATTCCAAACGAGAATTTTCACACTTTTCTTACACTTTTCTCACAATTAAAACACTTTTTTACACACACACACACACACACACACACACACACAAATAAGAGAAGTACCCGATTGGATTTATAGGATAAATCCCACCCCCTCGTTTTCATGCGAACTACATGGACTTTGATGCCTCTATAGGCTACGTAGGGGTCTCGGGGTAAAACCCGAGACTCGAGTCCATTTCTCACTTTTCTCTCGTTTTCTATTTTCTCTAAACTCAACTCTCTTAAATTACATATATTTATATGCATATATTTCTTCTTAGTGGCGTATTATTCCACATACATTATCGTTACATTATAACGATCAACGCAAGGATAATCGCGTAAATCCTATTTTTTAATATTATTTTTATGAACCTTCCTACGGATGACTCGCTTTATCTCTTCCATGATACAAGTCGAGGATTCTTATCTCCACTATATATATATATATATATATATATATATATATATACATGCACACATATCACGGGGAAAATAAAGGAAAATAGCACAAACCCATGAGAGACTGTAAGGGCGGAATGGGTGCCTAACACCTTCCCATTTCGTAACTTAGCCTCCGGACCCTTTTCGAATCATTTTGGTTTCGTATGCATCAGTATGTCTTTGGATGCTGTCCATCGGGATGGCTCCCTTTCTTTTGTCTTTTTTCAGTAAAATAGACTAGCGACTCCATCTCTCTACATTTTCACTTCTTCAACGACGTCGGCTGAATCGCTTTCAAAAGGGACGCGCGGGACCTAGGATCCTCACTCTACCTGCTCGCCGCGAGGATCAGGGATGGCCACAGTGGAGACTCCGCCGGGGAACTATATTTTAAGTGCTAAACTCTATATACATGGGTGTTATGCTTGTTTATATTTTTACCCATTTTCGCATGTTCCCCATTTCCATGTGTCCCCCTTACTTATGCTTTTATTCACACACTTGTAGAAAATTCTCCATGTACACTTCGCATCAGGTGCACCTAGGATCACATATATCCACATGTTGCACGCATCAGCCATCCATACTTGGTGTACCATTGGTGCTTGTACTTTCCTCCCTATTTGGCATGATCAAGAAAGATAGTAATAAGAGGATCATGCATGATTCACATGACATCACCAAAGAGCATTGTTATTGACCAAATTTTGTCTCGTAAATGGAGGGTCACTTCGTGATGGGCACTGGTATGGCAAGGCGCAGTTAGCCTAAGCGACATTACTCTCACCTTCCATTAGCCAAGTACCTTCGATATATATTGAACGGTTCTCTCGCATCGTATCGCTTGACCGAAGTCATGATGTGAGGTATATCGCAGGGAACTCGTTCACATATGCCAAGTATATGAATTCGCTCTCACATGTACTGTCCCCATGAGGTATATGGTGAGGCAATTCACGTACACTTAGGTATATCAAATGGCTTGTCCATACGCACCGATTTCCCGTAAGAGCAAGACGTATATTGTGGAAGTCACGCCAAAGGGGGGAACCCTTTCCGATTCACCCAACCAACTGTATACCCGCTTATAGGTGTCAAGCCTAGGACACACATATTAGATTTCTAGTTTCAACCCGAAACTCTACCGAAATGCTAGGTCTGCCCGCCGCCCAAATTTTTGCACATTTTTAAAATGGGACCTTGCCCGTGAGCTTGGTAACAAGTCCAGCCATAACTTTGCATATGTTACAAACCCAACTTTTGCAGGCTCGGGTCTCATCTAGCATTTCATTTTTCATTTAGGAGAATTTAATACCTGTGAGAACATAATAATCATAATAATCATGCCGAGATCGTCTAAAAAAATCCACAATAAAACATTTCCCTTTTCACTATCAAAAATCGAAAAACATTTCTCCTCTCTTTAAAAGCCCAAAAATATTTTGTCTTCCAATCTCAAAAGAAAAAAAATGTCAAAAATATTTTTCATCCCTTTTTTCTCAAAATAAATCCCATTTTACGCCTTCTCAGGTCGATCGCATGCCCTTGGCCTGGATCCTTATTAGCTTTGATCTTCAGTTAAATCACCCCGGAGTTCCGTTCGTTCCCCTATTACATATTTTAAGTCCGAAATCCATCCGCTTTCCATGGAGAACACAGATCAAGTACCCGTTGGGTAATCGGATCTGACAACAGTCCTAGCTCAGCTTGTGTCCAAGATTGACAACCTTCAGACTGAGGTCCGGGAGATGCAACAAAACCAGGTTCCCATTCCTCAAGAGCCCGACGCCCTTAAGGAAAGAGTAGTCCAATACCTTGAAGATTCTCTCAAAGAAAGAGCCATCTTTTATGCCAGTCACAAATTGATAGGATACGAAGTCAACTTCACTACATTAAAAAAGGCATGTGTCGTGCTTGTCTGGGTCACCCAAAAGTTGTGACACTACATGCTCACCTTTCCCATCAAACTTGTATCCCGAATGGACCCCATCAAGAACCTGCTTAGAAACCCGCCTTATCCCACTGAATGGCTCGATGGCTGATGCTCTTAGCCGAGTTTGATATCATATACGTCACACAAAAAACTATGAATGGAAGAGCCATCTCGGATTACCTCGCTGACTACCCTATAGAAGAAACTGATGTCTGGGTCTTCGAATTCCCAAATGCAAATGTCCTCTATGCTGCTCGAGATGACCGATGGAAAATGTTCTTTGACGGCGCTGCTAACAAAAAGGGATATGGCATTGGGATATTTCTAATTTTCCCAGATGACTCCCACACTCCCATCGCCATCAAATTGGATTTCCCTTTCACCAACAACATGACTGAAGACGAGGCATGCATGGTAGGCCTCAAGGTTGCTCTCAAGAAAGGCATTCAATGTATGGATGTCTACGGGGATTCCGCCCTCATCATTGGTCAAGTGCACAGAAAGTGGAGAGTCAAGGACGAGAAGCTCCAACCCTTCCATGCCCACTTAGAAAAACTAGCCTCCCAATTCCAAAATATTACCTTCCACTACCTACCACGAGCAAAGAATAACCTAAACGATGCCCTTACTACCTTGGCCTCTGTGGTCGACATGCCCGAAGGAATAACAATGACCCCCTTCCAGATTCAAGCACAAGACGAACCAACCCACTTCTACCACACTGAGATCATCACCACAAAAGATCCTGAACTAGCCAATTGCTGGTACTATGATATTTGGCACCTCCTTAAGCATAGTAGGTATCCTGAGGGTTCCAACAAGAAAGACGGAGCAACCTTTCGAAGACTGGCTGCCCAGTACATCATCTATCACAAAGCACTACTCAAAAGGAACTTCGATGGAACTCATCTGCACTATATCGCAGAGGCTGACATTAAAAAGATAATGCAGAAAATCCACAGCGGGGAATGCGGACCCAACATGAACGATCATATGCTTGACAAAAAAATCATCCAACAAGGCTACTATTGGACCACCATGACCCAGGATTGAACCGCCTATGTTCGGAAATGCCTAAAATGCCAATAGTTCTGTAATCTTCAGCACCTGCCTCCATGAGAATTATACAACATGACCTCTCCCTAATCGTTCTCCACCTGGGGAATCGACATCATATGGAGGGTTACACTGAGGGCCTATAATGGGCATGAGTTCATCCTAGTTGCCATTGATTACTTCACCAAATGGGTCGAAGCTGAGTCAAACGCAGTGCTGAATGCAAAAAAAGTGGCTAAATTCATCAAGAAAAGCATCATCTGTCGATATGGGGTCCCTCACGAGTTAGTGTCAGATAACGAGTTGCATTTCGAGGTAGAAGTCCGCAGAATTAGTCACCTCAACTTAAGCCCACAGAATTAGCTTCGACCCACAGAATTGGTCATCCCTACTTAAGCCCGTAGAATTATCTTTGACCCGTAGAATTGATCATCCTTATTTCCTTAAGCCCGTAGAATTGGCTTCGACCCGCAGAATTGGTCATCCCTACTTAAGCCCGCAAAATTAGCTTCGACCCACATAATTGGTCTCCTTGTTTCCTTAATCGACCTCAACCTACAGAATTGGCCATCCCCATCATGCTCCTTAGGTCCTCAGAATCAACCTTGACCCTCCGAATTGGTTATCCTTATTCCTTAGGTCCTCAGAATCGGCCTCAACCCTCTGAATTGGTCATCCTCTTTCAAAAGGCATTATGCGGTGTCTATTCGATAGCTATCGTTTATTCCAAACTCACCCGTCAAGGGGCTCTGTAAACACCCCATTCTGTTACCCCTAAACTCCCCTTAAGTCCCAAGCACCTCCCTTCAACACCATAAACCTAGGTCATACCCCGAGTACTGATCTAGAGGCCATCGGGTGCTCCCAGGCTCCGTTTGACCAAAAAGTCAAACTCTTCGACTCAACCAAGGCTGAATGAATATTTAAAGGTCACTAAATCCCCTTTCCAACGGTCCATCCCGTGCACGATTCTGACTTACCATACGGACGAACGACCAGTTTTCCCCGAAACTCGATCAGAAAGCCACTAGGCGCTCCCTGGCTCCATTTGACCTAAGTCAACCCTTCAGCTTGATCGAGACTGAATGAATCTTCAAAAGGCACTGAATCCCATTTCCAATGGTACCCCGTGTGCGATTCTGACTTACGGTACGGACGAATGATCCCTTTTACTTCAGGAGGTCACCGAATGCTTCCAGTCCCCGGTTGACCAAACTCATATCCCCAAATTGGGTCAAACTCTTTGGAATGTCGAAGTAAATCTCCCAACCTTTCCAATAGTCCACCCCGTGCACGATTCTGACTTACCATGCGGATGAACGATCCATTTGCATCCGAAGTTTTCCCATCGAAAGGACTGACGAGCGCTTTCGAGCCATATTTGACCCAAAGTCAACTCCTAAACCCGGGAACAGTCCAAAGGAATTTTGAAGGTCTATGAATTACCTTTCCAACGGGTTTCCCCATATGCGATTCTGATCAGTGGTTTGCACTCTGTGATCGATTTTCAAAAAAGGCCTGAAAGACACTGCCAAACGGCGGATCCCAGACTCTGCCTATCTGCAGTGTGTCTAAACACACTTGTCGATAGGTAGTACCAGGGCTATGACAATCAGAAATTCCCTGGGCCTATAAAAAGGAGGGCATGGCCTCATTGCAAAGGGGAGCCCAGATCTGATAGACATCACTCTCAGCAAATCCAGAAAACCTCTCTCGAAGTCAGCGTGATTTTCACATCTAAATCCTTTTCCAACCTTCACTTTTCATCATCCTTTCGATCAAACTTGGTGAATTCACTACCCTCGATCATCATGCAAGTGCAATGGCTTCTCTCCAACATTCAAGATCAAGCTCAAGATCTTCAAGAAGGTCCAATTTTCTCAATTATCTCCTTAAATTCTCATAAATTCGCATTAACTTGTTTTATTACTTAGCACTTTTATGTTCTCATCTCACATATCCTAATATACTTTTTTATTTATTATTATTGCACGTCTCTGATTTTCTTGTAAATAAAAACGCAAAAAATAAGAAAAAGAGGGTTTGCTCATAAATTCCAAACGGGAATTCTCACACTTTTATTACACTTTTCTCACAACTAAAACACATTTTTACACACACACACACACACAAATAAGAGAAGTCCCTAGTTGGATTTATGGGATAAACCCCACCCCCTTGTTTGCATGCGAACTACATGAACTTTGATGCCTCTATAGGCTACGTAGGCGTCTCGGGGTAAAACCCGAGACTCGATTCCTATTCTCACTTTTTTCTCCCGTTTTCGATTTTCTCTAAACTCTACTCTCTTAGATTACATATATTTATATGCATATATTTGTTCTTAGTGGCGTATTATTCCACATACGTTACCGTTCCATTATAACGATCAACGCAAGGATAATCACGTAAATCCTATTTTCTAATATTATTTTTATGAACCTTCCTACGGATGACTCGCTTTATCTCTTCCATGATACAAGTCGAGGATTCCTATCTCCACTATATATATACAGATGCACACATATCATGGGGAAAATAAAGGAAAATAACAAAAACCCATGAGAGACCGTAAGGGCGGAATGGGTGCCTAACACCTTCCCATTTCGTAACTTAGCCTCCGGACCCTTTTCGAATCATTTTGGTTTCGTATGCATCATTATGTCTTTGGATGTTGTCCTTCTGGATGGTTCCCTTTCTTTTGCCTATTTTGAGTAAAATAGACTGGAGACTCCATCTCTCTACGTTTTTCACCTCATCAACGACGTCGGTCGAAGAGCTCTCGAGAGGGACGCGCGGGACCTACGATCCTCACTCTACCTGCCCGCTGCAAGGATCGGGGATAACCACAAACCCGCCCGTGACAATTCTATCTGTAAAAAAACCCTCCCTCTTCTTTTTTCCCATCGATTCTAATTCCCTCCATTTCTTTCTCTCTCTCTAGCGACTTCACTCTCTCTCTCTACGATTTTGGTATGTTTTCTCTCTAATTCTCCTCCATTTTTGTATATGTATATGTATATGTGTATGTGTATGTATATGTATATGTATATGTGCGTGTGTGTATATATGTGTGTGTAAATATGCGTGTGTGTGTGGTGTATATATGCTGGGGGGGAGGGGGCAGGGTTGGGGGAGGGGAGGGGGGTTATATATGTGCATGTGTGTGTGTGTATATGCGTGTGTGTGTAAATGTGCATATGTGTGTATATATATGTGTGTGTGTGTGTGTCTGCGTGTGTAGTGGGGGGCAGGGGGAGGGGGTGGGCAGGGGGAGCAGGGGTGTGTGTATATATGCTTGTGTGTGTTTTTTTAATTATATTTTTATTGGTTTATTAGATATTGCCCCTCATATTGTAGTGCCCTTATAAAAGAATTTATTTATTAAATGTTTAGTAAGATTGCCCCTTATTATAAATTAGTAAATTAATAATTGTATAATTTAATTGTTAGTTTAATTGATGAAAATAATTAATTAAGTAGATGAATTAGAAGGAGTACGGGATACACATTTTTTGTTGCCATTGTGGTTGGATTATAGTGGGTCGATGTTGGGATGGTTAATTTTAAAAGTGGCATGACCACTGAATTATTGTCCATATGGGGGTGGGATTTTTCAATTTTGTTTTGAAACTTACTTTGTACAACGAACAATATATATATATATATATATATATATATATATATATATATAGTATGATAATTAAATGAAACATACTTGAAATTACCTATAGTGCGCATAGATACTAGCCTTCTAGTTCTTATGCGTGCGCATTCAATAGCCCTTAGACCCGTTCGAGAGTCATTACCCCTGTAATGAGATCTCTCGAATTGTCACGTTTGGACAATTTGGGACTGCATAATTTCTGTATAATAATATTCTTAGCGGCTTAAATTTTTTACTTTTGGAGGAAGTTCTGCAGTCGTATCCTAATATTTTATGGGTACATACTAGATTGACAAGTGTGACTGTTATTTCAATTGATCAATTGAAATAACACTCACACTTTCCAATCTACATCGTGTACTTGGAGAACTACGGGGATATATTGCCGAATTTTTCTCAAATCGTAACAATGTGCATGAGCTGTTAAGTATATTACATAAATATGCGGTCTTGAATGGGATAGGACCACTCACCCTTTAGAGGAGATGGAGGAAATGGGAATTTCTATTACAAATTGAATTTGAATTTGAAATTTAAAAATCGAATATAAATAAGACATAATTAAATGAAAAATACTATAAATCTAAGTTTTGTTTATACTAATCCATGAATATATGCTTCTTACCTTTAATATGTGATTAGTTTTGGTTGCTGTGATGGGATATCCGAAATACAAAGAGTGGATGGGTGAGATAAATAGAATGGGGGTATGTTTCATAAAGGTGCTAATGAATTTGGGAAATACGCAAAGAGATGTCATAATTGTAAAGAGTTTTCGTGTTCGTCTGGTAGGTGTAAGAATGGTAAGGTGTTTGAGTGGAAAGCGGTTGAACTAAATTTGTTAAGATGGGATATGCAAGATATTTATCGATTTTGGAGTTTTCACGATGAATTGAAAGTTCCTTTTATCCCCGAACAACCTTCACAACAACCTTCAATAAGTAGGATAGGTGTAGAAGGGGACGACGTAGATCATAATATGTTAGAGGATTTAGTTGATGATGCGTATGGAGTTTATGAAGCGGAGGAGACTGAGGTTAGTGATGATGTACAATGTTCAGGTGCTTGTGGAAATATCACGATAAACCTTGACAATGACTACCAAAGTTTAAAATTTAAGGCGACCCAACTGTTTTACTCGGGTTGTGAGAAAGATCAAACAACTTTACATGCATGGTTGGTTTGCACAGTTTGAAGACGCAGTACGATTTGTCTGGCAATAGCGTGACAGGTATTTCTGAATTGGGTGAAGGGCTTACTACCCAAGGAGAATACGCTTCCAACTACCTATCCGATTATGAAGAACAGTTTGAAAGTTTGGGAATGAAGTATAAATCGATTCATGCTTGTGTGTATGATTACATACTATACCGAAAGGAGTATAAAAATCTTGATTGTTGTCCGGTCTACGATGAACCTAGATATGTCCAATTACTAGCAAGGAATACACAAAAGCTCAAAAGTGCCTTAAAAAGTTTTGAAATATTTTCCCGTTGGACATAGATTAAAGAGATTTTTCACTATACCATGGATAGAAGAGTCAATGACTTGGCATGCTAGGGAAGAAGTAGGGGTAATCTCATGTGTCATCCTATTGATTCTACAGCTTGAAGGAGGATGAATTATGAGTATCCAGATTTTGCTCGAGAATAATGCAACATTTGTTTGGCTGTATCAACAGATGGTTTCAATCCATTTGGAAATCTAATCACCAATTAGAGTGTATGGCCAATGATCCTATCCCCACTCAACCTCCCTCCTTCACGGTATATGAGACCTGAATTTTGAATGTTGTCTTTGTTGATACCTGGGCCAAAGGCACCAAGTTATGACATTGACGTCTACCTGGATCCTTTGGTAGAAGAATTAAATGAGTCATGGCAAGAGGGTGTGCAATCATTTGACTCTTTTAGAAAAGAAGAGCTTACGCTGAAAGCTATGTTGATGTGGGCAATTCATGATTTTCCAGCTTATGGGACATTATCCGATTGTGTAATGCATGGTTATTTGGGTTGTCCTATTTGTGGAGAGGAGACTGAATCTCTTTGTCTCTCCGTTAGCTCAAAAATGTATACCATTGCCATAGGAGGTTTTTACCCCCGGCTCATAGTTTCAGATTTGAGAAAGGTTCCAATTTTTTAACGGGCGGGGTTGAACATAAGCTACCGTCGAGACAATTTTCAGGTTAAGAAATTAAAAGTAAATCTTCTGAATGTGGCCCTAATATTCCAGGTAAGAATCCTAAATTTAAGAATTTCAAGCATAAGAAGCCCCAGATTGGGAATGAAACTGAGACAAGAAAGGCATAGTCTAGGAGGTCAATTTTATTTGACTTGCCTTATTGGAAGAATAACCCGGTGCACCATGTATTGGATGTGATGCATGCAGAGAAGAACGTCGCTGAACATATTGTGGGCACTTGTCTTGGGGGGAGTCATTCGAAGGATGGAGTAATGCACTAAAAGACCTTAAATTATGTAAACTTAAGCCACAACTATGGTTGAAAGAAGATAGTATAGAAAGGACAATAATTCTCCATGGTGCGTTTACTTTGATGAGTGGGGAAAGGAAGGTTCTTTTAGACACAATATATAATTTGAAGGGTCCATTTAATTTTTCGTCCAACTTGTAAAGGATTGTGAATTATGCTACGCATGATTTACATAAGTGTAAGTCCCACGATTGGCATGTGATCATGCAATTAGTCCCTTTACTGTTTAAGCACTGTTTCTCCAAGCACAAGGATTTGCGGAGGGCTATTATGCAAATTAGTATTACCTTCTCACTTTTGTATTTTATTGTGACTGGGTAAGAGTTGAGGATAAAAATGCATTTAAAGTTGATACTGGCACCAATTTGATCATGGTATTGACTTGTCTAAGTTGAAGAGCAAAGACCACGTGAGCAATGGGCCGTTTGTTTATACATTTCAAAAGGTTAACCAAGTGTTTTACTCGGAGTATATCAACAGCGAGTCGTGGTCAATTGTCTTACATGCACCAAAGCGTCTAAATTATAGTGTGGATGACTTGGTTGCTCCTACCGAATATCAAACCATTTTTTATGATAACCTGAATTTGAAACAATTTTTCAATTTGTTATAAATATTCCAATTTGTACTTCATGAATCAATTTTTAATTCTTTTAATTGATTTGCACTTCATCATTTTCACTATTTTTATCTTTGTCCCTTTCCTTTGTATATGTATGTGTGTGTAGTGTTCGTGTGTGTGCTGGGGGGGGGGGGGGGCAATGTGTGTGTGGGGGGGGGGGGGATGTTTGAGATTTTGATTTGTAGTAATTGTACATATTTGCATGTCTTCTTCAAATACATTTGGATTTGTACTAATAACAACATTTTTTTACAGAAAATGTCTCCTTTAGGTATTAAGGCGAGGATGATGATGTTGATTATGATGATGTCGTCTGGGCTCGGTGGTAGCGGAGGCGAGGAGGGATCCTCGAACCCTAGGCTCCCCAAATGGGGCAAATTGGGGATGGCCGTCGAGAACAAGATAAGGCTATTAGCGAGATCCCTCGAGTTGGTAAAGACTATCATCGGCCCGGGGTACACTAGTTGGAGGGAGGTGCCAAATGAGCTCAAGTTAGCTATTTGGGTGGTACTACAGGTAATGTCTTTATATTTATATTTATATGAATATTTCAATTTCAATTTCAATTTCGATTTCGATTTCGATTTCGATTTCGATTTCGATTTCGATTTCGATTTCGATTTCGATTTTGATTTCGATTTCGATTTCGATTTCAATTTCAATTTCAATTTATATTTGTTCGCAACTAACATTGTATTTATTGGACAGGAACAATTCAGTTTGGACCCAAAACTACACGATTCCGTCTTGGAGAAGTTGAGGAAGCAACACAAGACGTGGAATAAAAATATACGAACTCGGTATGGGAAGACCCGAGAGTCCGTTATCCGAATACATGAATCTGTCCTGTCGAAGGATCCGATCTCATTGGCACAATGACAAAAGTTCATTGATAATGAGATCGGGGGGAGATAATTGGCATCTCACCAATAGGGGAGGGGAAATAGGGCAAAAAATACGGATGTGCACTACTCCGGACGGACATCTTACACCGAGGTGGAGCATAGGATGATGGTAAGATTTAATTTTCCTATAATTACAGAAATATGTTATTCTTCATTATTTTACTTTGCAGGGCCGATACTAATTTTGCATTATTTTATTTCAAGGGACGGGGAGTGGTCCTGGGGGTATTCCACATAGGCTCGATACATATGTGGCTATTCGGACGAAGATGGGGAAGGATAAGGAGGTGTCCCCGAGGGTTGCATCCACGATTGTAAGTAATTCGACAGTTTACTTTTTCTTATTTAAGTTGTAATGTTTTTATTTACTTATTTAAGTAATCATGTGCTTTTTGTCGTTTCAGGCAAAGCTTAAAGAAGTACATGAGTCGCAGTCTGATGCTGACAGGGCAAAATTTGTCCACAAACGCACTCAGTCAAGTTCTTGGCACTGATCGCAAGGGGAGGACAAGGGGGGTGAGCTCGCGGGTGGCCAAATCTAGGATCATCGGATTAGAGACGAGCAACACTGGGTTAGCTCGAATGGTGGACTCGCATGATGCGAAGCTATCCCGTTTGGAGGCGATGGTCCAAGATATGTTCTCATTTGTGAAGTGTTCGTCGGGCGAAAAATGTAACGAAAAAGGGAAGGAGAAAGTGGTGGAGGAGGAGGTGTAGGAGGACAAGGAGGTGGACTTCGCTGCTTCATCTCCGTCACGCGGACTTTGATGATCTAGTCCCCTATTTGGATCCCTTCAACCGACCGAGGTCGACACTTAGTTGGTCGAGCGTGTTTATACTCGACATATTTAATGGCCAGCGGATTGGGCGAGGGTTGAGGGACCAGAATACCATCCAGGGTGCACTAGTTCATGGATGTTTGCTTCAAGACATCGAGTCCAAGGTGCTCGTCACGCATGTGATACCCGGGAAAAAGAACTCCCCATTGTGGTTGCGCGAAGAATGTGGCATGATGTATATTACTGGGTGTCAATTCGTATATCGTGTGGCCTACTCACCTCCTCAGAGTTAACGTTACCCCATACATGTAGTGACATTATTTGAATTGAATTATTTTAAGTTGTTACATTTGAATTATATTATATCGTGATGCATATTATTTTGAATGTATATTTTCATTATCTTTATTTTATTTGGATATATGATGTTTGAACAGGTACAATGTTGCTATAACGAGTACACATATATTGTTGGGCAGTGGCAGTGACCATACTGCCGAGTAGATTTTTTTCAAATATGCACAGAATTGTCACGGTCAATGACTGTGACAATTGTTTAATTATTGTCATGGATTTGTCACGGTCCTAAACCGTGACAAAACTTATCAAGGTCATAGACCGTGACATGACTGTGACAAGTCTAATGAACTTGTCACGGCCAATGACCGTGACAACAAAAGTTATCACCCCCAGACTTGTCACGATCATTGACCTTGACAAGTCCAACTTGTCAAGGTCAATGACCGGACAAGTCGATAGATTTGGTGTAGTGAATGTCACTTTAAGCGTTTTTGTTTTGATCTTGGAAGAAATCCTAAGAAGTTGAACTCTAGTGTCCTGTGGGTTCCCGAAACTCCTATTCGATGTTCCACATCTATTTGGGTTACGAAATCACTCTTAGAGGCGCTAGATGGTATACTAGTTGATTCTCACATGCTTGCACATGATTCTTCTCTTGCCATATAATATAAATGATTCCTTGCATGGTTTATTTTGTCATACGCTAGTTGTGCTTCATGATATATTCTTGCTAGTGTTATGACATGTGTACTTTTTATATTATATTTTTCTTCATTAAGTCATATTTGAAAATGCAAAAAGATTTTTGGTTTTATATATTTTTTTGAAAAATACAAAAATATTTTGTTTTTGAAAAATATATTAAAAAATTCAAAAATATTTTCGGTTTTTTGTGTGTTTTAATTATGCACATTTGGTGGGGGCATATTAGTGTGTTTGAATCCAATTCACTATGCAAGTTCCATGTGGCTAGGACATTTGGTTATGACTTTAGATACTTGAATTGATCTTAACCATGTTTATGGAGTTGTTTCAAAATTGACTTCATAATGTACATTTGAGCTTGGTGATATGTTCTCCTATCAATCTTGTTATATACATGTTTATTTGACTATGGACGATTTGTGCATATAAGAACCGTTGCCCGTGAGGATTTATTTAAAATTTGAAAAAATGATGAGTGAACACGGAAAAGGGTTGCGAGTGAATAATAATCACGTCGTGAAAGCCACCGTTTGAAAAGAGCCCAAGAAAAAAATAAAGGCAATAAAAAGAATAATATGCCAAATAGGGACACATTTGATTAGTTTGATATATTCATTCAAAATAAAATAAAAGAATTATTTTGAGGGAGTTTGGATGGAAATATCAACGGGTTTGCATAGTGACAATGTATTACAGTTAAGCTTATTTTGTCATGACGCTATTAATTTGTAAAATCATTAATAGTATAGAATTGTGTGCATTGTGCTTGCTTTGCTCATTAAGTTTAACTTTATTTGTCACTTGTGGCTAAAACTTAATTTTATAAAGTTTTGCAATCAATTATAACTTCTTGAACATATTTGAGTGTTTGAGTTATAATTTTTTTGTTACTAGTTCAGGCCCATTTCTTCCATTCCAAACGTTTCGATACATAGATACTATGCTGGTCTGTAAAGTTTATGTGTTTTGTGTCATGTTTGGTGGTTGTTTATACCTATATATGTGTGCCTAATTTTCTTTGATTTTTTTTGCATATATTATATATGGTATGTTTGTTGTATTTGTATTCGTATTTTTTTTTTTGGAAAAATTGAAAATTTCAAAAATAATTGGTATTTGTTTGCCTTTGAGATGATCATTATACATGCTTGATTTACATCGTTGGTGATGATATCTTTGCTTCTTCATGATTCTTTGCACTTAATGTTTATTATTTCCACTTCTTTGTATATTTGTATATTTCGATAAAAACAAAGGGGGAGAGCAAATTAAAATGGAGTTTTGATGAGTTTGAATCATGGAGGAGAATTTATTTATGCTTCACTTTGTTTCAAACTCGATGCTTTACGAAGGTATATGTTTGTTGTCTCGTGTGTAGATAAAAATTTTCGAAATTCAAGACACTTGGATGAAGACAAAGTTTGGATAAAGGAAAAAAGTTGAAGTTTGAAGATAAAGAGACTTATGTCGTTCCATTCTAAGGTTGGGAAGGGTGTTAGTAACTTTGTAATAGGAGATTTTGATTTTAATTTGGTGTGTCCGTCAATTGGTTTATTTTGTGCTGGAATAGCCAAAGGGGGATATTTTAAGAATAATTTTACGAACATTGTTCATAACATAGATTTAGGTTAGTTTGGCGTATCCTGCTCCAAATCGTCACGCACCGAGAAGACGAACCAAAGAATCTCCAAATTTGAAGACTTACCGACATTCCAAAAGGCATAAAACAATTTAGAGTTTGAATTAATTCATAAAATGATGTTTGGGATGTTTAATTTTTTGCAAAAGACGAAACTGATTGTTTTACTTTGCGAAAATATCTTTTTAGAATACCTGTAGGCGGAGTTTAAGAAAAAAAAACATTTTTTTGACGTTTCAGTCGTTCAAAGGACATTTGATGTCGTTCAAACGACATTATACATTCATTTAAACGATATGCTATTATCATTCAAACGACATGAAGAAGTTGTTCAAACGACCCGTCGACTTAAGGTTTGTTATAAATACCGGTTTCGTGGATAGTTTATTTAAGAATTTTTCTAACACGTTTCGGCATATAAGAAAAAAAATTTCTTCAAAGTTTTGTGTTCCTAAGAACTGTTTTAATTCACAAAAATCATCCTTGAATATTATTCTTGTGAATTCGTTTAGAACCCTAGAATTTTTTTTTATCTCTTGCATACATCTTGATGGAGTGGCACTCCATTATTGACTTGTGATACCTGCGGGGATTCACTGCTGAAGACGAAGGCTGAGGCTAATTCGGAGGATTGCGATCATGTAATTCTTGCGAGGATGATAGTTGTTTCTTAAATATTTTTGAAGAATAACGCATTATGCTTGTGGAGGATCAAGTATTCTGTAAGTCAACTCTCTAGTAAATTTCTAAGTGAATAAAAGTTCTTACCTGAAAGGTTTTTTTTCTTCTGAAACATGGCCTTGTCGTATCTGCGTGGTTTGATTTATATGTTTTATCACCATAGATGCATCCATAGGATAAAAAGATAAAATTTGTTTAAAAGTCCTTCCGCATATTTACAACTTGGTGTTGCAATTTTTATTGAAATCACCTTTTGCGATTATTTTCACCTTAACAGTCCTAAAAAAAGAGGCACCAAAAAAGATACACCTAAAAATAATCAAAGTCTTCTTAACACTAAAAAATGCTACTACGGACAACAATCTAGTAAATTGGATTCTCATATTACCCATAAAATGGGGTATGAAAAATACACGCCATACATTTGGAAGAAAACGATCAATCAGTATAATAACCTTTAGAAAAGTGGGGTTCATCCTAGTTAAGTTCCACTTAAACTCGTCCCCATGATAGGAGGAACACCAATAATGATAGAGAAGACTACCACTCTTAGATCTGAAAATGGCACTGGATCTCAGCCCAAACCGATTGGGGGAGACACTAGAAATGGAAACTTCGACGACAACTCGGACATAGACAAGGAGACACCTCAAGAATCCTCCATTAAGATAGAAAGTACACAATGGAAGATAATATTTCACACATAAACCTACCCAAAGGAGGAACATAACTCTAAAAAAAGAGAGACATAAAACTCTCACTAAAGAGAGAACATTTATTGGAGAGAAAAAAGAGAAATGAGGTAATCCTCCCCCTTTCCCTCATGGAGGAGGAAGAGAGGGGGGAAGGTGGCGTGTAGGATTTTAGAGAGAAATGAGATACTCATGCGCACCATACAATGAAAAAATAACATAAAAGTAATTGTGTTTTTATTACTACAATATTGATAGAAAAGAATGTAGTTTTTATCACATACTTAATAATAATTTAACCATTAAAATAAGTATATGGTAAAACCATACCAAATAAATAAAGGTTAAACTGGTCTCCTTACCACGAGTATGTATAAAATAAACAGCAAGTAATCTTCTACATTCTCAGTATCTAAATAACGAGTTACACATGTATGCTAAATATAAAAAGTTGGAGGCTCAAAATTTCAGAGGCACTATATCGGTATCACCACATATATGGAAAAGAATGCAAAGTATTTGGGAGGACTTTTTGGGAAATTTTGACTTTAATACCGAGAAATGGTCTTTGAATAAAAATGGAGTTTTTTCATTAGAATCAGCTTAACACTTCGTGATAGATAAATGTTATATCCAACATTCCTTTTCTCTAATATGGGATAAGGGGATTTCTTAAAAAAATTCAATATTTATGTGGCGTCTCCTTCATAAAGGAATTACCATAGACTAGAACAAAAAAAAACTTCATATACCACTTGTGTCGAAATGTGGATATTGTATATTGGCTTGTGAGGAGGATGGAGATCATATTTTTTAGGGTAGTTCTATTGCCCAATTTATTTGGCGTCACTTCTATAATAATCTCGGGTTGAGGTTTACATCTTCAAATTTTAGTGATAACTTGATGAATTGGTGGATTAACTCAAAAGGGGATAGACTTACAAGCATTCTATGTCGGATTATTCCCACTTACATTTGTTGGAATTTATGGTGTGCGAGAAATAATTTCATTTATGAAGGAGTGCCAATGAAGAAAAATTCCATTCTCATTCAGATTTGTGGAGAGATTAAAATGGTGTTTAGAATTTTTCCTTTTATTAACATGGAATATAGATTTTGTATTGATATTTTAGAGACTCTTTCTCTTTTAGGTGCTCACAGTGCTCATTTTTTATGCAAGTCTCTGGTGGAGGGATTTTCCCTATTTTTATTCCTAATAAATTCATGGGACTCATTCCTATTTTTTTTTTTAAAGTTACACATGAATAACAAATGAATGGTTCAAGATCTTTATTTAAATCCCGAATGAGACATGTGTATTATTTTAAAAAATAAATTCCCCATCTTATTTCACGTTTGCGGACACGAAGTTGCAGAAACTCAAAAAGTCTACATATTCGAAAATGTTATCCCATTTTGGTTGAATATCAAATTGTTAGGGTTTTTACCACATTTGATCATTTGTACCAATTATCTTAAAAGAAAACCAACCATTTCTCATTACTCAAAATGTACACTTTTCTTTAATAATCTTTATAATTTAATACATGACTAAAACCCTAACTCAACCTATAATGTATCGATTTAAGTACGCGTACCTTAATGTCTAGTGGATGGAATAGTTTTATATCAACATAACAACCTACAACCACTCTCAATTTTACACACATAAACACACAAATATTAATAATTTTTACCATATATATCATACACAACAAAAAATTGGTTAGTAATACTAGACCTATCAATGGATCGTGTCAAGTCGTGTTCGTGTCGGTTTTTATCGTGTTTAAGTCTTATCGAGTTCGTGTCTAAACGGGTGACTTTTTTATCCTGTGAAAAAATCATATTCAAACCCGACCCGTTATCTTACTATATCTTGTCGTGTTCACTCGTTTATACCCATTAAGATAATGAATTGTTTTGAATTATATATAAGTTGACATATTGTCTTATTATTAAACCCAAGTTGACCCATTAATTAATTAACATTACTAAATATCTCATTTAGTAAAATTCATCATGATTAAATTAAAATTATGGTTAGGGGTGTTCGCGGTCCGGTCCGATCCGTTTTTTAGTAAATTTAAGGAGCGGATCGATTGAACTGATTTTTTGGGCTTAATCAGTCCCGTTTTTTGTATGGTCGGTCCGGTCTAACTTGTCGGTCCTAATCTTTTCAAAGTATTTAAAGCAAGATAGAAAAAAAAAAAATTATCACAGAATCAACAGCTTAACATCTTATACAACATAAATATAGCTTCATAATATCTAAATTGCTCATCAGCTAATATACATCAATGCTTACCCATTGAATCAACATCCCCTAATCATAAACTAGGTTAGATATTTCATTGTCATCATCCATGAAGGTTATGGAAGAATGGTATCTATTGATTCAGCTAGGAGCTTGTAGCCAGAAATGTATCCAATGCACATAAAATCCATACTCAGAAGCATCTCAGAGATGAAAAAATGAAGGCAAAATTGTAGCATATTATGAAAGTTGACATAGTTTGGGCAATCTATGTAAATGGTATCAACTTTGATATTGCATAGAGTAACAAAAAACAACTTTGGTAAGGAATACCTGAGTGAAAATGAGAGCAACGACGACGGAACAATGGGAAGGAATAAGAGCAGCGGCGACGGAACAATGGGAAGGAATGAGAGCAGGTTAAGCTTCAGGCTTGGCTCGTGAAAATGAGAGCAGCGGGGGAAAAAATGAGATGAGAGAGAGAAGAGAAGAAGAAGGTGGCTTCAACCTTAACTTGTGATCGTGATCGTGACCGTGATCGTCTCTCACTGAGAGAAAGAAGAGCAAAAGTGTTATTTTGTTAGCTTGTGTTGTGATGTGAGAGAGAGAAGTGTGCGTGTGTTTTAGATCTAGGGTTTCCTTTCATTTTTTTTAAGACGAGCGTACCCCAAGTCGCATGCATCTGTTATCAATAAATATGTGGAAATGTATAAATATAATTAATTGCATATATATTAATAGTAACTGGTCCGGGTCGGTCCAGACCGGATATTTAATAAGGGAGACCGAGGATCGGACCGGTTAGACTGGTCTAGAAAAAAAACCTGGATCGGAGCGATTAAAAAAAATAACCAGTAAAATTAGGACGGCCCGGTTCGGTCCGGTTCAGTCCACCGGTCCATTCGATTTTCTGAACACCCCTAATTATGGTACATATAATATTTATAAGTCCTAACAATAATGGGTCATAACGAATCTTATCGGATATTAACGGGTGAAAGGGGTCAACACTAACCCGACCCTTTAAATATCGTGTTTTATCGGGTTGACACTTATATGACCCAAAATCATTAAGGGTCCACCCATTAACATATAACTTCGTGTCGATTTGTGTCATGTTATCGTGTCGTGCCTCATTTTTGCCAGGTCTAAGTAATACACCCATAACATGCTAATTTCATAGTAGTGGATATAGACTAATTTAGTGACAAAAATTTCAATTTACAATTTTTTTTAGATATGCTTAATTTTTTATTCTTGAAGTTCTAGAGGGGTGACTTTCTTTGCCTCAGCCCAATCAGAGAATATTTATTAAGAAAGAGAACCATTTATTAGTGAGAAAATTGAAATAGATAATTAATTTTTAGTTCGTATGAGCTATTTACATTTTGCACTTATTTTGCCTTATTTTTTCATTTCTAATTTGATTAAGTTTTTTTCTTAGGGTTTAGAATAAAAGGGAAAAAAAGTCTTTGTGAATGTTTTATTTGATGAGATTTTTTTTGAAACAAAACTCAAAAAAAAATAATTAATGAAAAATATATACACAAGACTTTTTGTAGAGTGGCCCAATTTAAAAAAAAAACAACTAAAAATATGATAAATGAGTTAATTTTCTAAAATTAAATTTAGTCAATGCTTAGAATTCCCCAACCTTTACTCAACGTTTTAATACTTTTCGTGGTCCCTACGTAACCAATATAAACCCCATCTCTCCCTTCACTTTATCCTATTTAAAAGGGAAACTTTAGATGTCCCGCCTCCTAGCGCGCCTGGAGACCGCATTTTACCGTCTTTTTTTTTAAAGCTTTTTATTCTTTTATTCATATAAAAGCAGTTTTTTATATGAAAAAAAAACAGTTTTTATAATAAAAAAAACAGTTTTTATATAAAAAAAAACAGTTTTCCTATTAATATAAAAAAATTATTTTTTCATTAAAATTAAACAACTTTTAATTAAAATTAAAAACATATACTTTTTCATAAATAAAGAAAATTATGTTTATTAATAAAAAAATAAAAAAATAATTTTTTTTCAATAAAAAATTTCGCGATTAATTAGTGTATCATTCCCGGACCCACATTCCCGGATCCAAATCATTTGTTGAATGTGGGTCCACGCCAGCGGCACTAATTAATCGCAATATTTTTTCGCCTAGTGTCGCTGGCATGGACCTCCATTCCCGGACAAAATCATTTGTTGAATGTGGGTCCGCGCGAGCGCCATTAATTAATTGCGACATTTTTTTATGAAAAAATATCGCAATTAATTAGTGCCGCTGCCGCGGACCTACATTTTCAAGTCCACATCATTTGTTGAACGTGGGTCCGCGCCAGCGGTACTAATTAATCGCGATATTTTATGGGTCCGCGCCAATGACACTTATCAATCTCGATATCATGTCGAAAACATAAATTTTTTTATAGAGAATTAAAGTAAATGTTATGTTCCTTCATATATTTGGATTTTTAGGATAATGCTTTTTAAGTTTATAAATTTAGTCCCTGTGGTACAATAGCATTTATAAATCTAGTCCTTGTGGTACAATACCCTTTATTTTTTTGGTCCGTGCCAGCGGCACAATTTTTTATGATGTTTTTAGTATAGGGACTAAATTTATAAAATTATATGAAGTGTCCTATTTTTATACACTTTAAACATTACGAGGACCTTTTTTCAAAACCTCCTTTTTTTATTTATGAAAAAGATATTAACTTTAATAAAAAATTTACTTTCAATAAAAAATTTGTTTTTTTTATATTAATAGAAAAAACTATTTTTCTATATGAAAAACTATTTATTTTTATATAAAAAACTATTTTTATATTAATTGTTAAATACAAAAGAATAATTAAAAAAAAATGTTGAATGCGGTTCCCAGGGGGCGGGCAAGGTAGAATCACTCTATTTAAAATGAATAATGATATGACAACTAATCATATCTCACTCTATTTAAAATTAGGACGACCCGATTCGGTCCGGTTCAGCCCACCGGTGCATTCGATTTTCTTAACACCCCTAATTATGGAACATATAATATTTATAAGTCCTAACAATAATGGGTCATAACGAATCTTATCGGGTATAAATGGGTGAAGGGGGTCAACACTAACCCGACCCTTTAAATATTGTGTTTTATCGGGTTGACACTTATATGACCCAAAATCATTAAGGGTCCACCTATTAACTTATAACTTCGTGTCGGTTCGTGTCATGTTATCGTGTCGTGCCACATTTTGCCAGGTCTAAGTAATATACCCATAACATGCTAATTTCATAGTAGTGGATATAGACTAATTTAGTGACAAAAATTTCAATTTCAATTTTTTTTAGATATGCTTAATTTTTTATTCTTAAAGTTCTAGAGGGGTGACTTTCTCTGTCTTAGCCCAATTCGAGAATATATATTAAGAAAGAGAACTATTTATTAGAGAGAAAATTGAAATAGATAATTAATTTTTAGTCCGTATGAGTTATTTACATTTTGTACTTATTTTGCCTTATTTTTTCATTTATAATTTGATTAAGTTTTTTCTTATGATTTAGAATAAGAGAAAAAAAAAGTCTTTGTGACTGAGAATTTTTTTGAAGCAAAACTAAAAAAAAAAACTTGAAATAAATTTCAATGAAAAATATATACACAGACTTTTTGTAGAATGACCAATTTTTTTTTAAAAAAACAACTCAAAATAAGATAAGAGGTAATTTTCTAAAATTAAATTTAGTCAACGTTTTAATACCTTTTCGTGGTCCCTACGTAACCAATATAATAAACCCCATCTCTCCCTTCACTTAATCCTATTTAAAATGAATAATGATATGATAACTAACCACATTTCACCTTCCCCAGTTCCCTTTTAAATCTTCTCTCTTACGTCTCTCTCCCTTACTACTCTATTTAAACTCTCCTCTCCCACACACATTCAACCAAAAAAAAACACACAAAAATGGTCAAGGGAGCCTCACTCTCATCCGGGGTACTAAAAAAAATCATCCTTCCATATACCTACGTTTCAATATGGATTTTCCTAAGCTTCACAGTCATTGGTTACAACAAATACATTCTTGATAAGAAGCTTTTCAACTGGCCTTACCCAATATCTCTAACTATGATCCACATGGCCTTTTGTTCAACGTTGGCTTTTTTGGCTGTGGGACATTTTCTTTGCTATCACTAGGATCGCTTGGGTGATGCCTGTCTCTGTTAGGGTTCTTTTAGAGGGGTGGAGACCCCCGTGGGGGTGGATGGGCAACAGGAGGGTGTGGCGTTTAGTGTCTCATTACATTTTTTGGACAGTATGGAAGGAGAGAAACGCGAGATGCTTTCAGGGCATCGAGACGGCGCCATCGAGGCTCCGGTATCTGTTTTTGAGCACCCTGCTTTGTTGGTATAAGGAGAGCCTCACTGTCACGACTCAGGAGTTTCTTGAGTTCGTTGAGGAGCTTCACTCGATTTGGTAGTATGGGTTTCTGGTTTTCAGGATGTTTTGCTTTGTTATTTTGTTCATGTATTTCTGTTTTTGTATACTTCTTGTATACGGGTTCGCTCCCTTAGCGTTGGTTCTATAATATCATTTACTTATGAAAAAAAAATACTACCATTTCCACTTACATATGTACACATTATTTATTAATACTTCTTTAGAAGGTGTTCAAGAATATATATAATGATCTACAAAAATAATAAATTAAGCTCAATACAAATTATTAATTCATTTAAAATGTACTAACAATACTTATTCATTAGAATCTTAACCATAGACCACACTCATTACAAATACAAATAAACTTATTATAACTACTTTATTTTGGTGAATTCCCAAAATAAGATAAGTATTACGAAGTAGGTGGCTTATTAGTTGGAAGGCATGTTGGATCGGTGTACGATTTGACGCGCTAGAGTCTCGCCATCAGGCAATGGTGCTACATAGCAATGATGGCCATCTCTGCTGAAGGGGGCACTACCCCCAGAACTAAAAATCAAATCAATCAATCATCCAGCAAGTTTAGAGTACTGATATGCTTACCGGCATATATTACCGGCATTTTACCGGATTCCCTTCCCCCCACCCCCCCTTTTTTTTAAAGTTTTTTATTCTTTTATTTTTAAAAACAGTTTTTTATATATAAAAAATCAGTTTTCTATTAATAAAAAAAACAACTTTTTTTAAATAGTTTTTAACTATTTTTGTAAATGGTTTATAAAATGATTTTATCAAAAAAATTAAAATCAACGACACACAAATCCGACGTGTCGCATCTGTATGGATTCATTTTTGAGCCTTGACGAGACCCACACCATAGGTCCCCTCAAAACGAATCAATCATGACACGTCAATGAGATGCATAAGAGAATATTGGAGGGGTGTGACGCTGACGCGAACCTTTAAAAATAAGAAAATATTTTTCAGGAGCGACACACTGAAATGACGTGTCGCGATTGGTTAGTTCCGCCGGCGTGGACCCACATCATCAACGCAATTGACATCGCGATTGGTTAGTGCCGCTGGCTCGGACCCACGTTCCCGGATCCATATTCAACAAATAATTTTAATTTTAATTTTAATAAAAAATTATCAGAAAATAAAAGTTAGTTTAATATAAGTAAATAAAATCTTTTTTTCCACTTTTTTAAACAATTTAAGAAATAAAAAATAATGGGTGCCGCTAGCGCGGACCTTTAAAAATAAGAGAATATTAAGTAAATGGGTATTTGAGGGACTAAATGAGTCGACATCCAGTAAAAAAAAAGGAGGGCAGACCTTTAAACAGTTTTAAGAAATACAAAAATTATTTTAAATGCTGTAAAATAAAAAAAAGTTAAAAAATAATAAGTGCCGCTGGCGCGGACCTTTAAAAATAAGGGAATATTGAGTAAATAGGTGTTTGAGGGTCTAAGTGAGTTGAGATCTGATAAAAAAAAATTGGACGGAACTTTAAACAGTTTTAAGAAATACAAAAATTATTTTAAATGTTGTAAAATTAAAAAAGAATAAGTTAAAAAATAAGGGATGCCGCTGGCGCGACCCTTTAAAACTAAGAAAATATCGGATAAATGAGTATTTGGAGGACTAAATGAGTTAAAAATAATATAAAAAAATAATAATTAAAAATAACAAAAAAAAACTATGCTAATAAAATAATATAAAAAACTATTTTTTATATTAATAGAAAAACTATTTTTTATAAAAAAACTGTTTTTTTATATAAACAATTGTTAAAATAAAAGAATAAGAAATTAAAAAAGAAAAAAAAAGAAAGAAAAAGGGATGTATTCGGTTATATTGCTGTAAATACATCCGGTAACTAATGATATGACCAAGGGCGGATCCAGGGGTGGGCCCACCAGGGCTGTAGCCCACCCCTCCCAAATTGGAAAAAGTTCTATATACACAAATTATCTCAACTCATGGGAAGTTAATTCATACTTTAAGTTAAAATATTATTAAAAAATAATCCCAAATTTTATAAATGTTAAAAATTGCTAAAAAATAAAAATAATATATATAAATAGATACAAAAACTTAAGAAATTTCTCCTCTTGGGAACTCGCCCCAAACCCTCGACATTAATCGGGACTTTTTCCCAATTGAAAAAAAAATTCGGATCCATTATTAATTTTAGCCCACCCCTTCGACGAATCCTAGCACCGCCCTTGGATATGACAACTAATCAAATCTCCCTTCACTTAATCCTATTTAAAATCAATAATGATATGACAACTAATCAAATTCCATTAGGTCTCTCTCCCTTACGTCTCTATTTAAACTCTCCTCTCCCACACACATTCAACCAAAAAAAACACACACAAAAATGGGCAAGGGAGCCTCACTCTCATCCGGGGTACTAAAAAAAATCATCCTTTCCTATACCTACGTTTCAATATGGATTTTCCTAAGCTTCACAGTCATTGTTTACAACAAATACATTCTTGATAAGAAGCTTTTCAACTGGCCTTACCCAATATCTCTAACTATGATCCACATGGCCTTTTGTTCAACGTTGGCGTTTTTGGCCGTCAGAGTTTTTTCGCTGGTTGAGCCGGTTTCTATGTCCAAATCTCTTTATTTGTCATCAGTTGTGCCCATTGGGCTGCTATACTCGTTGTCACTTTGGTTGTCAAACTCGGCGTATATTTATTTGTCAGTGTCGTTTATTCAGATGCTCAAAGCGTTGATGCCGGTGGCTGTTTACTCAATTGGGATATGTTTTAAGAAGGAGAGCTATAAAAGTCAAATCATGGCTAACATGGTTTCCATCTCATTTGGCGTTGCTATTGCAGGTAATGGTTCACAATATTTTGGGACTATGCGTTTAATTTTGTGTCATATTAGTATCCAAAGTGCTTGTCTTTATCATGAATTTGTGTTCTTACAATTCTTGATGGCAAAAGCTTTTCAAGTGGCCTTATCCCATATCTCTAAAAATGATCCACATGGCCTTTTTTGTTAAAAAAAAATTGCGAGTTTATTGTCGTGTATAGATTTTGTCGGTATCATTGTCGAGTCACTCAAAATAAGGTTCAAAATATAAAATTTGTGCTTTTGAATTGACACGACACGGTAATTATTAGAACAAATATAAAATCGTATTTTTTTACGATACAACTAGCATATTCAATATTTTTTTATGTGTTTGGACTGTCAGACACGACACAAACAACCAAATAAAATACGATACAAATAACAAGATACATCGTATTATTTTTGTTTTAACATAACATTGTGTTTAATTTTAATTTTAATTTTATTTTTATTTTTATGATGATGTGTTTTAGCCTAAAGAACATGATTTTGTGTCATATTAGTATCCAAATGGTTCTACTCGTGTTTGTCTTTATGACGAGTTTGTGTTCTTACAATTCTTGATGGCAAAGCTTTTCAAGTGGCCTTATCCCATATCTCTAACAATGATCCACATGGCCTTTTGTGTTAAGTTAAAAACAACATTTCATGTTTTTTAGTGTCGTAATGATACTTGTTGTATTTTTCGTATCAAAGTTATGACTCGTGGTATTGGTTGTATTATTGGTATTTTTTTATTAAAATTTTGTTTAATTTGGTATAAAAGTCATGTATCACTTCTACTTTTCATTGCTTTTATACAAGAAATCGTGTCTGGGTTATGTCTACAATTTCGTGTCAGTGTTGTGTCTACAATTGCCAGCTCTGTATCTTAGTCTATTTCATTCAGAGAACGAATGCGATTTCAATCGTGTTAATTTCATGTCAGATGCTCAAAGGGTTAATGCCAGTTTCTGTTTACTCAATTGGAATTTGCTTTAAGAAAGGAAATTTCACAACCCAAATCATGGCTGATATTAATTTCATTTGGTGTTCTAATTGCAGCTTATGGAGAGGCAAAATTTGATACATTTGGTGTGCTACTTCAACTGGGAGCTGTTGCATTTGAGGCAACACGTTTAGTTTTAATTCAAATCTTGTTAACATCAAAGGGTATCACATTAAATCCCATCACATCTCTATACTATGTAGCTCCATGTTGTTTGGTCTTCCTTTTCATCCCATGGGTGTTTGTTGAGATGCCAATCTTAAGAGAGACCTCGAGTTTTCACTTTGATTACTTGATTTTCGGGACCAATTCATTATGCGCTTTTGCGTTGAATCTAGCCGTGTTTTTGCTCGTCGGGAAAACATCCGCCTTAACTATGAATGTGGCGGGCGTGGTCAAGGATTGGTTGTTGATCGCGTTTTCATGGTCCGTGATTAAGGATACTGTGACAATTGTGAACTTGATCGGATACGGGTTGGCATTTTTGGGCGTTGCGTATTATAATTATACCAAATTGCAATCTCTAAAAGCAAAGGAAACTCAAGAGAAGACTCAACAAGTTGATGAGGAAGGTGGGGCTTTGTTGGAGGAGAAAGAAAGAGTTGAAGTTGGGAAAACGAGTGACTCTGAGGCCTAATTTTGATTTTTAAGACATGGGTGTTAGTTATAAAAGAAGATTTTCAATTGTGAGGTTTTTGAAGAGGAGGCAAAAGAAGATGAATTTGGTTTTTAGGTAATGTTCTTATTATTGCCAGTTCATATGTTTTTAGTAAAATAAGGATTTTGAATACTTGTTATCTATTTTGAATTTTTGGGATATTTTTGCATAGGTAGCAGCTTTATTATAATGGTTATAAGCTCAATATAAATTTCCTTTGGCATGTTATCATTGCTTGTTCTTAAAGGTGTTTATCTTTGACATTTTTTTGTGAGCTGTCCTTTGATTGGGTCTGTTTTCAAACTTTATGTGATAAGACAGTTTGACCCTTATGGTGATTTGTTTTTATAATTTAGTGGTTGAATAAATTTTTGTTTTTGGATGTTAAATTGTGGGATTTACACCTAATGAAAATATTTAATTTAAGATAATTACTAAAATATCTTAGTAATAATAAAACTCTAAGGGTGTGTATGATTACAAAGCTGGTAAATAAATTGAAAAACAATTTGTTCTTATGAATGGTGTAAAGAAGTGGAAAAGAATCCCTTTACATTTTCAGATTTATTATGGAATCCAATTCTTTGGGGGAAGTAAGAAATTTTTCCTACGAAAAAAAAGGAAATGATGGAGCAAATGTCATTGTTGTTCCCATAGAATAGGACCCGAGATTAAAAGTTTGTCGGCTATCACTTGGGCAAAATTTCGACCAAAATCGCTCAAAAACTGGGTTCGAAGAAATTCAGCCTATATGTGTATTTAGCTCAATCCTACAATATGTAATAGTTTAAGGGTCAAATTATAAGTTATTGTTACCTTTTCATACTATTTTTGAAATAGGATTCTTAATTCAGACGATTTAGAAAATAAATACATAACTCTAAAGTTGAGAAGTAGGAAGTAAATTTTTTACAATATTATTTGGATTATTGGGGCAATATGAAAGTGAATTTTATATGTATGAGCTGGTTTAGTATGGTTCAAAAAGTGATGTCATTTGTGTTAGTAACAGCTAGGCTATATACCTTCCAGTCCCATTATATGTGGCTAGGACAATATATGATAATGGTAATGGCATCAGAGTTTTTTCCCATTACTTTTTACACTTTACTTCACAACTGCCCTAAGCACAGTTAGCATTATAGCACAAGAATAATTTTAACACATAAATTCAAGATAAAAAAACCCAAATACATACATTACATTCCACAAATATATCCCCAAAATTAAATTTATAATGGTACAAAATAGAACATTGAAGACCGATACTTTAATACAAAACAAAATAGTAAAATGCAGCCATAACCCAAAAAAAGAAACAAAAAGAAAAAAGAAAAAAAGAAACAGAGGTTGAGAGACTTAAAAACTGATACCATTTTGTAGGGGCTGAAAAAGTGAAAAAACTAAAATAAATTGAGATACATATTGCACTTTTTTTTTCGTGTGGCTATTTCACATTTCGTATGCGACCTCGGCATTTCTCATATGGGCCAATTTAAAATATTGGTTTAGGTTATAGCGCAACCTATATTAACGGAAAAAAATTCGATGTCTCTGAAACAATGTCTTAGAGATGTGATTGATCAATTCTGATGACGTGGACCCACATTTCTTATGAAAATGGGTTCACGCCAGCGGGATTGGCCTGTCACATGATGTATAAATATCTCTTCATAATTATTTTAAATAAAACTTACTTGCATTCAATAGATGAAATAGGCAGGATTTAGGTTGCTTGATTAGGATTGTATGAGCAATACACTTAACTAATTGGGCTGAAATAACAGCTACATGAGAGTGAACAAATAGTCCAATGTGTCTACTTGTTCTATAAGGGTGTGTTTGATTGCCAACTTTTGGTTCATTTTATTGCCCCATTTGTCGAGATTTGAACTGATAACGCACATTGTTCATGGGAATATATTTATTATTATTAATATTATTTTGGTCGGGGATGGAAATTTTTCCATGAATTCCCCCCCCCCCCCCCCCCCCCCACTCCAGTGGTACACACCCCTAGGGCCAACAATATGGGTAAACTAGGAGGACTTCACCCGCTAACCACCCAAAATAATAATACTGACTGGGTCTCATCATTTGTTGTCCGGGTTAAAATTGGTTTCATGGACAGCTCTTCCTGTTCGAGGGGAGTTATTGGCGGGTCAAAAACGGGTCATGAGGGGGAGTGTGGTGGAGAGCCAACTCATGGGAGAAGGGGGGAAGGGTTGACCCAAACAGACCATGTTTTTTAACTTCTCAAATCCGAATTGCCACATGCCACCTTTCTGCATATTTATTTTTAATAACCCTCACTCTTTATTAGGGGTGTTCATCGTAATTGGTTAAACTACTAAATCAAACCAAACCAAACCAAATCGGGTGCATTAGGCTTGCTTAGTTTGCTTTTTACCTTGTTGCTTTTGTTCTAGTTCTAAAGCAACCTTTTTGATATGGTTCCTGTTTTAACACTCAACTGAATCGTACGCAACGAGAACCAAATTGAATACTGTGTATATCATAGGTAAAATATCTAAACCCCCTTAAACTATCGAACCCAGCTATATATATGTGTGTGTATGTGTGTGTGCGCGTGTAGAGTGAAGGATGAAATTCAAATCCTACAAAGAAGCCCACACAAAATGAACCTCGTATTTACTTGAAACTTTTGCTTTTTCCTATTTCGAGCACTTTTGCACGTGTAGTAGCTTTATTATAATGGTTATAAATTCATATGAATTTTGTTCGTATCTTTTACATTTGTGTGTAATCTATCTAGCTGATATATTACAACTCCATCCCCTTAGGAGATTTGTTCCTATTATGCATTTCAACACTATGGAGATATCATTTCCATCAAGTTCGATTACAAAATTCAATTTTTTACTATTCAAAATTTTGGTCAGATTTTAAGGTATGTTGTTTGTAGTTCGCGGGAGAGACATTTTGATTAGATGTTTACCTTATAGTCAATATAATTATTTTAACTATTTTCCAAGGTAAAATTGCTAAAATTTTAGACTCACTTTACGCGGTTGGTATCTTTGTGGAGTCGCACTAACCGAACAAAATGGGCTAAAACCTAATTGGCAAATGTGATTTAAATTTGTATATTCTACATATTCTTAAATTATTTTACCATACAGGATGAAGCTGCATAAATCTACATCATAAACTTCCTATTTTAGAACCAATTTTTTGACCACTGGGAGAGTATGATAGTGAATTCTACATATGATTCTGATGAATGAGTTGCTATGATATGTTTCAAAAAGTGATGGCATTGTGTTTTTAACAGCTAGATATGTACTGTAAGTCCCATTTAATATTGTTGTTGTAGGTTACACACACAGAAGGGACAATCTTAAAATAGTGGTACTAGCTGCATATTTTGTCCAGTTATTTTTTACATTTTAATGTTTTATTAGACTGTCAGTTGGGTTGGTCAGGCCCAAAGTTGGTTTGTTTGGTCTGTTAAATTAATAAATTATGCAATTTTAGGACTTAAAATAATATTGATTATGGTTATAGGACAACAAACATTTCGTCTCCATTTTTAGTCCCTATTTTTAAATTAAAGGGACACGTGGCATGCTGTGATTGGTTGACGTTTTATGAATATGGGTCCGCGCCAACGGCTTTATTAAAAAATAGGGACGAAAACCATAAATAAAATATTTGTTGTCCTATTTTCAAAATACATATTACAATAAGTCATAAATTTACAAAGTCTCTTAAATTAATGACTAAACCTTGATTGAGTATGAATGTGGTAGAATTTGGACATAATTTTTATGTTTGAAATTATAAGAAGCTTGGGGGAATTTCTTGTATATATTTTATATTTTTTGTTTCCTACATTTAAAGTTTGAATATGAAGTCTGAAATCTAAATATGAAAAATATTTTTGTTTTTTGATTCAATATATTTTTCAATGAATTTATTTAGTCTAACATGCTGTTTGTTTTTACTTCTTTAGTTTGAATATGAAATATTCATACTTACGAGAAATCAAATAACCTTTGTTTATAAAAGGGTAACATATACAATTGTCTATGAAAGATTATGAGATATAATTACGGCTAAATTCGAACATTGAATCTACAACTCACTAAATACATTATTTTGCATTCGGACAAAAACAATCACATTTTTCAAATTCAGATTTCGAATCTCAAATCCAGATGTCGGGTTTTGTAGATAAAAAATTAATGCAACCTTAATCTCCAGATTCAGAAGCTCTTCTACCTCTTAAGTATTAAGAGGGAAAAATGACCGTTAAGTTTTGAAAATTTTAAACAACAAATACCTTTACAGTCTAAATTGTTCAAGTGAAAACAAATAACCCCTTGGGCTATATGCAACTCAACCTGTGTAAAGCCCAGCCCAAAAGTAATCCAATTATGAGCAACCCATTTCATTAATTGCGCTGAAAAAACTGTCCAATCAGACTATACAATAGCCCAGTGGGTTAAATTGCAAATAATATTATCATGGTTTAAGACCACGCATTTGACTTACTAATTGTTTGAGTTGAGCCTTAATTGGTTAAGAGTCCAAATTTGATAAATCCCAGATAAAAACTATTTAAGCCAAAGTGCAAAATGTTAAGGGTTCAATTTGTATATTTTCGAACACACACAAAAATTCCACTAATACACTTTTTCCTTTTCGAATTTTGTGGAAAAATTGGAAATCATTTTTATATTTTTGATTTTATGATTCGAACTATTCTGAAACCATGCCGAGACAATTTTAAAAAATTATTTTTCAAAATTTCTTATATTTTCTTGAATAAAATAATATTTTAGCCTATTATTTACCAATTGTATTTTATATTTATTTTTTAAAATATCATAGCCGTCCATATTGATTTATTCATAACATATAATCTGTAAGAAGCTAATAGAATGTCAAAAACCATCTCACTTAATTCTTCCCTCAAAATGAAATCTCTTCCCCCTGCCTTCAACAGACTGTTTTTTTTTTCAAATTTTAAATAAGCTTCAACTTTCACTATTTTTAAGTTTGTTTAATTGGTATTGTGTTTTCCTTAAAAAATATAATTCATTTTTGAATTATTTGGGTTTTGTCTCTCATTAGTTTTGTCCGTTTAAGAATTAACGTATTGTAGGATTAACTCCTATTTTCACTTTTTGCGATGCTTTTTGGAAAAAAAAATGTGTCGCAAAAAATATCGAACAAATTCAATCTATTACTTTAATGGGTCAATTGGGTTTTATATAATTTTTCACTTGAGGATTAACCCCAATTAAAAACTATTGTATAATTAACCCCATTTTTCACATTTTGGAAAATATCTAAAAATATCAAAAAATTCATAAAGTGTCACCAAAAGTGAAAATTGGGGATTAGTCCTATAATAATTTTTAATTAAGGGTTAATTCCCAAAGCGGCAGAAATAATGGGGGCCAAAACCCAAATAATTATACTTTTTAAAAACATAATAAGTATTTAAAAAAACACAACACCAATGGTGCTTGATTTCACTCTTTTTAAGTTTGTTTGATTGGTGTTGTGTTTTTCTCGAAAAATACTTACATAAAAATATCATGGGTTATTTATGGTGCTTGATTTCAAATACATTCTATGAAAACAATATATAAGGTTAAATTACATTTTCTCTCCCTAAACTTTATGTATATTTTAACTTCACCGTCCGAACTTTCATTTTCTGAAATTAAACTACTGAACTTTCAAAACGGCTTAAAGAAACCCCTAATTCTAACACTGTTATTTTTTTTTTATATAGAATATTGGGTAATGTACCATGCACAAGAGAGTATTTTTGTCCAATCTACAATATATATATATATATATATATATATATATATATATATATATATAGAGAGAGAGAGAGAGAGAGAGAGTCAGACTCTCCATTAAACATACCTATGAACATACCTATTTTTTTAAAATAGTAAAAAAAATAATTTTGAGTTGATATTTTTTATATGGGTTAATGATATTTCAATGTGCCCCTATTAAAATATTCAGCTCAAAATAATATTTTTTTATTATTTTTAAAAATTAGGAAAAATTCCGACAGTTATATAGGGTAAAAATTGTCAGTTTTTTAACCTATTTTTTAAAAATAACAAAATACATCATTTTCAGTTGATGTTTTTACAGGGGCATATTGAAATATCATGAACCCGTATAAAAAATATCAACTCAAAATTATTTTTTTACTATTTTAAAAAATGGGTATGTTGCTAGGAGGTATGTTGGAAAGCATGACTCTCTCTCTCTCTCTCTCTCTCTCTATATATATATATATATATATATATATATATATATGAAAATTACAGAAAAATATTTAAAAATGTAAAACATAGAGAAAGATATATAAAGATTATAAATTAGAGAAATATATATTAATAATCTAGAAATTGCAAAAACCGCGACGCCCCGATTTCCGGTGCCAATGCGAAAAACCTTTTTATATGTTGATTTCATTTTAAAAAATCACCTTTTTCAATAAAATCTTGCCTACATTTCTGTAAAAAAATCCATTTAATTTGATTAATGAAATGATGTCCAACTTATTTATAAGAACACTAAAAAAGGTTTTTACTAATTTCATAGAATAAATAACAATTAAAGAAAATCCACATCATCCTATCTTATTACAAACCAAATTTAAAGCACTTCCAACGAATTCCAAATAATATAGTCAAAAGTTTCATTTAAATTTCACATTTGAAGTGCGCATAAATCCTTCCTTACCTCTCACGATTTCATTATTTTTATCTTTCCCTGAAGTACCTTGGGGGAGGTGGGGGGAGACAAATGGTGGGGTATAACGCGTACTCAATATGAGAAATACTAGCATAGTAATACACACAAAGAATATCTATACATATAAATTGTATTTTAGCAATTATGAAATCATCCTTCATTTGACTAAGTGTCCTCATGAAAGTTGTATCGTAACCATGCAATTGATATTTTGACTATGCAATCCGGACGATGAAACCACTCACATTTAATCTTTATTTTAATACTATATGTATCCCTTTAATTGAACCATTACAGTACTTTCACATTTTTGAAGTTGTTTCATAAACTTTCCTTTACATTAATGAGCGTCGTGCTCGAAATCTTCTTTTCACATGATTAACCGGAGGTACCAATCCATGAGTATTATACAGCCTTTCACCGACTGCCCCTGTGCTGTAATATGCTCCTGATCAATGATTTGGGGTCTAAGAATTTAGCTGCATCCTAGGGCTCAGGGGCGTTCTTTAAATTATTAGTTACCTTCGAGTGACTTTTACTTGTTACATCTTTGTAACCCTCCCCCCTCCTTTTCTTTCTTTCTTATTCACTTTTAAGCATTTTTTTATTCTCCTTTTACCGACTGATGAGGCCGAATACCCGGGAGGAGACAAGTCCCAACACATTTTACTTTTAAGTTTCACACTTTATAAAAATTCCATTATTATTTTAACTTAGACTCGGTATTTCTTCTTTTGAAAACAACTTTAATTACCATTTCTTGTGAACCTTTAACCTTTAAATCCAAAACCCATTTACACATTTTATTATACTTTTTACTATTCACGCACAATTTTAAATTTGCGTTTTATACACTTTGCAAAAAATGCTTCTTTTCAACTTTACTTTACAAAACATGAGTTTTCACCATATAAAATCCAACTCATTTAATTAGAGTCCTTTAATTTTAAAAATTTACTCATTGGTCCAACTTTTTCATAAAATAACACTTTTGTACTAAAACATCACTTTTGTCATTTCAAGACTTATATTTCTAACTTACTAACTTTGCACATTCCATACTATTTCTCATCATTTTATGTGTTCATATTACTTCATTTAAAACTAACTTTCAAAACAATACTCATGTTTGCAAATACTACTTTCTAAATCCACACTTTTCATAAAATGGCACTTTTGGCCCCAAAATCACACTTTTGACATTTCAAGACTTATTCTTACAAATGTATAGCTTTTCATTTCATACTTTGTATTGTTGTCATTTTAAATGTAAATATTTCTATATTTCATGTTTCAACCTCATCACTTTACTATTTTCACTTTTAGTCCCTTAATTCTTAAACTTATTAAATTAACTTTCTTCACATAAAGTAGCGTCATTTTATGTGAGTTATATATTGATCGTTTCAACCTTATTATTTTATATTCAAAGGCTTGTCTAAATGTATTTTCAACATAATAAACCCATTTTCCCTAACTTTATATGATTTTGTTCATGAATGAAAGGATTTTCAACAAATAAATCCATATATGCATCCTACATTTTTTCAACAAGTTCAACTTAACGTTTGACATAAAATAATTAGTTAAACATGATTTTCATAAGGAATAACTTCCTTAAACATTTTGAAATTTTAACTTAATTCCAACTTCATCTTGTCATCATTTTATCACATTTCACTCAATATGTATCTATATATAATGATAATAAGCATAATAGTCATGTAAATCAAACATAGGTATACATGTAACTATCAGGATTGTTTCAATCTTGAAAATAGTTTAGGACCCTAACTCTTAAAGATATAAATTCTTTGAAGAAGAGGTGAAAAAAATCCCAAATAAGTTGCTAGTTCCAAACTCCTTCCAAGCTTTCTTCTCCAAATAAACACCTTCAAAACCCTCATTAACTATTGATAATTAAAAGGTGGAATGGTGGTCTTTCAAGCTTAATATATAGAGATGTTTATGGGAACTTAAACTACTTAAATGGGTGAGGAAGAAGACTCAAGGGACTTAGTTATGGGATGCTTTGTTTCTGCAGAAATGAGGAATTGTGAGGATAAAGTTCTCACCTCTCACTACACCAAATTTGCCGAATTGTCACTGTTATTGACCTTGACAACTTCAACTTGTCAAGGTCAATGACCGTGACAATTCTGGGCGAGACAACTTTTTTTTTCATGGTCATGTCATGGTCATTGATCGTGATAAGATCGTTATAATTGTCACGGTCATTGACCGTGACAAGTGTCGTTGTTACGGTCTTGTCACGGGCATTGACCGTGACAATACGTTGTCACGGGATTGTCACGGTCAATGACCATGATAAAAAATAGGTGTTTTTTTTGTCACGGTCAATGACCGTGACAAGGCTAGCCACTGGAAGGGTGCCAATTTACCCATTTTGGTGTAGTGTCTCACTCTTATAATGTTCGAAGACTTAACAAAAGGTTTCCTTATCCCTCAATGTTGAATTTGTAACAACCCCCATTTTCGGACGTAAAGGTTATTTAGACACGATATGCCGAAGATGGGGCTTATTAACAATTTATACCATTCTGAGTACTAAAGAAAATAGAATTGCTTATATTCTTTACAAAAATTCACATGTAATAAAAACGTCTGAAGAGAAATGATTTAGTACATGAATACAAAACTGAATCATCATATAATGCCCATGCTATAAAGATAATAATAAACTCATATAAATAAACTCTTGGGCTGATGCCCATAAAAATCTCGATATGAAATAAAATGACCGAGTGAATAAGTACAACTTATACTTGAATAAATGGAATTGAATCCGCTACATCCAATGCAACTATAAGTATGATCCATCGTCAGTCCCACCATCCCTGTTTATAAGAAAACCTGGGAGGAAAAACATTTATAATTTTGGGTCAGAGTCCTAAAGTTGCAAGGATTCTTCACTAATAAATATGCAAAATATAACTAACTCATACTTCATGTCTCTCCATCGACGCTCACACATATCGAGTATCTTACCTCTCATCTAGAAGCAGTCCTACTCTTATCCTCAAACAAATACCAATTATGAGCTCCATTGTCTAATATAACATGAAATGATAAAGAAATCTAGTTATGCATCAACTAAAAGTGAGTGTTTACACCTAACACCCGTTCGCCGATTAACTTCATAATGCTGCCCACTAAAGTCCATATTAATTAAGTGCATATCTTTATGTCATATAATGTTCTTTAATCTTAGTCTATCTCATCAGACTATTTGATTTTTTATTCACACCAATTATCGTCTACACCATCAGACTATAAGTTTCATTCTCTTTAATTACCGTCTATATTCTTAGACTGCCCAATTATTATTCTCATTAATAATTGTCTACCGCATTAGACCATTAGAAATTATTTTTGTTACAAATTATCCACATCTCTATGTTAATCCAACTTTTTTATCATTAAGTATTAACTACATCTTTAGACTATGAGAACTCATTCTCATACAAGGCACAACACAATGTGTATATAGATAAATATATATGTCCGCATATATATGTACGACACTCGAAGACATATATCTTCTGCATCATGTTCGTGCTCTATCAGTAATACCCATAGGATTCCCTCATCCCAACATGGGTAATAACAAAACACAAGAAAGTAGGGTGGTACCTACGCAGTACACCAGTTCATGGCCCATACCCACCAACGAAAAAGGATCATAACATCTGCACCTAACTCTCGTAAGTAGTGCTGCTACGTAGTACCTATAATATTACTTAACACTACGCCTAGCCCACCTGTGACGGCGTGTGCTCCGGTCTCGAACGTGCATACCCCAACCGATAGGGGAGTCCACGAACTCCGGTCATAAACGTGCACACCCCAATCGATAGGGGAGACCACGAACGTGCGCACGCCAATAATTTAATACATATTATCATTAAATATGCACAAGAAACTACTCTATAACTACTTTTAACCAAGGAATCTCCATCCATATAAATGTAGTCTTCTCGACTTAATTATAACATTTTAATCAGCTATTACATAACCCATATTAAGTCTCTATCCTTCGACTACTCTCCTATGAATTATTAAGTCCCATATATTGCCTGTTAGGCTTAATACTCAAATTTACTTCATCATTTATTTCTGCATAAAAAAATAGGTATAGTTATCCCCTAACTAATGTTCCTAAAATAATTAATGATTTCATCATGTTTCCCTCTTGGTTTAGAATTTAATCCTTCTAGATTATTACTAATTTTCACTTTTTCTTTCCTCTACAATAAGGTTTATATGTACATATATAAAGAGTCAACTAATATGTATAGGCAATTACACCCTAAGTACAATCGCACCTAATACCAACCATCATGACTTAGCCCACTAGGCTTAGGATATATTTCTTCTTAGTGTTTTTATATGATAACAAATTTAGGGAGCTGACCATAAATCATACTATCAAGTATTAAACTTATCTCTAATAATTACTTCTTTTATTTAAGCTTAAATCATCTGAATCATATTATTATTATCGTATCTTTTGGGGGTCTTATCATTATTGCCCCTACCGAAAGGTATCTACTCACTTAGGTCTATCCTCAGTCATATAATGCGTCATATTCTTTACTTTAATTAGAAAACTAATAAAAAATTATTTTAATTATATAGTTAACATATAATCTAAGATACTAGCATGGAAGGCTATTTACGTATCCATCTTGTTAGACTAAGTATTTAAGTTCACAAAATATCATTAATATCTTGGAATAAGTCTCCATCCCTCACTTGAACGAAAATGATCTCACACACCCTTTCGCAGAAAAATCATCTCTAATTAAAAAAAATCAGAAAAATACGAGGTTGACGCCCACATGATCGTAACAAAAAGATATAAAATTTCATGACCCAAATCGATTCTCCAGTAGGACAAATCAATTCGATTCTGGGAAGAAATCAAGATGGCCTAAGAAGAAAATGAGGCCTCCAAAACTTCCATTAATGCCCAAACTAAGCTCCAAAAAAGCACCCAATCGATACCCTAACCCAGGGGAAGTATGGGAACACATTTCTAAGCCTTTTTACATCATCATAAGGGTACGGGAACATCAAATCCAAGATTAAAACTTAAAACTTGCAACAAAACTAATTAAATCGCAAGTTCTTTAAATCTTAACATTCATATATATTAAAATTCCCCAAAATTTTCTATATAAAAATGCCTAAACTTTTCATCGTAAATCTTCAACAATCAAATCCAGATTTCTAAAATTTATTCTAAGGGAAATTTAACAATGATTGATCTAAATCAAACAACCCATTTCCATCATCTATCATGGTGATTCACGAACTTAGCGCCCCAACATATGAATATCACCAAAAACTCAAGATTATTCAAGATTCCTAACACGATTGCAATAAATCAGATTTAACCTCAAATCTAAACATGGATTCAACATAAAAATGAAGTTAGATCAAAATGAATAAGTTTGTCAAAGGAACCCTTGCCTGAAAGTGTAGAGAAAACTATAATTTTCTTCCTCCTGGGTGGTTTCTCCCTTTTATCCCAAAGTGTGTGGCCTCCGAATGTGTGTGGAGGTGGATATAGGGGGTTATGAAACCCTAAGGCTGATCTAACCTCTTTTAAATATCATTTTAATTAGATTAAATCCGGAGTTCCCTAATGGCCCAGAACTAAGTCCCATAAAAAGTATTCTATCCATACCCAATTTGATTCGAAACTCTACCCAATGTCCTACCCAACTCATAGGTCCATTTTTAAATACTTAAAATGCATATTTAAGTCATTTAATCACATTTAAAAGTCTACAAACAATTTATACATTTATTTATACATTCCATCATTATCATATACATATATCCGTAATATGACTTAATTAAATCAACGAGTCATCAATATGTGCGACTATCTTCATTATTCGTAATATACCGACATACTGTAAAAATCATAACACTTGTATCACATCTACGAAATATTATATTTAAAATAAATACTCTAATAAAATTAAACATACTCGTTTATTTATTATGCCAAATTAAAGATAAATACAATTATTTCATCTGAATAATAATCCCCACAATTTTAATTAAATCAATATAACTTCAATTCATACTTAAAAATGTGGGATATTACATTTTCCTCTCCTAATAACGGAATTCCGTCCATAGAATTCACTGAAACGTAATGTCACAACTTCAACCATACAAATATCACGAGTGCATACTAATATAGTTTGCACTCGTATCCCACGATATTAAAAGAGAAGGCTTGCATACACCTATAATAGTGTACCATCACCAAGACACCCACACGTCACATATCATAAGCACGCACACACAAATATCAACCGTGAATGGCACACCCACATCCATAAATCATCTATACATACCATGTATAAATATAAGGTGTAAGTATATCCGAATACTCTACTGACCATACTCGTACACTTCGCTACTCGATGCATACCTTCATTACATTCGTATCACCTTTTAAACATAATATCTCGAAGCCAAAGGTCCTTCAATCCCCAACACTTCCTATGTTTTGTGCATGGGACGTCTCGTAAGCGAAATCCAAATAAGGAACCCTCCCAATACATTACTACATAGATTTGTCGATCATTGAGACCCATTTGGCCTAAAATCAAACATGAACCAATACGCTAACCATAAAATTCCAAAATTTTTCAATTTCCAAACAAACCACTTATCCTTAAAAATAGTTATACCAAACTCCTTTAGAGTCAAATAACCCTACCATGCCAACACTTCAATCAACATGACCTAAGTAGCATATTCTCTGTCCATATTTAATCTACAGAGGACTTAGTCATTTCAAAGTCTCCAAAGGTGTACCCATTCTAATCAGGTCTACCATCACCACTTTAATGACAACATCACTATACAAACATGAAACATGATCATGTACAATCTCAATAATCGTAGCTATTACTAGTCTTGCTTCTACTTTGTTGTCTATACTCTCTAAGGCAATAATTTCCCAAATCATACTATTACGTTATCTCACAAACGCTTTCCCTACATAAAAGACCCTTTCTCCAACTTGAGCGTAACCCAATTTACCCCATTAATTTTGAATTTATTCACACGCATATATCTCCTTGAGTTATTCAAATATCTAAATTACACCCACATGTTGCTTCCCTAAACATATCCAAATTTCTAAAGTTCCTTGCACGACCTGAGTTCCCACGAAATCCATCATATTACAACTACACTCAATCGTAATAGTTACCCAGAGTAACCCTCACGACTATGGTAAATACCGATTTCTAACCAATCTTGTCTTCTAGACATAATCATAACTCATAACAGTCCCCATAAAATCAACATATCCTTTCAAGTAACTATTAATCCATTATCAGAAAAATATCACACTCCGACGTAGCTAATATATAGGCCTAAAATAAACATAAGCCTCCTAATATACATTTTTATACATCTACACACCAATGTAACAAAGCCCCCTCTCACCCACAGTGAACCAATGTATAACAATATCCCAAATATGAAGTCCATCTTGTCTAATTCACTAACAGATCCCAAGTGAACACTTAAGTCCTAATATCAAACAAAGTATATCCTACATACTCCAAAGTAGGGAAAAACACATCCTTTACCACTAGTCCCTTTCTCCAGAAATAAATTCAGCTGTAACCTGATGCACATCTCATTATGGGTCCTGGCCTTGATAGCCCTACTTGTTCTGACCATAGAAACTCTTATATCCTTTATATAGACTATTCATTTGGAACCCCTTAAACATCTAGTTCATTTAACAATTGCTACCACCTATCTTGACATGCTGGCATGGTATTGAAAAAGTTAAATATCTTCTCTGCCTTGTTCTTCATTTTTGGATTAAAAAATGTGCGGGAAAACTTCCCCTAGACCTTCATTCGAAACTAATCAATAATTAATTAGTCCATCTCTTCTAGTGTGGTGACGGACTCTACTACCATAACACCTCTCATATTAGTCTAACCTCTGCTTGTGCACTATAGTTCATTATCAAATCTTTAATTTATTTAAATGTCTTCCTTTCACTTACTAGGTTTAACACCCCGCCCGCCCGGGGAGAGCGGAGCGGAGCGCTACTCGATAAAACTAAATCAAATACACAATAATAAGGTATAAAGCATCTAAAAATCCCACAATATAAAATATAAGAGAAATCCACTAATATCAAATCTCTTCAAATTAAATACAACCGAATCTCTCGAAATAAGACAACTATCTATCTCGAAACAAAATAAATCTCCAATGCTCTATACATAAAAAATACATTCTTCCAACTTGTATTCTCGAATAATCTTCCCAAAATAATCCACGCTAAAATCAATTCCAAACTGCCCAAAATCCGTGCTGACCTGCAACTAAAAGAAAATATGGGGACGTACACAATACGATATAAAAGATGCTCAACAAATATTGGCGGTGAATAAAAGGTAACAATACGAGTACGAATATTCAAATCAAATGCGAATTTCATAAGCATTTTTATCACTATAATTTCTTAACAACACATTAATCAGAGTCACCATGCCTCACCAAACCGCGCAATGCTTTATCAAGTAGCCAAAAAAGGAATCTTGGCGGGTGCCCAACATCAGTGCCATATTAAAATCTCATGAAAACATGCCCAACACAAATATAATACCACATGAATCAAAATTAGATTCCAACAAATATTTCCAGATTTCCAAAAGAATTTAACAATTCAAATATGAGTCAATAATCACATAAAATCAAAGGGAGTAACACTCATAAGATTAAGGAGCAAATTGTGCAAAACCCCATACCTCAAAATCATCACATAATTTCAGCCTCAAAATCTAATCACACCATCACGTTCTTCTCGCGAAAATAATCAAATCTCGTTCTATCCCAAACTCGAGAAAACACCAAATAAGCCTTCTAATCTAAGGTTAAAATCTTGAATAAGTTTGGGGCTATGGTTTGTAGATGAAAGGGAGTAATTTTGGATAGGTCTTCTGGTTGAAGAGTTTGAGAAAAAGTGATTTGAAAATCTAAGACATGAATTAGTTGATAGATAAAGGATTAAGAGTTTGATTAAGAAAAAAGTTCTAATAAGATATAAACACTAACAAATTTATTCCGGACGATCGGACCGTTATAATTTGATGAAATTTTACAGAGAATTAGCTGAAGACGGGAGGAAGCTGTCTAAAATATTTTAGCTCAATCGGACCCTTCAATATTTTTAAATATATTTTTAGCTAGAGAGTTTTATGTTTTGAGGACTCTTAGAGAGTTTTATATTTTGAGGACTCTTCTATATAATAAAAATTCAATTAAAACTCCATTTTAATTCCGATTCCAATTCCATTTAAAAATTTATTTTTCTAATATAAAAACCAACATTTTAAATTATAAAATTTATAAAATCCAAAATTTCATTTTTCTCCGATTTCCAAAATTAATTTAAAAATTCCCATTTAAAAAATCTGGGTTGTTACACTAGGCACCAAATTACCTGAGCTTCTCGTAATTCTAGCGAGTGACCTGTGACCATCCCTTCATTGGATCTTTACCTCTCTCTCCCTCATCTCAGGGGGTTCTCAGTGCTCGTGCGCGCACACTCGAAAAGGAAAAGAAGGTCTTGCGCCATTTTCTAGGAGCACTTCGATCATCATCGATGTGGCATAATGTAAAGAGATGGAATCACCAACCTATTTTTCACAAAACAGGCAAAAGAACATGTCACCGCCTCGAGAAAGCGGCATCAAAGACAAACTGATGCTTACAAAACCAATAGTTCAAAGGTTCGGGGGCTAAGTTACGAAATAAGAAGTTGTTAAGAACCTACCCCGCCCTTTCGGTCTCTCATGGGATTATATTACAATTTTCTTTAATTTCTCCGTGAAGTGTGTGTACGTGTATATATAAATCAAGATCAGAATTGATCGACTCATATCATGGAAAAGATATAGTGAGGTCATCCATAAGAATGTTCCCAAAATAATAACTAGAAAATACGATGTATGCGTTTATCGAGATATTTATCATTGTAATGAAATAATAATATTTGTTAAATAAAACGCATAAGTATGAATCACAAGTATGATCTATACGAACAATATGTATATGGATAAAAAGAAAAAAATGAAAATATAAAAATTGGAAAATTAGACTCGAGTCTCAAATTTTAACCCGAAATGCCTACGTAGCCTATAAATACATCAAAGTCCACGTAGTTCATATGCAGCGCAAGGGTGGGGTTTATCCTATAAATTTTAAATGGGAGTTTGTGATATGTGTGTGTGTAGAAAATGTATATTTTGTTTTGAGAAAATGTGGTGAATAATCCTATCGAAATTTATAAGTGTAACCCTCATTTTATTTATTTTTTATTTTTTACAGAAAATAAATTATGTGCAATATAACTAATAAAGGATGAAATATTAATGTGTTTGGACCTTCTTTGGGGGATTGAGGTTTGATCTTGATCCTTGAAGAGATCCCTTGAATTTTGGGATGAATTTTGGATGAGAGAGAAGGAGATTTTTCTAAATTGGGTATGAAAATGTTGGGAATGAAAGATGGAATGGAATTTCACACAAGGAAACTTCGCTGATTGCAAGAGAATATTGCTGAGATCACTGATATTGATGGATCTAACGTGTGCCCTAAGAGTGAGATCATTTCATCCTTTTATAGGGTAGGGAGAATTCCGATTAGAATACCCCAGTCTTGCCAATCAACAGGTGACACTAGACACACTACCAATAGGTAGGGAAATGGACCTTTCAATCGATAGTCTCGTGTAGATCTTTTTAAAAAAATAGTCATAGAACGCAATCTGTAAATCCAAATCGTGCACTAGACATACCGTTAGAAAGGTAATTCAGATACCTTCAGGGGTCCTTTAGGTTACTCCCGATCCCATGAGTTGACTTTGGGTCTAAGAAGGCTCAAAAATGCCTAGTGGTCATTTAGACAGGAGATCGCTGGACGTTAATGGATCGTTCGTCCAAACCTTAAGTCGGAATAGTGCACGGGGCAAACCATTGGAAAGGTTATGTGAAACACTTTGATGTTAAAAAGAGCTTCACTTGGTTTAGGTAGTTGACTTTGGTCAATTGGGATCCGAAAGTGCTCGGTGACCTTTCGGAGTAAAACGGGTCATTCGTCCGTATCATAAGGTTGATTCGTACATGGGATAGACCGTTGGAAAAGTTATTCATTGCCCTTCGAAGATACATTCAGTCTCGTTCGACCTGAAGAGGTGACCGTAGTCAAATGGAGCCTAGGAGAGTTCGGTGGCCTTCAGATCAATTTTTTGGGGAAAATGAATCGTTCATCCGAACGGTTATGCCGTTTCATGCATTGGGTAGATCGTTGGAAAGGGGTTTGAGTTCTGTTAGAAGATTCATTGATGTTTTTCTATGACGATGGCCTCTAGATCGATTTTTGGTAATAAAATGGCCCGTTAGCCTGAACCATTATGCCTATTCACACAACAAGTGAACCATTGTAAAGGGGATTCAGTGCCCTTTGATGATTCATTGATATTTATTTTTGATGACAGAGTTTACAAGAGTCAAATGTATCCAGAGAGCTCCCGATGGCCTCAAGATTGGTACTTAGGGTATGACCTAGGGTTTGTAGTGAATGGAGGAGGTGTTAGGGACCTAAGAAGAGACTTAGGGGGTCCTAGAATGTGGTGTTTATAGAGGCCCTCGATAGATGAGCTTGAAACAAGTGAAAATCATCGAATGGATACCACATGATGTTTAGGGAAAAAGTTGATCTTGTGGACCTAAAGGGATGAGGATGATCGATTCAGAGGGTCGAGGTCGATTACGAGAACCTAAGGTAATGCTGAGGATCATCGATTCGGCGGTTCAAGGTCAATTCTGAGGACATAAGATGGGAGCAAAAAATTCTGAGGCTCGAGGTAAATTTAGAGGTCCTTAAGTCCAATTCTAAGGGTTGCTGTCAATTTTGGACCTTAAGTTGGGGCAACCAATTCTAAGGGTTGAGGCCAATTCTGCAGACCTTAAGTGGGAGCAACCAATTCTGAGGGTCGAGGTCAGTTTTAAGGACCTTAAGTTGGAGCGACCAATTCTAAGGGTCGAGGCCAATTTTGCGGACCTTAAGTAGGGGATGATCAATTTTCCTGGTTGAGGTCAATTCTGAGTGTTAAGTGAAAATGTAAATTATCATTAATTAATTAATTGATCTTCATTAATCATAAGTTAATTTTCTTTAATATATTTTTTAATGAATGTTCATTTATTATAATATTTCTTTTGATGATTATAAACAAACATTTATTTTAATTATGGTATGTGTACATTTCTAATATTGATGATTCCAAATATATTTACATATGCTTATTTTTTTTTGGATTAAAAGTTGGCCTTATTTTCAAGCATTAGATCTCTTTAATTCTTTAAACAGTTTTTATATAGTCGTACGATATGATTGCCCCTTTGTATCCCTTCAATTTTATTATAAACATTTATCATATGTTTTATATTATATATTTACTCTAATATAACCGTACCTTTTGATTTATTTTTAAACTATCCTGAGCAAATTTTTGTAAAAGCTCTATCGTGGACTGTGTGAAGCCATATATTAAATATGCAAATGTAGATCTCGGTATCAGTAAGCTATTAAGAAGCTATATGTTTACATCTCCAAAACAACACTCAAATCACCTTTATGATATCTTTAAAAGCTATTGTATTGTCAAATCATTAACCGCCGGTCTCTTATCTATTTTACAAGCATGGTTCCACCAATAGTCTATGCGTGCGGACTTAGTCAGCATTGAGAAAATGCTGCGTTAATTAAACTTGTATGTCCGAAGGTTAATACACGCTAAAACCTTATGTGTCTTTAAGGTTAATTGTTTTTTATATATACTTTATCTGTCCGAAGACTCTATGTGTCAAACACGTTTTTTTAATAGCTGTTCCGTAGATACCCTTTTTCGATATCTTAATCTGTGAGCCATGTGTTGTCAGCCAATGTCCTGTCAAAATCCTTTGTTGTGCCGCATAGGACTCTGCGTTAATATTTTCAACTCCTTATTTATTGGTTTGTTAAACCAAGACACGCAAAGCCTTTAGTTGTTAATTTTTCTTATGGTCATTGGTGATAGACGCTGCAACTATTTTAACAACACCAATTTTTATTATTTATATATTCAAATAAATCAGTTGTCTGTATCTTTGCTTATATACATAAATACATGACGATTCTGTTTAGTTACCCTTTGTCCTTTCATATCTGATATGTTTAGGTTTAAGAGACTCAATATCTATCTTGGGTAATTTTTGTAACATTAAAAATTTATTAGCTCTTTTGAAGCTCCTTGAAGACCACTCAAATACATAAAATGGTTTACTCTCTTATTTATTTTTATCAGTTTTCTCTGTGGTTATAATCAGATTGTTTTATAGATATCAAAGTTATTTTTGGAAGGAAATTTTCATCAAGAAATATCACAAATATACATTCCATTTTTAGCAGCCATCCAATTAATACCACATCAGGGTTGTAGAAAACTCTCCATCAGATATAATTTTCCAGATGATTTATTTAAATCAAGATCAAGCAAGAGTGTGGAGATAAGAGACAATTAAGTAAGAACAAGTGCATATAAATTAGCAACATCTGATTCTAAAAGTGTGCCACTTTAAAAAATCTGCTACATGTAACACCACACCTAATTAAATACTGGGTGGCCAGTCCCATACCAAATTAAAACAGAATATACAGTTGGCTCATTCTTAGCATCACTGTCGAAAACATTTACTAATTACCCAATACCCAATTAAGCTGGTGTTAAAAACATTCCAAATTTTAATTCAACAAAATCCATTTTTAGTTTAAGAATAACACAACACATTTTATTCTACAACACTGATAACTGAATAGATAACTCAAAAGAATTTAAATGCAACTGGAATAAACATTCCCATATAATAATCCAATACAATAATACCAACTATATGAAATGTGTTAAATGACACGAATACAAGAGTATTTGACTCCGATAGAAAAGAGATAACTGAATTCCTTTGGGCGACATGCCCTAACTATAGAAATAGTGTGAATGAAATGAAGATAGGCGTCTAAGCAATACTCCATTGCTCCATAGCTCGTCATAATCTGCTAAGGTTGGCATCCCTGTTGCTGGACACCTGATCTAGAAGGTACAATAAAAAAGAAAATATGCAAGGAAACGGGTCAGAGCCCGATGTGAAAATGATTTTGAAAACATCAAGTATTTAACAAGTGCAGTAAAGCATTTATTATATACATGCTAGTATTCAGACTCTCACTTGCTGTTATCACCTCTCAACTGGAGTGCACACTTAGCGTTTCCTATTAACCTCCTAGTCAATGGTTCCTCTTAACTAGTTTCCATAATATGATTCCATCCCATATCATAACCACGTATGTCCCATACCATACGTCATATCATCATACATGTACGTTTCTCATTTTTATGAATCGTTTCTCATTAATATGAATTAATATTTTCAAATCTATAAGAATAAACATTCATTAACTTATTTCAATTCTTTTTCTCAATTCACCGTTATCTACAATTATCACACAATAGATTAATCAACCCACAATATACACATTTAATTATATATATATATATATATATATATAATACGGAACCCCGAGTCACAACTGCGGTGCAATGCATTACTCTGCTATTATGTCCCAATAGCGCTGGTTGCTGAATAGGGGACAAAAGGTTCGGTAAGGATTCCTCGAACAACAAACAACAACATACAAATTGGAGGCTAACATAGTTCTCGTATCCATGGGTCACGCACATACCTACGCTTCCACAGTCATCGAACTTATCAACTTCTCGATAAGTCTTTCATAGACCTATGTTCTTGAGCGACAAATCAAAGATCCCATGGATTCATTAGGATATGACTGCCCTCACGCGGAAACCTCCCGTCGATAGCAAGTAAGCTAGGTATGTCTTACACATAAATCATCAATCAATCATATAGGCATTATCATACCTATAATATAATATCAACAAGGTACTGACATTACCCTAAGATAGTTCCCATACGTAGCATTATATCTCTCAAATCCTACATATTAAAATATTATGACTTTACTTCATTAATTAAAGTATCCCCGGGCCTCACTCATTACTCAAGGTTCAAATAGGTTTTTCTCAATAGTATATTCAGTAAGAAATCACTAATATCCTACTGGTCCATATCATCATATCTCCCGAATTACCACGAATTAAACTCTCCCTTTAATAGGGTTAAAACTGATAGTTTCAAATCTCATATAAACACATCTTCTATCAACTAGGATTGAATACCATCATCACATGACTCATAGTCCTTAGCATTTCATTCACAATATATGACTTATCAACAAAACTAACATCCTCTCATCCTATAATATCTCTCCACTCCCGACGTCATTAAGGTTCATGCGCGGAGCATCTCGCAAAGCGAAATCCAAACAAGGAACCCCTCCAATACACTACTACTTAACTTTGTTAGTCGTGGAGGTCCGTCAACTTCAAATACACAATCGGGATAACCTCCTCCCCTCTTTCAACCAAATGTGGTATGAACTCCCATCTCTATTCAGGATCCATACCACTAAGCGCTTGTACTACACTCAGTCCTTGCACAATCAATAATGAGCTTAAACTCAGTCCTTGATGTTCAAATTGTAATCCTAAGGCTACCCAGGTGCTATATTAAATCTCCCATACTGGACTTATCCTTAATCCTCATGCATACCAATTAGAATCCAACACATGAATCTAGCAACTAAATTTCTTTCAATATAATTATCGTCATTCTAATCAATTAAATCCCAATCAAATTAATTCGAATCTTATTTAGGGCCTACTGATCTTTTCTAAGTCCTATAATATCCAATTAATAATCACCAAAGATCTACAAAAGGTTTGGGATAAGAATAAACATTAAAAATTTAGGAATTCTGGGGAGGTCGATCGATCAAAGGCAGGGGGTCGATCGATAGATCGCCCAGATAATAACCCAGTTTTTCTGCATTTTTTCTACTACGGGTTTAACCATTTTTGATCAATCAAACCTTCATATTAACAATACAAATGAATTATAATCCTTACTACATGATATATCAACGTATATCAATGATTTCTAATGCTCTAAATATCCTAGAATCATCAATAGATTGAATTAAAAGCATGTTTATATCCTCTTTTTCCAAAAAAAATTCAATAACGCATCAATGGTTTTCAGAATTTCTTTAATAGATTTATGATTATTTCGTGGATTACTAACTACGTACAACATGAGTTTGATTCCTATATATCTTCAGTTTCCAGAAATCCATTTACAACTTCATCTTTATCTTCCAAATATGAAAAATCTCATCTTTTTATAACTATTCTAACATGGACAATATACAAACTTAGATTGCCATTATCAAACACTTGCCTCTAATGAAGGTCTGATCCTTTGGTGTATTATATCACAGGTGGTTCTCCCTTCTCCGGCCAACCTCCGGTGGTGGTTGGTGGTGGTGACCTTTGGTTCTTCTCCTTCCCAAGTAAGCGTTTCTCTTCCCAAGCAACCTTTCACTCTCTAGGAAGATGACTTCTCTATTTTTGTGTAGAATAGATGAATGAACCCACATACAATTAATCACCAAATACTTATAATAGGACAAAATCTGAAATCACTATTCACCCCTTGTAAAAATGACCAAAATACCCTTTTAGGTTGTCTTTTCATTTCCAAATGACCCGAGACCCAAATCCAACATCCAAATAGACTTTTCTGACTATTTCAACCCTTCTGGATGCAACGACGCAATCGAAATGACTATAAGGTAAGCTTCCTTTTTAATTTAATAAATTAGTCCCGACACGTCCCATACCGCGTCTGACAAATAATTCAAATTACTGAATTAACGACTCACAGCAATATCAATAGCATCACATTCATATATTACCTAAATATCTTTAAGTAATATTCAGAATCATACATTTTAATATCCATAATTCGGATAAAACCAAAATGAATTAATTAATAATAAAATCCAATTAATCCATTAATTTAAAATATTTATTGCAAAGGTTATAAACTCATATCCTAAAGACCTAACTTATTTCGACTCCCAATGGTTATTAGTTTCATGCGTAGGGTGTCTCACAAGCGAAATCCAAACAAGGAACCCCCCCGATATACTACTACCTAAAGTAGTCAGTCATCGAAACTCCTCAGGTCCATAGTCAATAGTTTATAACCTCTCTACAGGTTTTATTGATTGTAAATAAAAGTCTACTCATCTACTTTCTTGTTAAAGACAAGATGCTAGCTATAGTAGTAGTACACACGCGCTCAAATATCACAAGTCAATCCATGTCAATAGTCACATCATGCTCGATCATGCCCAAAGTAAGTAATCCTATGATAAAAATCAGACCCACGTGATGACATGAAAAATATAGGTGTCCCACAACCCCTCGGTGAGTCTACGTAAATAATAGTTCTATAGGCTAAGTTTATCAACCCTTTTGTCCATACAATATTAATCGCTACAAAATCAATATACGCCTCATCATTCCTTAGATAGAAAACATACCCTCATTCGCGGGTGGTGGTTGTTGAATCGCACTATTATAACTTTGTTCCGTTGAGTCAAGAATTTTTTTTACCCCAAATATTCAGTTCTAGTTAATCACACCCCACTATATGCCTAAGCCTTTGAACATATTGCCTTCGTTAGGTAACACACATAATTCCCGCATTTCAAGAACTTCTACTGATGAATCTCCTCAATTTTTCATAATAGGGGTGACCTCGACTACGGTCATCATACTCGAACATACTTTATAACCTCCTAAGTACGATCTCCGCTATCCGTCCAATGGACCTCATCTGCCATAATTCTTATACGAACACGTCCGAACACAAATAATATTCACTAATATCTACGTTATAGCAAGAGAACAAAATCTCAACATGGAAATCAACAATCCTAAACATAGGGCTCTACATCAAAGAACGCTAAGCTGAAAACGCAATAAGCCATAAAGACCCTAAAGGACACTAGAACCTGATGCTCTGATACCACACCTACAACACCCGGTATTTAATTAGGCGGGGTGTTACACTACATCACATATCAAAAGAACAACATTATTTTCTCATCTGTTTGGAGCTATTTCAAGAAACACTCAAAATGAAATTTATATCAACTCAAAAGTGTTAAACTTCATCTACTCTTTCTACACAACTTGTAAAGATTGAAGCTGGTTATTTAAGCTTCGGGAAAAAATTTATAGCTCGTGGTGCTGTTTAAATTGGTGGTTTGATCCTACCAACAAGTGGATCACTATAGTTAAGCACAGGAGATGGGAGCGGATCTTGGCGCGTGGACGTAGGCCGTGTTTGGCCGAACCACGTTAAAAACTAGCGTCCTTTATTATTTTTGGTCATTTATTTTTATTGTGTGTGATTGATAATTTGTTTTCGACAATATTTAAACACCTTATAATCTAAATTTTTTTTCTTAAATGAATTTTTTAATTATTGTTAATTCCAATATTTTTTTTAATCCGAATATTGCTTTCAACTAGTTTAGGCTTTTGAATTTTGTTTGACACTTTATTTAGTTGAACATAAAAATAAAATCAGAAAAGCCTCTTGGAATATCATATATATATATATAAGGCAAGCTCCTGTGCACACTAAGTTTGCACAGTGGTGGCGCACACTAATTTTTTTAAAGCATTAAAAAAAATTTGAGTTGATTTTTTATGTGATATTTAAACATTTCAACGGAGCCATGTAAAAAAAAATCAGCTAAAAAACCTTTTTTGCTATTTTTAAAAAATCGGTCAAACTTTTACAGCTTTGAAAGTGCTTAAAAGCAGCAAAAGTTTGACCGATTTTTTAAAAATAGCCAAAAAAAAAATTTAGCTGATTTTTTGTACATGGGTCCGTTGAAATGTTTAAATATCACAAAAAAATCAACTCAAAAATATTATTTTTACTATTTAAAAAAAATGATGTGCAAACTTAGTGTGCACATGAGCCTGGCTCATATATATATATATATATATAGGTTGAAAATTTAAATTTGTACAAAAGTTTGCTATACTCAATTCACCCCCCTCTTGAGTACTTTCGGGGCGATAATTGGTATTAAAGCCTAGCTTTTATCTATTTACCTTGATTTTAACATTTTTAGAGTTAACACGATTTATGGCAAACTTTGTTGTCTCATCTCTTCATGAAGGTCAATCGATTAACATACCTCCTCTATTTTCTGGAAATAACTATAGTTATTGGAAAAATATAATACAAATTTTATTCAATCAAATGACTATTATGTTTGGAGAGTTATTGTGAATGGAGATAATATCCCCATGTAAGTTGTAAATAATGTAAAAATTCCTAAATATGAAAATGAATGGAATGATTTTGATATTAAAAAAATTCAAGTAAATTCTAAAGCAATGAACATCTTACATTTCTCTCTTCATGTAAATGAATACAACAGAATATGATGTTATGAAACTGCAAAAGAAATTTGGGATAGACTGGAAATTACTTATGAAGGAACTAGTCAAGTTAAAGAAGATAAAATAAGCATGATTGTTCATAGCTATGAGCTATTTAAGATGAAATTTGATGAATCCATCTCTGATATGTTTACTAGATTCACAAATATTATAAATGGTTTGAAATATCTTGGTAAAACCTATACTGGCAGTGAATTAGTGAGCAAGGTTTTCAAGTCATTACCAGCCACATACATGACAAAGAAGATAGATATCAAAACTTTTAAGAAAATGAAGAAGGTGATGATAATGAGGATGGAGACATAGAATTTCTCACCAGAAAATTCAAAAAATTTCTTGCCAAGGGAAAGGGACAATCTAGAAAAATAAAGAATTTCGTATCAAAGAAGAAAAATGAAGAAAAGTATTCATCAAAGTTTGAGCCTAGATGTTACAACTACAAAGAGTTAGGTCATATCAGACCTAATTATTCAAAGGCCAAAGAAGGAAAGAATGATATAAAAGAGAAAAGAAATGAAAAATATAAGAAAGCCATGAAATCCACCACATGGAGTGATTCAGATGACTCTTCTAGTAGTGAAGGCTCAAATGATGAAGAAGTTATAAATCTATGCCTTATGGCAAATGTTGATGAGGTATCTTCAGATCTTAACTCTGAAAATGAATATAAAACTTCGAATGATCATGATGAACGTCAAAATGACTTTGAACTTTATTACAACTTTGATGAACTAAGGACTAAATATATTAATATTAAAAAGAATCATTCATCTATGTCAATAAGATATCACTCTCACGCTAGAGAGACCAAATGCTCTGGAAAAGTTGAGTAGAGCCTCTCCCTTCGATCGTTTGGGCACGATGGGGAATAAAATTCCTCCTCGGTTTGTGTTGAGAAATTCTCAATGACCAAATGATTTAAGGGATGGCTCAGCTCAATCACATCCAAACTCAAGACCTACAGCTCGAAGAGAAAGATCCCAAGAGGAACATTCTGCGTGATCTGTTTCTCAGGCAAATACTAATAAGTCAGGAGCTGGAAATAATGCATGGAAAGGATCTATTCATAGGTTGGAAGACATGTTAGGAGATATGGCCAGGGCCAAGAACCCTCTCCAAAGAACTTTTATTAAAGGATCTCCATTTGTACAGGAGATTGTGGATTTTCCCACACCATCACTCGTTTAAACAACGAGAAACTAAAGGTCATAGATTATGAGGAGAAGATAGCCATCACAGCTCTCATGGGTGGTCTTTTGCCAGATAAATTATATTACACCTTGGATAAGGATCCCCCAAAATCTATGGCAGAATTAATGGCCAAAGCAACAAAAATCATGAATGCCGAGGAGGCTATGGCTGCGAAGAAAAATGCGAAGAAAGTGAAGAATAAAGATGAGGGTAGATCGGAGAGGAAAGATAACAAGAATAATAGTGGAAGTAAACAGTCAAAGGGAAAGGAAACACTATATCATTTGAGGAAGTATACTAATTATACTCCCTTAAAAGTGGTCATTAATCATGTTCTGGGAGAAATCAAGAACAACGAATAATTGAATTGTCTAGAAAAACTAAAGACAACCCCTAAGAGGAGGGATAAATACAAATATTGCGAGTTTCACAAAGATCATGGTCACACAACCAAGCAGTGTATAGGTCTCCAAAACGAGATAGAAGCACTCATTAGATGAGTAAATCTGAATAAGTTTGTTGATCGTCAGAATGGTGGAAAGACCAACAATAGAGGTCGACAGAGATCTAAATATCCTTACCGACCAAGAGAAGATAAGAAAAGGGACCATGAAAATGGACATGAAGATGATCCCGATCTCCCAAAAAGGCCAAGACAACCTGAGCGTGAGGTATTTTCAATTTATTTAGGTTCATTTGATTGTAACATGATTACAAGTGGAGACGCAGGAGGAGGTGATCATACCACTGAAAGTAAAGCTTACCTCAATGAGGCTCAAGCTTATTCCTATATACAACGAATAAACCTGGCTGAAGACAATCTCCCAAGGAAAGTTAACAAAGATAAGTTGGTCATCGTCTTTTCTAAAAATGATTTGGAAGGAGTCATATATCCTTATGATGATCCTCTCATGATCAAAATGAGAATGACGGATATAATAATTTTGAGAGTTCTGGTGGATAATGGTAGCTCGACAGATATCATGTTTTACCCTTGTTTCGATAGTTTAAACTTGAAACTTAGTCAGTTAGAGCTGTATCACATGCCACTTATTAGGTTTTCTGAAGAAAAAGTTTTTCCACTTAGCACGATCAAGATAGACATGTTGATTGGTACCTGGAAGGTTAGCAGAATAGATAAGGTGCATTTCTTTATGATGGAGAAGAATTGCCAGTCATCCTATAATATAATCATGGGAAGAGTAGGCCTGAAAAAGTTTGAAGCAGTTCCATCGATAATACATCAGTGTTTGAAGTTTCTGACCAACTTTGGGGTTGGAGTTAAAAAGGAAATCAAAAAGTATCTCGGGAATGCTATTATTCTTCCGTCGAGTAAGAGGAATTAGAGGATGCTAGGAAGGAAACCACCACTTATCAAGTGGATGAATCTGATGAGTCTGAGATTGAAACCTTAGTCCCAAGAGATGAAACAGAGATCGTTAAAGGTAAGATCATGGAGGCAACCAAAAACATTATTCTAGATGATGAGAAATCAGAAAGAACAACTTAGATTGGCATTTCACTTGATCCCGTCTTGAAAAAAGAGCTAGTAATATTCTTAAGGCAAAGAAATAAAGTATTTGCATGAAGTCGCGAAGACATGTCGGGTATAGACCCAAAATTCTTGTGCCATGAACTTAACATCAACAAAGAGATCAAACCAGTGAAGAAAAGGATAAGAATCTTTAGTCCAGAGAAGAACCAGGCTATTTAAGAAGGGGTGGAAAACCTGCAAAGAGCTTATTTCATCGAAGATGTGAAATATTCAGATTGGTTGGGTAATGTTGTGATGGTAAAAAATAAGAATAATAAGTGGAGAATGTATGTGGATTTCACAGATCTGAATAAATCCTCCCCGGAAGATTATTTTCCTCTGTCGAGAATAGATCAGTTGGTGGACGCAGTTTCAGCTAATGAGCTGCTAAGCTTCATGGATGCTTATTCTGGATACAATCAAATTAAAATGAAACTAGAAGACTGGGAAAGTACCACTTTCATTACTCCTCGAGGAACATATTGTTACAATGTTATGCCTTTTGGTCTTAACAATGTAGGTGCTACATATCAGCGGCTGGTAAATAAGGTATTTGCGGAGAAGATTGGCAAAAATATAGAAGTATATGTCGATGACATGTTGACTAAAAGCAATAAAGTTGACAACCATATAACTGATTTGAGCCACACATTTGATCAACTGGATAGGTACCAGATGAAACTGAACCCGACCAAGTGCATTTTTGGCGTACAAGAAGGCATGTTCCTCGGGTATATTATAAATCAAAGAGGCATTGCAGCAAACCCTAACAAGATAAAAGCTTTGCTGGAGTTACAGTCCCCGACTACTAAGAAGGATGTATAAATCCTTACTAGGCGTCTAGCTGCTCTCAATAGATTTGTCTCCCGAGCAACTGACAGATGTCTTCCATTCTTAAAGGTGCTCAGAAAGACCTTTGAGTGGAACAACGAATGCGAGAAGGCGTTCTTAGAGTTGAAGAGATACTTGGGGACACCTCATTTATTTTCTAGGCCAGTAGTGGGAGAAAAAATATACTTATACATAGTTGTCTCAGAAAGTACAGTTAGTTAATCTCTAATAAGAATAGAAGATGGAGTGCAAAAGCCGTTTTACTATACTGTCAAGGCATTTAGGGGAGCAGAAATCAGGTATTCTAAACCGGAGAAATTGGCGTTGGCATTGATTAAAGCAAGCAGGAGAATGAATCCATATTTTTAAGCCCATATAAAAATGGTATATACTGACATGTCACTCAGACTAGCTTTACATAAGCCAGAAAGTGTGGAAGATTAATGTATTAGGAAGTGGAGTTAGGGGAATATGACATTATCTATGAGCCAAGGTCCTCGCTTAAAGGATAAGCAGTGGCAGATTTCATCGTTGAGTTTACATATCCATATGTCTCCAATCAATAAGGGGCCAATGCAGAGGAACTCAAGGATGCTGGAGGGTTTACTGAAAATACCCTCGATCAACTCTTAGCAGTAAAATTGACAGAAGGGATGACAACAGATCAACTAGAATTGTCTGTAAAGTACAGGAGATGAAAAAGAAGTATTTGGACATGAAGAGCAAGATATTCCATCAAGGAATTTTATCAGATAAAGGGTTTGATGATAATATTCCCATATAAAATTTTTATGTTGATGGTTCTTCATGTAGGACAGGCGGTAAAGCTGGAATTATTCTCCACAGTCCAGATGGGATAGACATTGAATATGCTCTGCATTTACAGTTCCAAGCCTCCAATAATGAAGCTGAGTACAAAGTTGTGATTGTGGGCCTAAACTTAGCCAAATCGCTGAATGCAGAGAAAGTGGTGGTATTCAGTGGTTCACAATTAGTGGTGAATCAAATGTTAAGTCTTTATGCAGCAAAAGGGGAGTTTATGTCAAGATACTTAGCCAAGGCTTTAGAGATTATATCTAGTTTAGCACCTGTTCAGATGGTTAGAATTCCTCAATTAAATAATGCAAGAGCAGATCTACTTACTCGGCTAGCTTCAGCCACTCACATCGAGTTACGATGGATAATCCCCATTGAGTTACTTGCTAGCAGACGTATTGTTGAAGACCTGATGATGAATTTTATCCCCTTGGATATAGGAAAATCTTGGATGGATCCCATCAGGGGTTATATTGAAGAAGGTATTTTACCAGTCGACCAACTTACAGCCAAGAGGCTGAAGTACAAGGCTGCGAGATATGTTTTGAATAATGGAGTTCTGTATAGGAGAAGTTTGATAGCTGGTTGGCAAAGGTGTGTTCACCCAGCAGAAGTTAAAGACCTAATAGAGGAAATTCATGAAGGATCTTGTGGGGCTCACGTAGCAGGAAGAACTCTACTAGAGAGAATGAGTACACAAGGGTACTATTAGCCAACAATGCGCGCTGATTGTACAGCTTATGCTAAAAAATGTGACAAGTATCAGCGATTTTCTACTATACATAGAACTCCTCAGGTGCTACTAACACCAATCACTTCACCTTGGCCATTTGTTATGTGGGGAATAGACTTAGTTGGGCCTATGCCAACTATAAGAGGACTATTTAAATATTTGGTGGAAGCTGTTGATTACTTCACAAAGTGGGTGGAAGCTGAACCTCTCATCGATATGGCCTATGAAAGGGTCTATCAATTCATTTGGAAAAATATCATTTGCAGATATGGTCTGCCCCATATCTTTATCGCTAATCCCGGTACCCAATTTGCTAATGATAACTTTGCAGCGTACTGTATACAGTCCAACATTCAAAAAGTCCATTCTGCTCCAGGTCATCCCCAAAGTAATGGAAAAACAGAGGTGACGAATAGAACTCTGCTGAATTGGTTGAAGAAGATATTATATGATGCTAAAGGGAATTGGATCAACGAGTTGCAATCAGTGTTATGAGCTTACCGAATAACTCCCCGAATAGCAACTGAAGAAACCCCTTATATGTTGGCTTTTGGGAGTGAAGAAGTGTTACCTGCTGAACTGGGATTACATACACATAGGGTTATCAATTTTAATTCTCCGGTGAGTGATTTGATGAGACGCTTGGATTTGGACATGCTCGAAGAAGTTCGAGAAGAAGCAACAATCATAAATGCAGCCTACCAATAAAAAAATGCTATGTTCTATAACAAAAGGGTAAAGAAATGTGATCTAAAAGAAGGTGATTATGTGCTCAAGAAGTTAATTCAAAAGCACAATAATTTGGAGGCCAATTGGCATGGGCCCTATCGCATCACGTCAGTTGTCCGACCTGGCACTTACAGAATAGAAACTCTCAAAGGGGAAGAATTCAAGAATGCCTGGAATGTTGAGCACCTACAAAAGTACTACCAATGATGTAACAGTCAATGTACTCAATTCTTTCAATATGAATGAAAAAGATGATTTCCCCATTCATTTTTATTCGGAGTACTAGTGTTACACACTACACTTAGCAGTAACATTTGAAAATCAAAACCAACTAAATATTTGTCAGCATTAGCAACCACCAACTAAATGTTAGTCGCCATCAACAACCACTAATTAAATGTTGGTCAGTATCAGCAACTGCCAATTAAATGTTGGTCGGCATCAGCAACCACCAACTAAATGTTGGTCAGCATCAGCAACCACTAATTAAATATCGGTTGGTATCAGCAACCGCTAGATAAATGTTGGTTGGCATCAACAAAGACACCAACAATGTTGTTAAAACAATCGAGCAAGGCAAGTCCTGCTTGACTCAAACATGGGTGACCCAAGAAGGCATCTAAACTGGGCAAGAATATGGGTAAAATACCCATTGCCTGGCAACCAAGGAAACTATTTATCTATACGTCTAGATAAGATTGCTACAACTAAGCAAGAAAATGGGCTAAACATTCCATGGCTTAGGCACTTATGGGTGATAAAAAAAAATCACTATAACTACAAAAATATATGGGGCAAAAGTTCCCATGTCTAGGCAATCAAATCAAAAAGGGCAAACTGTCCATTCAAATATATCTATTCAACGACAAATTAGATAAGTAATTCGTTATTGTTATTAATAAAATACTGTTGAACTAATGTTATGAACAAAGATTGACAGAATAAACATCATGCAATTATTTTATTTCCAAGGAAACAAAATGATTTTTCTTCATTAACAACAGTAATTACAAACAAAATATAAATAGCTTATTCCATTGGTTTCTTTCCTTCAAATTTTGATATAGGATCCATCCCAACTGGAGGTTCATCTAAAGCATAAGAAGAATTGATAAAATTCAAGTCTTGAAGCATTCTGGTGTTACTTAAACTTGGTCGGTCTAGTAAATGAGGAGTCGGGATATCCCAAAGTCTTCATGAAGACCGTAATCACCTAGATACTTAGAAATCAGACAATGAGGAATGGATCGAACTGGAATCCAATTAATATCTAGCTGAAAAGGTGGCACTGGAAGATCAAATGGCCCAGGGTTATACCAATACCACAGTTCAGTTCCTTACTCAACTTTTATTACAGTTAGAGCATTTATCCATCCCCGTTTGTACCCTTCATTGTTTGATTGCTTCAATATGGCATAAAGATGACATAAAGCCTCATTGCACCCCTCCATCCGAAACTCTATAGGCTTCTTATGAAACTGATAAGTTAGCCGTTTAACATGTTGATGTAGCCTTGTCAGTACACTTTCTTTATTCTGCAATGAAGAATTCTGAGTCGATACTTATTCTGTAAGATTTTGAATCTTTTTGGAGATTTCTGCTAGAGCTTGATTTTTCACCTTTAATTGAGCATCTTGGTTTTTTAAGACCTGTCGAGTTCTTGTCTCTTCAATGCTACTTCGACCAGATCTCGTTCTACCCCGAGAAGTGGATGCAGGTCTAGTTCTTTTCAGAGTTTTGAATTCTTCTCTTAATGAGTCATTTTCAGTCTCCAAAAAGGAAATACCTTCATCATTAATCGAGACTACAGCTCCAGAGGAAGAAGCATATTTTAACTGTCTCAATTCTTCTCTTAAAGCATTATTTTCCTCCTCCAGCAGTTTGGTAATTTTTCTATTCTCCTCAATTTCCAATCTCAGCACACTCTCTCTTTTATTATGGGCAGAAATGAGTGTATCATAGCCCCGAGGAGCGCTCAACTGTTGGTATTTTTTCTAATATCCTTCATGAAAAAGAGCAGTGGATTCATTGTGTTGAGCTTAAATCTCTTCAATCATTTCTTGAAGATCTTCAATCATTTCATAGTAAGTTACGTTATTCTTTACGGCATGATCAAGTAAGCATTTCAACAACTGGTAAGCCTTAATTGCTCGTTCATAAGCATCAGGACCAAGGATGTCAATTATTTATGCTTTGGTAAAATCTGTACGACCAGCTTTGAAGTAGTCTGTACATTTCTTCATCAACTTTGTATCATGAACTGACAATAGTTCCATCCTGGCAATAAACTAGCAATGAAAAGTAAAAACATATAAAAAATGGATATATTGAACAGTGGAGGAGAAGTTCAGATAAGTAACAAGTCAATTTTATTGATCATAACAAATGGGAGAACAACCATAGGTATAAAATAAAGGAAAAATAGAGGAAAGCAAAGAAAAACTGCCGAACAACTCTACACCTTCTCCTTATCACCCACCACCTTCTCAGTTGATTTTGAAGTAGGAATTAGGGCTGAGGTTGTCCAAAAGAAGGAGTCGGTTGCTCAAGTTGCTAGGAGGGCAGCTAATATTGACCAAAAGAAGGCACTGTCGGCTGGGATTGCTCGAAAGACTAAGGGACAATACTAGAAGATGTTCTCTACCACTATCAAAGAAGATTCATCATATCCATTTTCTTCTCCAAAGACAAGAGGAGGACCATGGACATGTCTCTGAAATAATTCATAATCTTCAGTAGTGTTCAATGATTTTAGAGCTGCCACCCATCCATCCCAGAAGAATTTCAAACTTGCATATTCAATTTCAACAGAGGCAGCAACTAGAGCCTTATTCCACCCTTTGTCACAGCCAGCGCTAAAGGCAGTTTTCACACCAGACTTCTTCTTTGAACTCTCCGTGCAATCCTTCTCCCTAAGAAGATCTTCAATCAAAATTACCTTATATTCAAGATCTTTCTTTCACCATTTAGCCTCTTCAAGCTTGTTCTCAGTTTCTTACTTACTGGTAATAGCGACCTTCAATTTCTCCTCTGTCTCCTTTGCAGCATCCATAACTTCTTGCTTAGCCTTTTCACCATCCTTCACTTTATTTTCCCATGAGGTCTTATCAACCTCATACTGTCTCAGGGAGTCCTCCAAAGATTTTGATAACCCAGCAAGGGCCTCTTTTATTTCATTGGAAGATGAGGCAAATTTGATAGCTTCATCCTTTTCTAATATATTATTGAAATACACCAAAAACTGTAAGACAAAGAGAAACTCAAGTTAGTGTATGAAAATTGAAAGAAGAATTAAAATGTAAAGGTAAATAATACTTATTGATGCAAGGTGTTGGGTAGCGAAATAAGAGACTTTTACCCAAGGAGTAGAGGTCTCAACAGCTCTGTGATCTGGGAGAGTTCCAAACTAGATCAATTTCCTGGGCAAACTAGGAGTAATGAAAGCTCGAGGACCAGCACACAAAGAACCCCAGTAGGTTGAGCAGTAGCATCAACGGACTTTTCAGCAAGACCCCTTCTTATTCTTCTCAAAGGCGTAGCCTCTTCAATCAAAGGTGTTGCCTCTTTTTTAGCAACAGGGGGCTTCTTGGTAACCTCCTTAACAGATGTAGTTGCCCCCTCAGATGGAGAAACATCATTTTTCTTAATCCCTTAAGCCGGGACATCTTCTTTGTTCTTTTTATCCCCTTCAGCACTAAGGACAATCTTAGCAAAAAGATCAGGAACTTTTCTCTTCTTTATCATAAGGTCAGCAAGAGAGGTACCAAAATCAAAGGAAGATTCTTCAACAACTGAAGGAGATGATGGATTTTGCTCAAGGTCAATCACCAAAATAGGTTGAACAATAGGCCGACCAATAAAAGAGGAAGTAATATTCTTATATTTCAACAAATAGGAAGCAAATCTCACGTGCTCCCCAACAATTGATTGTTGAAGACTCTAGATAAACTTCAACTCTTTTATATTAATATCACTCTCTTTTGGGGGTTTTCTGTTACTGTCAACTGTAAATTTAAAATTGAAGAAAGAAAAAGTCAGTGAAACATTTTATCAAACAAACACAGAGCTAGTTTAAAAAATAAAGAACAACCTATCCCATTGGCATAAGGTGGACATCTGGGACCTTGGTACATGTCATTTCCATTTAATGGGGGTGTTGCAAATTTTTCATCACAACCCCGTGATCAAAATAATCCTATTAGAATCAGGGAGGTTGATCACTAAGTCTCTGTTTACATACCTAGTTTTTAAATAACAAAAATGGTGTCACTGGTAACCCATTTATAACAAAACATAATTTTAGGAATACCTAGACGAGTTCCATCTATTTGATTTAGCCTATGTACGCCATTAATTACCCTTCATGTATTTGGAACTACTCTTGCAGGTACAATATCAAAATATTGGCAAAATTCCAAACACAAGGGATTAGGCGGGAAAGAAAAATCGCATTATGCTACAAAAATAGAGGGAAATGAATGTCCCTCAGCTAAAGAAAATAAATTACAAGGATAAAGAGGGTCTTCCAAATTAACCTAGGAAGGAATCATAAAATCGATTCTAAACTTATCCAATGACTCAATAGAGTAAACCATGGTGACTAAAGCAAAGAAAGAAGAAGGAAGGAAGAAATTCTTACAGAAGACTAAGGAATCAGCTAAGAAAGATGACATAAAGAATGTTCGTAAGAAGAAAAATGAGAAACTAGGGCTTTGGAAACAAAGAGGGAAAAAGGTAGAAGATAATCATATTTTACCGTCTTTATATATGCTGCCTCAAAAAATGAGAAAAGTAATAATTAAAAGTGACGACGGTTGCATTCTCGACGTCTAATTAAAGGAAAAAGACGCAGATACCCAAGTGGTCATCAGAATTCAAAATATTTACAAATTTGTCATTTTGGGCTCAAAACTGTTACACAAAGTGAATTTTTTTTACAAGTGTTGAAGGTCTATAATTAACCAAGACATGGGAAATATGCCCGAACAATGTTTTGGGTAAAATATTCCACACTCTTGCAGCCAACTTCAACTGTGAAACATTGGGGGCTTCTGTTGATACAAAAATTAGTCATCTGACGTGGACCAATTATATGAAGACACGCATCATCCAACATGGTCCAAGTTCAAATATCGAGCTACTCAACGTATCGAGCTACTCAATCTATCGAGCTACTCAGTGTACCGAGCTACCAAGCATACCGAGAAACTTATTGTGAATGCCAAACGACCAAACAAATTCAATGCTTATTATATTACAGTCATTCCTTACCATGTATAGATGTAAATGACTATACGATAAAGGGACACTATCTATTCACATTGACATCCCAAAGGCTATAAATACATTTTAACACCCTCATGGAAGGGCAGGCGAGAATAATCGAAACCAAGGCAAGACATCCAGTAATACAAACCAGTGCACGTAGGCCATTACCTTAAGGCTGAGCCACTTTAAAAATCTCTTGTCTTATTTCTTTACTCATTTTTATCTGTGATTAATTAATTAGATGAAATCTAGTTTCTTACATCAACAATGTCAAAGAAAATTCAAACGCTTAAACTAGTTGAAAGCAATATTCGGATTAAAAAAAATTAAAAAATGGAATTAACAACATTTAAAAAAATCGTTTAAGAAAAAAAATTCAGATTATAAGGTGTTTAAATATTGGCGAAAACAAATTATCAATCACACACAATAAAAATAAATGACCAAAAAAAATAAAGGACACCAATTTTTAACATGGTTCAACCAAACACGGCCAATGTCCATGCGCTAAGATCCGCTCACATCTCCCACGTTTAACTAGAGTGATCAACTTGTTGGTAGGATCAAACCACCAATTTACAACAGAACCATGAGCTACAATTTTTGAAACTTAAATAACCAACTTCAATCTTTACAAGTTGTGTATAAAGTGTCGGTGAAGTTTTACACTATTGAGTTTATACAAATTCCATCTTGAGTGTTTCTTGAAATAGCTCCAAACGTATTAGCAAATAATAATGTTCTTGTGCTATGTGATGTAGCAGATTTTTTTAAGTGGCACACGTGTAGAATCAGATGTAGCCAATTTTTATGCACTTGTTCTTGCTTGATAATCTCTTATCTCCACACTCCTGCTTGATCTTGATTTAAATAAATCATGTGGAAAATTATGTCTGATGGAGAGTCTTCTACAACCCTGATGTGGTATTAATTCCATGGCTACTAAAAATGGAATGTATATCTGCGATATTTCTTGATGAAGATTTCCTTCCAAAAATAACTTTGATATCTACAAAAAAAAACTGATTAGAACCACAGAGAGAACTGATAAAAATAAATAAGAGAGTAAACCATTTTGATGTATTTGAGCGGTCTTTAAGGAGCTTCAAAAGAGATGATAAAGTTTTAACGTTACAAAAATTACCCAAGATAGATATTAAGTCTCTTAAAGCTGAACATATCAGTTATGAAAGGACAAAGGTTAAGAAAACAAAATCGTCCTGTATTTATGTATATAAGCAAAGATACTGACAACTAATTTATTTGAATATATGAACAATAAAAATAGGGAGCGGCTATTGCCGCTCCTTCCGATTCTGGAAGCACTCCAAATTTGAACATGATGACAAAAATACCCTTATGACTTTTATGTTATTGTTTTAACAATTCATTATTTATTTAAAAACAAAAGGATATTACAAAGATCTAATTCTCTTTTTCATATGTAATTAGAATATCTAGTACCCATTAAGTAACTAAATATAAATTACTTCCTTACAACATATGAAAATAATTATGAATATTAAATTTGAACCCATTAATTTTTATTTTTTTTATCAAACACAAGCACGATCTAATTAAAGCGCGATACGACATAACATGACAAGAAATATTATTTTTTTAATCTAATACGAACACGACAGAACATGAAATAATACAAACAATACGACACACGAATCTTATTTTTCAACCAATCATAAACATGGCCAAATAAAACGAGACACAACACATAAAAACAACACAATTCAACACGACACGACACGACACGACACGACATGATTTTCTTTTTTAACCAAACATGAACACGATTCGAATAAAAGTGACAAGACACAACATAAAATATTATTTTTTTAATAAACACGAACACGATCCAAGTAAAAGTGACACCCCACAATTTATGTTTTTTTTAACCAAACACGAACCCGACCGAAATAAAAAGGACACGACCCCCCTCAAAATCTTATTTTTGCCTAAAACGAAACACGAGTCCTATAAAAGTGATATGACACAACACGAAATCTCATTTTTTTTACCAAATATGAACAAACCCACTTAAAACGCAACACGACAATTGGGTCGTATTCGTGTGTGGTAAACCCATTGCTACAGTTATTTTTTTTTAATGAACACGAACCAAATAAAACGCGACATGACAATAAATCGTATATTTTTCCTAACATGAGCACAAACTAATTAAAACACAACTAAAAGAAAATATTTTTTTTAACTTAACAAGAACACGCGCAAATATATCGCGACATGACTTGATTCAAGAACTCGACACGACACGAAATCTTATTTTTTTTATCTAACATGAACACGATCTAATTAAAATGTAATTTTGTATTTTTTTCTTTTAAAAGTTAAGAAACATATATTTATTTTTTAAAACAAAAAAATGCCTTGGTGAAGTCTTTTTTTTTTTTTAACTCTTTTCTATCTAAAACGAACACGGTTTAATTACAATGGACAATCCAGTTAAAATGTGACACGACACAAAATTATACGAAATCTTATTTTTTATCTAACAAAAACACAATCCAAGTAAAAGAGACACGAGATGACACAAAATATTATTTTAATTTTTTTACAAAAATACAAACACGACAAAATTAAAATGCGACACAATACGAAATCTTTTTTTTTACGAAACACAAATATGACCAAGTAAAAGCGACACAACATGATTTTTTTTTTTCAAACCCAAATAATATTTTTTTTACCAAATAAAACACAATTTTTTTACCGAGCACAAATACAAACACGATCGAAGTAAAACATAAACACCACACCACACCACATTGGATCGGGATTTTGTTTGGTAAAAAAAAAATTATGTTGTGTTGTTTTTACTTGGCCATATTGATAAAAAAAAAAGATTTTGTATTGTGTCGCATTTTAATTGTGTTTGTATTTGGTAAAAAAAATTACCAAAAACTTATTATTTATGTTTGGAAAAAAAATCATGTTATAGCGCTTTACTTGGCCATATTTGTGTTTTGTAAAAAACATATTTCGTATTGTATCGCATTTTTATTCGGTCGTGTTTCTGTTTTTATAAATAAATTAAAATAATATTTCGTGTCATTTCGTCTCTTTTACTTGGATTGTGTTTGTGTTAGGTTAAAAAAATATTTCGTGTTCGTTTAAGATTTAAAAAAAAAAGATTTCGTGTCATGTCACTTTTATTTGAGTTGTGTTTTTGTTAGATAAAGAATAAGATTTCGTGTTTTGTCGCATTTTAACTGAATCGTGTTCATATTTAGTAAAAAAAATAAGTAAGCACTAAAGTATAAATCAATCGATGCTTAAGTTGTTAATAATTGTTATTTAAAGTTAAAAAAAATTCTTTGCTTAAATTGTATTTAATTATTACATAATCTATAATTATTAATTGGGATTTGATGTAAGGGTAAAGAAATAAAGGATAGAGGGGTAGTATTGTCCTTTGAAAAAATTTTGGAGTGTAGGAAGAATTTTTGGAGTGTTTTTAGCTCTATCCTAAAAATATGTGATGTTAAAATAGAAGGAGCGTTTGTCACCAATGGCCATATGAAAAACTGACAACTAAAGGGCTTTGCGTGTCTTGGTTTGACAAAATCAATAAATAAGGATTTGAAAATATTAACGCAGAGTCCTGTGTGTCGCAACAAAGGATTTTGACAGGACATTGGGTGACAATGCATGGCTCACATAGTAAGATATCGAAAAAGGTTATCTACAGAACAACTATTAAACAAAATGTGTTTGACATATAGAGTCTTAGGACAAATAAAGTACATATAAAAAATAATTAACCTTAAAGACACAGAAGGTTTTAAAGTGTATTAACCATCGGACAGACAAGTTCAATTAATGAAGCATCTTCTCAATGTTGACTAAGTCAGCACGCATAGACTATTGGCGGAAACATGCTTGTAAAATAGGTAGGGACCCATTGTTAATGACTTGACAATACAATAGCTTTTAAAGATATCATAAAGGTGATTTGAGTGTTGTTTTATAGATATACCCATACGGATTCTAACTAGCTTACTGATACCGAGATCTGGATTTGCAGATTTAATATATGGCTTCACACAGTCCACGATACAGCTTTTAAAAAAAATTTCTCAGGATAATTTAAAAATAAATCAAAAGGGACAGTTATATTAGAGTAAATTTATAATATAAAAAATATGAAAAAATTTTACAATAAAATTGAAGGGATACAAAGGGACAGTCATATCATGTGACTATATAAAAAACTGTTTAAATAATTAAAGAGATCTAATGCTAGAAAATAAGACCAACTTTTAATCAATAAAAAAAGCATATGTAAATATATTTCGAATCATAAATATTAGAAATGTACACATACCATAATTAAGATAAATGTCTATTTGTAATCATCAAAAGAAATATTATAATAAATGAACATTCATTAAAAAAATACTAAAGAAAATTAACTTATGATTAATGAAGATTAATTAATTAATTAATGATAATTTACATTTTCATTTAACAATCTCCCCCTTTTTGATGATGACAAATAAGGTGATTCAAAGTAAATTTATCTTAATAATGGTGAATCATATATTTTACCCCTAGTTTGACAGAAGCAAAAAGGAAAAAAATGGTGAAAAGTGAATAGTTATCTCCCCCTATCAAAAGCAATTAGTGTAAGAAGGTGATAATAGTAGGATAAAAAATGTTTATTCCAACAACAAAAGTCAAAGAGACATATTAAATTTTCAACTTATCAATCAAGTTACAAACATCATTGGGATGCCCTTCAAGAGAAATTTTTTTCCCATTTTCTTTTACCATAAGCTTGATAGATTTTTCGGAGTAAGTTCTGGAAGAGGAAGATTTAGCTTTGATGAAAGTTTTCTCTTGAGAGGGAGTAGGCATATGAGGTGGCAAGACAAATGGCCATGGAGATCGTAGCACCCAAGGAGTGTTAGTATGCCTAGATTATGTCTAGAGCTATTCACGGATTTGGGAATCAATGGGTAATAGTGACAATAAGTCTATAACTGCTCTACAAAAAAATATTAATAATTATACAACAACATAACTTAATTCAAAGCATAATAAAGCACCCAAATTATGGACATATGCTGACACCAAAACTAAACCGCAAAGGGCGAACTTCATAAAACGAATCAGGAAACTCCATGGTCCCTCCACATTCCAAAATAAAGTGAACACACCCTAAAATAAAATCTAAACCCAGGTTGATTTCGTACAACACATATGCAGTCCAAAGAGTTAAATACCTTGTTGGGTGCCGAGAATAATTCGTTTCTGAAAACTCTTCTTGCAAAAAAAAATCTTCTTGCTGATGAGGAGCGTTGTACCAGCCGCATCCCCGGAAATATATAAGATGGCAAGAACTGTACAAATTCCATTGTAGAGAATGACGGATGGGAGATGGGGGATGAATTTGAGTGCACCTCAATTCGAGTGAAGTGAACTGGGATGTGGGAGATGGTTTTCCAAAAAAGGCCGTGTATCTGAATTAAGAGAGACAGAGGCGCAGCAAACAACAAATTTTAGGGCAAAACTTTTGGCTTTCCAAAAAAATGACGTGTATCGAAATTAAGAGAGAGAGACACGAAGGAAACAAAACAAAAATTTTAGGTGCCACGTGGATAGGCTAATCACAAACAATAATAAATGCCTTGTTTTGCCTTGTTTTGCATTTTATAGTAATAAAAGATTTTGCTTGTGTGTCATTAAAACTACAATTTCCACTTACATATGTACACATTATTTATTAGTACTTCTTTAAAAGGTGTTCAAGAATATATAGAATGATCTAGAAAAATAATGAATTAAGCTCAATACAAATTATTAATTCATTTAAAATGTACTAGCAATACTTATTCATTAGAATCTTAACCATACACCACACTCATTACAAATACAAATAAACTTCTTATAACTACTTTATTTTGGTGAATTCCCAAAATAAGATAAGTATTATGAAGTAGGTGGCTTATTAGTTGGAAGGCATGTTGGATCGGTGTACGATTTGACGCGCCAGAGTCTCGCCATCGGGCAATGGTACTACATAGCAATGATGCCCATCTGTGCTCCACTACCCCCCGAACTAAAAATCAAATCAATCAAAAATCCAACTATTCCCGCTCCTTAATAAGTTTTCCCCACTCCACTTTTGTATTAAAAGATTCTAATACCCTCAAAGCTCACTATCTCTTTTTCATTCATCCCAAACTCACTTATAAAAATAAAAAAATATTTTTATTATATAAAAAAATTGTTTATCAACAAAAATTGTTTTTCAAAAATAAAAAATGTTTCAACTTTTTATAACTATTTAAAAAAAACATTTCAACTGTTTATAAAATAAATAAATTTGACTGCAGTTTTTAAAAACTGTTTATAAAAATTTGCCTTTAATATAAAAAAACTACACATTTTATTTAAAGCTATTTTATAAAAACAATTAACACTGTTTTCTATAAATATAAATAACACGGATCTTAGCTCAACGTTTCACGAAGATGGCGTATACATGCTTCTCTAGACGTTTTTTTGGCTTGTCTGGGCAGATACTCTGTTTTGAAACTGTCGCATAGTTTCTTGCATAAGTTCTTGCCACTTGGCTAGACTAGTTAAGATTCCTGTCAAATCAGTCACATTTGGAGGGGCAAAAGGATTAGGAGAATTCCCTTCATTATTCCTATTGCTAGATTCTAGGATTTCAACCATTTGTGATGAGTTTTTGACCAAATATTCTATGCGTAGTCGTTCCCACAGACGACGCCAATCTGTTGATGTAAAAAACTAGATTTGATCTAATTAATTAATCATAGATAGAAATGAGTAAATAAATAAGACAAGAGATTTTTAAAGTCGTTCAGCCTTAAGGGAATGGCCTACGTCCACTGGTTTGTATTTTTGGGTGTCTTGCCTTGGTTTTGATTATTCCCGCCTGCCCTGCCATGAGGGTATTACAATGTATTTATAGACTTTGGGCTGTCAATGTGAATAGATTGTGTGCCTTTATCGAATAGGCATTTACATCTGTACATGGTAAGAAATGATTGTAATATTGTAAGCATTGAATCTGTCTAGTCGTTTGGCATTCCCAATAAGTTGCTCGGTATGCTTGGTAGCTCGGTACGCTGAGTAGCTCGGTACACTGAGTAGCTTGATACGCTGAGTAGCTCGATATTTGAACTTGGGCCTTGTTGGATGCTGCGTGTCTTCATATAATTGGTCCACGTCAGATGATTACTTTTTGTATCAACAGACACTTTATTTAGTTGAACATAAAAATAAAATCAAAGAAATATCTTGGAATATCAACTATATATATATTTAGGTTGAAAATTTAAATTTGTACAAAAGTTTTCTATACTCAATTAGTCCCCATCTTGAGTACTTTCTGGGCAACACTGAGGGCCTTAAGTAGAGAGACATATTCTGCGGGTCGAGGTCAATTTTGAGAACTTTAAGTAGAGAGAGACCTATTCTGAGGGTTGAGGTAAATTCTGAGGAACTTAAGTTGGGAGCGACCAATTCTGAGGATTGAGGTCAAACATGTTGATTATATCATATCTTTTCATTCATACATGTTAATTATATCATAACCGTTCCTAACCCAAGGTAAATAGGGAGGGTTCGTAAGTCCTGAAACTTTTTTATATTGACCAATATATATATTGAGTTTACCCCTGAAATTATTATGTATTTGGTCTACATGCTCAGTAATTAGTATTTGTATAAATACTAATTAATATTCATATATATATATATATATATTAATTATAAATATTAATCATGTAACGACACAATATTGGGTTGAAAGAATTTGTTTTTAGTTACAGAAATTGAATTGTCTACCAAATTGTTTATTTCCAGTTACCAGGTAAAGGTAGCAATCAAGAGCAATTATGGCAGCAACACATCTGTTTCCAAGGGTGTAGAGGAATTTATCATTTATGTCCGCTTCAAGGCACTAGCAAGTGAGGTATCTTGTATTAATGAAAGTTATTATGTGATGGGAACGTGAGAAATCATCTGCTACATCATTTGTGAAACACGATGACCATTCGAGCTTAGAATGTGTAACTTGGCAACAAAGGTGATATTTTATTTTTGTGTTTAGTTGTGTAAAAAGCTATAGTATGGTTCTCAATTAAACTGTGTAACTATTCTCAAAGGCCTTATTTTTTTATAATAGTTGACAAAGGTTAAAACAGAATCAAATTCCTAATAGTTCATGTTGTTTAAAATTAGCTTCAGACGTAAATATAATACTTTGAACCTAATAAAATTACAGGACAATGTCCCTGGAAAATGAAAATGTAAACTGGGATTCGATACATACTCTGCATGCATCAAATCTCTTCCTTTTTATTCCTTGTTGTTTCTTGTTAGATATTAATTCGTTTGTTGTGGTGTTCGTGTCAAACATTAATGTCCATGGATTTTCAGTAGGGAACGGAGCAAACAAGCTGAAAGATAAGAAGACTGTCCATTTCAAAGGCCCTACAATAGTGAAAGCAACCACAAAAAATAGTTCTCAATGAAGATCCGCAACAAACTCTATTACAACGAACTTTTTTTTGTATGGGACCTAATTGTATTAGGTTGGGAAGTGAGCTGCAAAGAGGGATTCATTCCAACTAACGAGGGATGTTATACATTAATCATACAAAAGAAAAGAAAATTGGGTTGGCAAGAAAGATCGTTACGCAACTCTTTGAAGAATAACGAGCCTTGAAAGATTTTTTTCACAATCGAAAACGGAACGTATAAGAATAAATTAGTTTTTTTATCGATACAAAACCAAGAATAATGTCTCTTCTTCTTCTTCTTCTTCTTCTTCTTCTTCTTCTTCTTCTTCTTCTTCTTCTTCTTCTTCTTCTTCTTCTTCTTTGTGATAGGAGAATAAATTTGTTTCAGTATGATGATGAGAATGAATTTTTCATCCCATATAAATTCGATTGCTTTCCAATAGTATAGAATAATTATAGAAAGAACATAGTTTAAGCGAAATAAAGGTCTGTAGGATGCTTTGAATATTTTGGATTGGGGATTGTGGTGTAATGTGATGGTGGTGTAATGTGATGCTTTGAATAGTTTGGATTGTGGATTGAATATTTTAGATCGTGGTTTAAGCGAAATAAAGGTTTGTATGATGTGATGGACCGTAGTTTGGTGTAGTGTGGATAATTTGAGGTTTTAAATATTTTTTTAAATATATATTAATATTACTAACAATATTTTACCATTACTAATTCTGGAACTTTACCGTTATTAATTTTGAATTTTTTTGTTACTATTAGTAACATAATTTTACCTTTACTAATTCTGAATTTTACTATTACTAATTTTGAATTTTACCGTTACTATTAGTAACAGAAATTTATCGTTACTAATTTTGACTTTTACCATTACTATTAGTAACAGAATTTTACCGTTACTAATGATAACAGTAAATTATGTTACTAACTTCGTGCCCCACACCTTTTTTCTAACGAAAAAATTGTGTTACTAATAGTTTTAGTAACGATAAAATTGTGTTACTAAAGGCGCATTTTGGTGTAGTGAATGTGGGCCCAGTAAGTAATTTAATCAAGGTATTTAGGTGCAGTTACGAAGACATAAAGAGTCCCCACATTGTGTTATTAGCCTGAGTTTTCTTAAACTGGTCGAGGATCTTATTCTCCACGAGGGTCATTTTCGGTATATGGAGTTTCTCAACAACTTTTCCTTTATCCATTATTACTGATTGAGGATTCAAAACTTGGTAATGCCTCTCAGATTTATTCATATGGTTCACAAAGGAGGGGAAAATAGAAACCCTATTTCTTCATCTATCTCGGGCTGTTCGACCATTTTGTTGATGTCTCCTAGAAGATCCTTAAATGATATCATTCCATATATATTGACTATTGGGCTAGTTTTTTTGGGATTTTATCTTCATCTGAACTATCCCCCGATCCGATGGAAACAGTGTCATCCTTCCGCGATAAGTCAATGCATTCCATAACCTCAATGACCTCTTTATATAGATCGTCCCACTCAATGGGGAGATGTAGAAGTGAAGGGATAAATTACCCTTATAGTTTCAAAGTACCAAGCAGTTCAGAAAAAACTACAAATTTAACCAGTCTTTCGCAATAAATCTTCTATGATCTAACTTCATTGGTGGTTACTACCCAATTATATGACTCTTGAGCCCACTTTCGAGCTTCTAAGAACAGTGTGATGAACTTCTGGCAGTCAATGGTCATCTTTGAGAGCAATTTCAACCTGAACTCTAGGAGCAGGTTCAATACCATTGGCAATTCCATATCTTTTCCCCCTGAAATGAGTATAAATGATAATGCATGCTCATGTAAGATCTGACAAGGCCTGATCGACAAAACAGGTTGGATGTAGGAGAAAGTACAGGTAAACTTTGAGGGGTTTAGGTGAATATATGGGTATGATAGGAGATTTACTGGGTACATTTTGGGTAGATAAGTCAAATTTCGAGTCTTCTTTTAGGAATATAGCATTAGCATGATTTGGGAGTGGATTATGAGTGTTTGCCTGAGGATTGGATGGTGGGGTGATGGTACCCCGGTCAATAAGACCTTGGATTATATTTTAGAGATGGAAGCATTGATCAGTGGTATGCCAACAGTTTGGTGAAATTTGTAATGGTCATTGGGTTTGAATTTTTTCAAAAGTGGGTTTGGTAATGGACGATGGTCCAATGGCTTGATAAGATTTCATCTCAAAAGGGCTTGGTAGACTTTAGAGAGGGGCGCATGAATCACTGTGTATTTCTTAATGGCTGGGTTAGGGAGGGTTATTAGTGCCCATGAAGTGGCATGATGAGAAATGTTATTGATGGTCAAAATTATGGTATTATCATCCCTCTTATACTTTTTGGGAGTTAACGATCTGAATATTTTCTTTGGCTCAGCTTCAGTCTTGGCCAGACCTTCTTCAATCTTCACTTTCGCTTCCCAGAGGGCTCAAAAATTTGGGTAGTAGTGTCCTCCCATCGTCGCTTAGACATGGGGTAAGAATTGTTTCTTCACAATACTGACTTATTCCTCTTCTGAAGGCCGATTGGTCATGGTGGCTGCTTTTTCTCTCCGTCTTGTTATTAAATTACTGACAGTTTCCCCAAGATTCTGCTTGAGAAGTTCTAAATCATGGAAAATAACCTCTAACTCCTCGTTGTACTTGTACTATGACATGAATTCACGGGTAACATCCTCCCAACTACTGGATTCCTCAAAAGATAAGAACCAGCGAAGAGTGCTTTCCTTAAAATTTTGTTGGAACATTTGGGCCATTATTTCCTCGAAGGCACCTGGGAGAGTCATGGTTTGGTGGTAACTTCAAAGATGAACAATTGGGTTCCCGCTACCCCCAAACTTCTTAATGTTTGGCATCTTTATTTTTATCGGTAGCCTTTCTTTAGGGTATGGAGACATATGGGTGTAATCCATGTAGTTCCTGAAGATTCAGACCTGGTCAAACTTCTTGGTTAACAGCCTAAGGCCCTCCGTGATCTTGTTAAGCTCTTCTTCCTTTGGATCAATGATCATGGGCCGATTAGCTCTTGGATGGGCAAGATTCAACAATGGGAGCTGAGTTGGTGGTGGCTTATTAGCAGGAGGGGCACGTGGAGCGTGCTGATATTCTTTCGGGACCCAAATAGGCTCAGGTGTGGGCGGACACATAGAATGAGAGAAGAGGACCTCGAGCTCTTTTAAAATAGGGACTTGATTTTGCTGCATCTCATGAACCTTACTTTGGAGGTTGACAATCTTGGAGGTAAGTTGGATTGGAACCGTCATCGAATCATGCTGCACATTCGGCACTTCGTATGCGTTCTCCATGGAAAGTGGGTGAAGGTAAATTTTGGACTCAGAGGAAGTATCAAGGGAACTGATAGAGATTTGGGGTGTTTCGATGGAAGAGTGAAGATCATAGGGAGCCAGGCCAAGGGTGGGTATGTGATCGACCTAAGAAGGGAAATGTTTCAAATTTATTTTTGAAATAGAGGAGGGAAAAACTTTTATTATTGAAAAAGGATGAACGTTTTTTTTTATATTGTGAAAAGAGGGGAAATATGTTTGTGACACTTTTGGTAAGGAAGGAGGGAAAAATGAGAGAAGAGTCTCAGCATGATTATTTTTATCATTATGTTTTCACTTGTATTAGGTTTACCTAAATGCAAAAGAAATGTCGAACGGGCCTGAGCCTAGGAAAAATTGGGTTTGAAAAATATGTAAATCATGGTTTCCTTCTTGCTAGAATGGAAGGGGTCTCATTTTAAAAAGGACAAAATAGTGAAAAAATTTAGGCGGCACGCCGACCCAATATTTTGGCAGAGTTTCGAGTAGTAATCGACAATCTAGATATGAGTGCCCTAAGTTTGACGCCTATATGAAGGTATATAGTTGTTGGTTTAGTGGAAATGTTTCCCCCTTTGGCATGACTTCCACAATATACGTCTTGTTTTTGAGAGAAATCGGTACGTGTGGATATGCCATTTGATATACTTGAGTGTATGTGAATTGCCTTACTCTATACCTCATGAGGACAAACGTGTGAGAGAGAATTCAATATACTCGATGTACATGAATGAGTTACCTGCTAAATTTCTCCCTTCATGACTTCAGTAAAGTAGTATGATGCAGGGGGAACCGTTCGATATATGTCAAAGTTACATGGCCAATGGAAGGTGAGAGTAATATTGCTTAGGCTAACTGCGACTTTCCGAAACAGCGCCCATCACAAAGCGACCCCCTAGTTATGGGATAAAATTTTGTCAATAGCCATGCTCTTTGGTGATGTAGTGTGTGAAATGCATGATTTTTTATTAGTATATTATGGACAGAGTATTTTTATTTACATGATGAGCACTACACTAATAGGAAAGAATGTACAAGTATCATGAAAAGAAAATCTAGCATGGAGCCTGAAGATTACACAAAGCATGGATATGTGAGAGTGAGTCATGTGTGACGATCTATAAGTGAGTTTGTGGTAGTGAACCTAAGCATGCATCATCTACTAGTGGTGCGTGATAAGTTTGAGTGAGCATGGTGACGTGACCACAAATGTGTCTTGTGTGCGTCCTATTTAGGCTCAAGTGCAAGCCTGTCGCTCAAGTAATATCCCGATGAGTCAGGTATCGATACTCAGGTAAAAAGGATGAACAAATTCATGACTACATTGGAAAGATGAAGAAATCCTAGCTTTAACTCTAAAAGAAATGAAAAGATGACTTGGGGGATGAAACAACTACGACGAGATGTAAATTTTAGAGTAACAACTAACGAAACTAAGAACTAACAATACACAACTATGCTAATTAAACGAAATGCCGATGATAAATGGACTAAAGATTTAACTATGAGATGAGAACAAGAGGTTGGATTACAATCCCCCACACCTTAGTAATTCACTTCATAGGATACTAGATTCGCAAGTAAGATTTTAAATGAAATTAGTCTTTATTAATCCTAAGCATTCCATATATGGGGGATCGTAGTCCGCACCACATGAAATCAAAGGCAAGAACAAAGCAGTGTCGTATTAACCGATACGCGCATCGCACTCCTAAGCATCCCGATTTCCTAGGGAAGACGAGATCAAAACTCCTACGACGATTGCAATAGTTATGCAACACGATTCATCTAAGATTTTAATTCAAAAGTATATTTCCCATTATGGTGAATTACATTAGGTGGGGTTCATGCACCCCAACCCTTAGAAAATTATCTAGACATGATTAACTTAGAGAAAAAGATGGTTTTTAAGAAATAGAACATTAAATCTAAAGAAACTAAATGAAAAGAGAATTGCAGATTTAAACCAACAATTAAACTAATGAGCAATTGAAAACTCAAAGGAAAGATGTTACTTGAATTGCATAAATTAGATTCAAATCCTTACAGCAAAATCTCCTTATGGAAAACTGGGGGTTTTTATTACAAAACCCTCTACTCCTAATTAGATAACCTAAAAAATAAAACTCCTATTATTTTGTAAATTACTTGCATAAATAGCTCCGAAATTTACAAGATCTTGACTCCATTAAAACTTTGAGAAATAACGAAAATATTTGAGAAAAATCCAATGCGGTTAGTCCAGATCCTTTTCGGGAAAAAGGTCTGGATCGCACCCCTTTTCCATACAAGGACTTTTTTACAAGGGAGGTCCGGATCCTTTTTGGATAATAGGTCCGGATCACCTGGCTTTTTCATTCATAGATTTTTTTAGGAACCGGTCTGGATCCTTTTCTGGAAAAAGGTCCGCATAGCCTTGGTTTTTCATGCAGGGATCTTTTTTTGGTTCTTCTCATCTTTAAATGTCCATACCTTATTCTCCGTATCTCGGATTGACTTGTCATTTCTTCTAATGTTCTTGTAATTAAATTCTCTTTAACTCTCTAATTGGCTTCAACTATGAACGAAGGCTGGAAAATTATGAATTTGACCTTAGACTTTCCTCCTTTGACTTTGGTCATTGCTTTTCCAGTTTCTTTCTTCCTCAATGCTTCAAATACCTGCAGAACTTATGATAAATACACGAAACTAGATGTACTTATTAGAAGGAGTTAGTATCAAAGAAATGTGATAAGTATACTCATTTTACATTACTCGAGATAATAAAAGTCTCTAAATTAAGGGGATAAATTCGAAAGAATTTGAGCCTAATCAAATCCCCTAACTTAGAACTTTGCGCGTCCCGAGCTGTGTAAAAGAATGAAACTATGTATCAACTGTCAAAGATTTCAGACTATTTGGATAGATCACCACTTTCGCGGGCAAGCGATTGCATTTAAACCCGCAGGTTACCCTAGTAGGACGAGTTGTGTCACATGAGGGTTTGCAATTAATACACCCACAAAATTTGACTAAAAGAAAATTCAAGATACTCAAAAATTGTATAATTTAATTTTTCCAAAAAATAGTTATCATCAATTCATGTTCAAGAGTCTCAAATAATAGTGCGTGTGTGTGAAACTAGAAATTTAACCACGAATTTCCACCGATTGACCATTATGTTATTTTTTCGAGAATTCGTTTTGATTCAAATGCTCATGGAATACTCTCACAAACGAATATCTTAAAACCGTCGATATAATCTCTCGATATGCGTGATATAACGATTAAAATCAACGAAACACGAATTCACGCACGCAAGATTGAAAAGACTGAAATTTATGGTGAATGGATCACATCATCGGATTACGGTTATTAGGAAACGGAAACATCTCCTGTAATTCCCACATTTAATATCTTTCGTTATCTTTTGTGTCTTAAATCTCCACAGAGTAACCAATTTTTCAATTTGCATTCAGTTAGGACTTTATCGGGATTATAAGGTGTATTAGGGTAAAGTGGAAATGATAAGGAAATTCGAAATTGGAAAAATATTCTTATGATGACTGTTAGTGCTTTTCCGGGCTTTTGCTCCTTTTTATTTTTTATTTTTATTTTTCTATCTTTTTCTTGCTACTTTTGTTGAGCATTTTTCTACGATTTTTTTTCTTGCCCCTTTTAATGCACTTTTCGGACTTACTTTCTGAATTTTCATTCTTCACAATTTCGGGCCAATTGGGGTTTTTCGGGTTATCAAACGAAAAGGGAAAATTTTTATTCGGCTGAAAATGGGCAACAAAGTGAGAATTTTTCACGAATTTTTCTAGACAATATTTTTGGGTGACAAACGATGGCCTAATTCATTGTCCAAATTACTAATTACTTTAACATATGCATCTCAAGATTAAATTAGGTTTAGAGGTTTAATAAGCGCATTTTTCGAGGCAACATCTCACACATTTCCGTAACCGATCAAAATAAGGGTATTGAGATCACAACAACTTACTTTAAACGCTGAATTAAACGTTGAGTTAACCATTAACTTGGATTGATTTAAATTCTCACAAAAATAAATAGGGTCGAAATCTCACCGGGTTGGTTAATCTTCACATTTATTCCTAAAGTCGTCAATTTTCTTTCAATTTCATCTTTGGTCAATTTTGGCTTTGTGTAATTTATTTTCACAACTTGAGACTTTAAACCGAATTTTAATGATATTTTTGAAAAATTTAAATTCCAATTTTGTTTATTTCGAAGGAAAAATATTTTTGGCTTTTCAGAATTTTTCAATTTCTTTTTTTTTTGGAAATTTTGGAAATTTTCTATTTTTTTTTTGGCATTTTGAAAGTTTGTGAAGTTTTAAAAATACGCACTCATCATCTAAATACCATGCACACTAGACACATTTGTGGTCTCGTCAAGTAATTTCCCGATAAGTCGGGTATCGATCCGCAGGGAAAACGGACGAACGAATTCGTGACGACGTTGGAAAGATGAAAAAATCCTAGCTTTGACTCTAAAAGAAACGAAAAGATGACTTGGGGGATGAAACAACTACGACTAGATTAAAACTTTAGAGTAACAATTAATAAAACTAAGAACTAACAATGTACAACTATGCTAATTAAACGAAATGCTGATGACAAATGGACTAAAGATTTAACAATTGGGTGAGAACAAGAGGTTGGATTACAATCCCCCACACCCTAGTAATTCGGTTCATAGGATACTAGATTTGGAAGTAAGATTTTAAATGAACCAAGTCTTTATAAATCCTAAGCATTCCATATATTAGGAATCGTATACCGCACCATATGAAATCAAAGGTAAGAACAAAGTGGTGTCGCATTAACCGATACGCGCGTTTCACTCTTAAGCATCCCGGTTACCTAGGGCAAACGAGATCAAAAGTCCTACGTCGGTTGTAATAGTTACACAACACGATTCATCTAAGACTTGTTTCAAAAGTATATTTCCCATTATGGTGAATTATATAGGGTGGGTTTCATGCAACCTAACCCTTAGAAAGTAAGCTAGACATGATTAACTTAGAGAAAAACATGGTTTTTAAGAAATAGAACATTAAATCTAAACATACTAAATGAAAATAGAAATGCAGATTCAATCCAACAATTAAACTAATGAGCAATTGAAAACTTAAAGGAAAGATGTTACTTGAATTGTATAAATTAGATTCAAATCCTTACAGTAAAATCTCCTTAGAAAACTAGGGTTTTTTACTACAAAAACCCTCTACTCCTAATTATCTAACCTCAAAAATCGAACTACTATTATTTTGTAACTATCTTGAATGAATAGCTCCAAAATTCACAAGAGTTTGACTCCATTAAAACTCTGAGATTGAATGGAAAAATATGAGAAAAATTTATTGCGGTCTGAATCCATCGAGCAAGGCAGTCTAGATCCTTTTTTGGTAAAAGGTCCGGATTGCACCCCTTTTTTCCATACAGGGACTTTTTACCAGTGTGGTCCGGATCCTTTTTGGATAAAAGGTCCGGATCGCCTGGCTTTTTCAATCAGATATTTTTTTAGGAACCGGTCCGGATCCTTTTCTGGAAAAAGGTCCAGATCACCTTGGTTTTTCATGCAGGGATATTTTTTGTGGTTCTTCTCATCTTCAAATGTCCGTAACTTATTCTCCATTGCTCAGATTGACTTTTCGTTTCTTCTAACGTTCTTGTAATTGAATTCTCTTCAACTTTCTAGTTGGCTTCAACTCCGAACGAAGGCTGCAAAAATTATGAATTTTACCTTTGACTTTCCTCCTTTGACTTTGTTCACTGCCTTTCCTGTTTCTTTCTTCCTCAATGCTTCAAATACCTGCAAAACTTATGAGAAATACACGAAACTAGATGTACTTGTTCGAAGAAGTTAGTATCAAAGAAATGCGATAAGTATACTAATTTTACGTTACTCAAGATAATAAAAATCTCTAAATTAAGAGAATAAATTCGAAAGAATTTGAGCATAACAAACCCCCCCTAACTTAGAACTTTGCTCCTCCTGAGCAATGTGAAAGAATTCAACTATGTATCAACTCTCAAAGATTTTGGACTATTTGGATACATTACCACTTTCACAGGCAAGCAATTGCATTTAGCGTATGCAACAAGGCTTTAAACCCGTAGATCACCCTAGTAGGATGAGTTGTGTCTCGTGAGGGTTTGAAGTGAATATACCCACAAAATTCGACTAAAAGCAAATTCAAGATACTAAAAAATTGTACAATTTAAATTTTCCAGAAAATAGTCATCATCAATTCATGTTCAAGAGTCTCAAATAATTGTGCGTGTGTACAAAGCTAGAAATTTAACCGCGGATTTCCATTGATTGACCATTTCGTTACTTTTGCGAAAATTCATTTTGATTCAAATGTTGACGGAATACTCTAAAAAACAAATCTCTTGGAACTGTGGCTATAATCTCTCGGTGTGTGTGATATAAGGAGTAAATGCAACAGAACACGAATTCACACACACAAGATTGAAAATACGGAAATTTATGGTGAATGGATCACATCGTCGGATTACGGTTATCAGGAAACAGAAACATCGCCTGTAATTCACACATTTAATCTCTTTTGTTATCTTTTGTGTTTTAACTATCCACACAGTAACCAATTTTTCAATTTGAACTCAGTTAGGACTTTATCGGGTTATAAGGTGTATTTGGGTAAAATGTAAATGATCGGGAAATTCAGAAATGGAAAAATATTCTTATGATGACCGCTTGTGCTTTTCCGGGCTTTTGCTCTTTTTTTCTATCTTTTTCTTTCTACTTTTATTGAGCATTTTCCTACTATTTTTTTTCTTGCCCCTTTCGATACGCTTTTCGGACTTGCTTTTTGAATTTTTATTTTTCACAATGCCGGGCCAATTGAGGTTTTTCGGGTTGTCAAGCGAAAAGGAAAAAAATTTGTTCGGCTCAAAATGGGCAGCAAAGGGATAATTTTTCACGACTTTTTTTGCCCAATATTTTTGGGTGACAGAAGATGGCTTAGTTCGTTGTCCAAATTACTAATTACTTTACCATATGTGTCTCGAGATTAAATTAGGTCTAGAGATTTATTAAATTCCAATTTTTGTTTATTTTGAAGAAATTTTTTTTTTGGCTTTCCATAATTTTTCAATTTTTTTAATTGGAAATTTCTGTAATTTTCTATTTTTTTGGCATTTTGAAAGTTTGTGAAGGTTTAGAAATATGCACTCGTCATCTAAATAGCACGCACACTAGTCACATTTGTGGTTGCGTCAAGTAATATCCCGATAAGTAGGGTATCGATCCTCAGGGAAAAGGACGAACGAATTCGTTACGACGTTGGAAAGATGAAGAAATCCTAGCTTTGACTCTAAAAGAAATGAAAAGATGTCTTGGGGGATAAAACAACTACGACTAGATGAAAATTTTAGAGTAACAACTAATGAAACTAGGAACTAACAATATGCAACTACGCTAATTAAACGAAATGTTGATGATAAATGGACTATAGATTTAACTATGAGATGAGAATAAGAGGATGGATTACAATCCCCCACACCATAGTAATTCACTTCATTGGATACTAGATTCAGAAGTAATATTTTATTAGAGCCGAGTCTTTATTAATACTAAGCATTCCATGTATGAGGGATCGTATGCCGCACCATAAGAAATCAAAGGCAAGAACAAAGCGATGTCGCATTAACCGATACACTGTCACACTCTTAAGCATCCCAGTTACCTAGGGCAAACGAGATCAAAAGTCCTACGATGGTTGCAATATTTACGCAACAAAAACCCTTCGAAAATTAGCTAAACATGATTAACTTAGAGAAAAACATGGTTTTTAAGAAATAGAACATTAAATCTAAAGATACTAAATGAAAAGAGAAATGCAGATTCAAACCTACAATTAAACTAATGAGAAATTGAAAACTTAAAGGAAAGATGTTACTTGAATTGCATAAATTATATTCAAATCCTTACAGAAAAATCTCCTAATGGAAAAATTGGGTTTCTGACTACGAAAACCCGCTACTCCTAATTAGCTAACCTAAAAAATCGAACTCCTATTATTTTGTAACTAACTTGAATAAGTAGCTCCGAAATTTACAAGAGTTTGACTCCATTAAAACTCTGAGAAAGAATGGAAAAATCTGAGAAAAATTTAATTCGGTTCGGATCCATGGAGCAAGGCCGTTTGGATCCTTTTTTAGAAAAAGGTCCGGATCGCACCCATTTTCCATACAGGGACTTTTTGACCAGGGTGATTCGGATCCTTTTTGGATAAAAGGTCCGGATCGCCTAGCTTTTTCATTCAGAGATTTTTTTAGGAACCGATCTGGATCCTTTTCTGGAAAAAGGTCCGAATCACCTCGATTTTTCATGTAGGGATCTTTTTGTGGTTCTTCTCATCTTCAAATGTCCGTAACTTATTCTTCGTTGCTCGGATTGACTTATCGTTTCTTCTATTGTTCTTGTAATTGAATTCTTTTCAACTTACTAGTTGTCTTCAACTCTAAACAAAGGCTGCAAAAATTACGAATTTGACCTTTGACTTTCCTCCTTTGACTTTGTTCATTTCTTTTCCAGTTTCTTTCTTCCTCAGTGCTTCAAATACCTGCAGAACTTATGTGAAATACACGAAACTAGATGTACTTGTTAGAAGAAGTTAGTATCAAAGAAATGCGATAAGTATACAAATTTTACGTTACTCGAGATAGTAAAAGTCTCTAAATTAAAGGAATAAATTCAGAAGAATTTGAGCCTAACCAAACCCCACTAACTTATAACTTTACGCATCTCGAGCAATGTGAAAGAATTCAACTATGTATCAACTCTCAAAGATTTCAGACTATTTGGATAGATTACCACTTTTGCGGGCATGCGATTGCATTTAGCATATGCAAAAAGCCTTTAAACCCGTAGGTTACCCTAGTAGAACGAATTATGTCTCATGAGGGTTTGCAATGAATATACCCACAAAATTCGACTAAAAGCAAATTCAAGATACTAAAAAATTGTACAATTTAAATTTTCCAGAAAATAGTCATCATCAATTCATGTTCAAGAGTATCAAATAATAGTGCGTGTGCCAAGCCAGAAATTTAACGATGAATTTCCACCGATTGATCATAACGTTACTTTTTTGAAAATTCATTTTGATTCAAATGCTCACGGGATACTCTCAGAAACAAATTAATCAAAACTGTGGATATAATCTCTCGGTATGCGTGATATACGGAGTAAATGCAACGAAACGCGAATTCATGCACACAAGATTGAAAAGACGGAAATTTATGGTGAATGGATCACATCATTGGACTACAGTTATCAGGAAACAAAAACATCGCCTGTAATTCAAACATTTAAGCTCTTTTGTTATCTTTTGTGTCTTAACTCTCCACACAGTAACCAAATTTTCAATTTGGACTCAGTTAGGACTTTATCGAGTTATAAGGTGTATTTGGGTAAAATGGAAATGATAGGGAAATTTAGAAATGGAAAAATATTCTTATGATGACCGTTTGTGCTTTTTCGGGCTTTTGCATTTTTTTTTTGTTTTTCTATCTTTTTCTTTCTACTTTTGTTGAGCATTTTCCTACTATTTTTTTTCTTGCCCTTTTGGATGCACTTTTCGGACTTGCTTTCTGAATTTTTATTTTTCACAATACCGGGGCAATTGGGGTTTTTCGGGTTGTCAAACGAAAAGGGAAAAATTTTATTCGGCTTAAAATGGGCAGCAAAGGGATAATTTTTCATGACTTTTTCTGGCCAATATTTTTGGGTGACAAATGATGGCTTACTTCGTTTATTCCTAAAGTCGTCAATTTTCTTTCAATTTCCATCTTTGGTCAATTTCAGCTTTGTGTAATTTATTTTCACAACTTGAGACTTTAAACCGAATTTTAATGATATGTTTGGAAAATTTAAATTCCAATTTTTGTTTATTTTTTTGAGTTTTTTTTTTTGGCTTTCCAGAATTTTTCAATTTTTTTTATTGGAAATTTCTGAAATTTTCTAATTTTTTTTGGCATTTTGAAAGTTTGTGAAGTTATAGAAATACGCACCCATCATCTAAATAGCACGCACACTAGTCACATTTGTGGTCGCGTCAAGTAATATCTCGATAAGTCGGGTATCGATCCTCAGGAAAAAAGGACAAACGAATTCATGACGATGTTGGAAAGATGAAGAAATACTAGCTTTGACTCTAAAATAAACGAAAATATGACTTGGGGGATGAAACAACTACGACTAGATTAAAATTTTAGAGTAACAACTAATGAAACTAAGAACTAACAATATGCACCTATGCTAATTAAACGAAATGCTGATGATAAATGGACTATTGATTTAACTATGAGATGAGAACAAGAGGTTGGATTACAATCCCCCACACCTTAGTAATTCACTTCGTAAGATACGAGATTCAGAAGTAAGATTTTAAATGAACCCACTCTTTATTAATCCTAAGCATCCCATGTATGAGGGATCGTATCCCGCACCATATGAAATCAAAGGCAAGAATAAAGCAGTGTTGCATTAACCAATACGCGCATCGCACTCTTAAGCATCCCAGTTACCTAGGGAAAATGATTTCAAAAGTCCTATGACGGTTGCAATAGTTATGTAACACGATTCATCTAAGATTTTATTTCAAAAGTCGATTTCCCATTATGGTGAATTACATCGGGTGGGTTTCATGCAACCCAACCCTTAGAAAAATAGCTAGACATGATTAACTTACAGAAAAACATGGTTTTTAAGAAATACATCATTAAATCTAAACAAACTAAATGAAAAGAGAATTGCAGATTCAAACCAACAATTAAACTAATGAGCAATTGAAAACTTATAGGAAAGATGTTACTTGAATTGCATAAATTAGATTCAAATGCATACAACAAAATCTCATTATGGAAAACTAGGATTTTTTACTACAAAACCCTCTACTCCTAATTTGCTAACCTAAAAAATTGAACTCCTATTATTATAACTAACTTGAAAAAATAGCTCCGAAATTTACCAGAGTTTCACTCCATTAAAACTCTAAGAAAGAATGGAAAAATCTGAGAAAAATTATATGCGGTCCAGAATCATCGAGCAAGGCGGTCCGGATCACACCCCTTTTCTATACAGGGACTTTTTTACTAGTGTGGTCCGGATCCTTTTTGCATAAAAATTCCGGATCGCTTGGCTTTTTCATTGAGAGATTTTTTTAGGAACCGGTCTAGATCCTTTTCTGGAAAAGGGTCCGAATCGCCTTGGTTTTTCATGCATGGATCTTTTTTGTGGTTCTTCTCATCTTCAAATGTTCGTAACTTATTCTCTATATCTCGGATTGACTTGCTATTTATTTTAATGTTCTTGTAATTGAATCCTCTTCAACTTTCTAGTTGGATTCAACTCCGAACGAAGGCTGCAAAATTATGAATTTGACCTTTGACTTTATTCATTACTTTTCCAGTTTCTATCTTTCTCAATGCTTCATGTACCTGCAGAACTTATGAGAAATACACAAAAATAGATGTACTTGTTAGAAGAAGTTAGTATCAATGAAATGTGATAAGTATACTAATTTTACGTTACTCGAGATAATAACAGTCTCTAAATTAAGGGAATAAATTCGGAATAATTTGAGCCTAACCAAACCCCCCTATCTTTGAACTTTGCGCTTCCTGAGCAATGTAAAAGAATGCAACTATGTATCAACTCTCAAAGATTTCAGACTATTTGGATAGATTACCACTTTCGCGGGCAAGCGATTGCATTTAGGGTATGCAACAACCCTTTAAACCTGTAGGTTATCCTAGTAGGACGAGTTGTGTATCGTGAGGCTTTGCAGTTAATATACCCACAAGATTCGACTCAAAGAAAATTCAAGATACTCAAAAATTTTCCAGGAATTAGTCACATCAATTCATGTTCAAGAGTCTCAAATCATAGTGCGTGTGTGCGAAGACAGAAATTTAACCGCGGATTTCCATCGGTTAACCATTACGTTACTTTTTCAAAAATTCTTTTTGATTCAAATGCTCACGGAATACTCTCACAAATGAATCTCTCAAAACTATGGATATAATATCTCGATATGCGTGATATAAGGTGTAAAGGAAACGGAACACGAATTCATGCACACAAGATTGAAAAGACAGAAATTTATTGTGAATGGATCACATCATCGGATTACGGTTATCAGGAAACAAAAAAATCTCCTGTAGTTCACACATTTAATCTCTTTTATTATCTTTTGTGTCTTAAATCTCCACACAGTAACCAATTTTTCAATTTGGACTCAGTTAGGAATTTATCGGGATTATAAGGTGTATTAGGGTAAAGTGGAAATGATAAGGAAATTCGAAATTGGAAAAATATTCTTATGATGACCGTTAGTGCTTTTCCGGGCTTTTGCTCTCTTTTTTTCCTATGTTTTTCTTGTTATTTGTGTTGAGAATTTTTCTACTTTTTTTTCTTGCCCCTTTTGATGCACTTTTCCAACTTACTTTTTGAAGTTTTATTTTTCACAATTCCGAGCCAACTCAGGTTTTTTGGGTTGTCAAATGAAAAGGGAAATATTTTATTCAGCTCAAAATGGGCAGCAAAGGTAAAATTTTTCACGAATTTTTTTGGCCAATATTTTTGGGTGACAAACGATGGCCTACCTCATTTTCCAAATTACTAATTACTTTACCATATGCGCCTCGAGATTAAATTAAGTCTAGAGATTTATTAAGCGCATTTTTCGAGGTAAGATCTCACACGTTTCCGTAACCGATCAAAACAAGGATAATGAGATCATAACGACTTACTTTAAACCCTTAATTGAACGTTGAATTACCCATAACTCGGATTGATTAAATTCTCACAAAAATAAATAGGCTCAAAATCTCACCCGGTTGGTTAATCTCCACATTTATTCATAAACTCGTCAATTTTCTTTCAATTCCCATGTTTAGTCAATTTCGGCTTTGTGTAATTTATTTTCACAACCTGAGACTTTAAACCGAATTTTAATTATATTTTTGGAAAATTTAAATTCCAATTTTTGTTTATTTTAAAGAAAAAATATTTTTTGGTTTTCAGAAATTTTAATTTTTTTTTTGGAAAATTTTGAATTTTTCTAATTTTTTTGGCATTTTGAAAGTTTGTGAAGTTTTAGAGATACGCACTCGTCATCCACCCTAACTTAGACTTTTGTATTGTCCCCAATCAAAAGGACTAAAATCTAAATAAGGCGAAATAAGAAGTGCGATAAATAAAACAAACAAATGGAGAAAATGCAAATTTTTATATATAAAGCTGAGTTACTTTCAGAGAAAAAGGAAAGTAGCAACAGTAGAACAATTCAAGCATAAAAATAACCATCAACACAAACACCTACAAAAGCTTCACTGGGGTGGGGGGTCGGAGCTACCGGGTGCGCTTTGGTCGTAAGGATCATAAAAGTAGCTCGAAGGGGGCCCACCAAAATTTGAGTTTATACATATGAGCTTAAAGACTATGCATCATGCTCGTATCCCATTGCTAATCATGTTTATTGACCGCTTGATCCCTTGTGTATTGATTTATGAACCCATCAAATTTTGTTTCTACGGTTGTGAGGCGTGTATCAATTCCATTATCGGGAAGCTCAAAATCAAAATCTGCTTCGTCCTTATCGGTTCCCATCTCTTGTTCTGCCATGTCAATATCAGCCTCCTCCTCTTGCCCCTTGCTATCCTCGCCCTCATCAGATTCCTCATCTTCCCAACCTCGTAGAATTTCTCTTTGTTTATAGCTTATGTTCCGGGTGGCTTGCCCAAAAGGGGTTGGGAGGCGGAGAGAACCAATAGGTTAAGCAATGAGGTGATCCGCTAGAATGGAAGTAATAAGTAGGGCATAAGGAAGGGGAGTGGTACCCTTGTCACCCAACGTCGCAAAATAAACATCACAGTAAATGATATGTTCCAGATTAATGGAGGAGGAGCGTTCAAAGTGGTGGTACACAAGTGTGGCCTACCGGGGTCGCATACCGAAATCATTTGAATTTTGAAGAATATTCGCGCACACAATTTGAAATGTGAGACGCGCTTTTTTCCACAACCGATCGACTCGAAAGACGCCCATGTTCCAGACTTCCCCGGGCACTAAACGTTGAATGAGGATGGATTTGTCGAGTGATGGGGACCCGTTGGGGTAGACGAAACTGATGTGATTAGGGATGTCTTTTTCAGTGAGCTTCTCGACAAGTGTCCATATAGTAAATGGGATGCGTTGGCCTTGCGCCCGTGCTTCAGCTATGAGCTCACTAGTGTGGAAGAGCATGCCGTAGAACTCACAGACCTCGATCGCCCACACTTTGTTGCAGGGCTCATGAAGGTAGCTCGTCCCAATTAATGGCCCTCTCAATTTGGAGATTTTGCGCTAGCTCAAAGAATTCCTCACACCACCGCATTTCTTGATCAGAGTGGTAGTCGTAGGGATTGTTACCGAGGACATTGATGGAGTTGTACTTGGTGGGTTTGTCTTGGTCATCTATAGAGTGAGATAAAGGGTGGGAAAAAGTTCTTGAGAGATGAAGGAGGGGAAAATTCTTTAGAAAAATTGGTGTGGGAGAGATGGTGGGTTTGGGCTTGTATTTACTGGTGTGTTTGGAGGTGGGAAGGGATGGATTTGGAGGGAAAAGAGAAAAAGGGAAAAGGGGATGTATTTTTGGATGGAAATGGTGTGGGGGGAGGGGGGGGGGGGGGGGGGCAATTTGGAGGGAAGAAAATGGATTGGGGAAGGAGGTCTGCACCTAGGGAATTATTGAAGAAAACTAGAGGGCAGTCCGGACAGTGTACCCAGGTTCGGTTCGGATCGTCGTGATTATTTTTATTTTTCAATTCTTCGAAGGAGGTTTGGACCGGGTGGTCCAGATCGCTTGACTTTTGGTGACATAACTCCTTTTTGCTTCATTTACAACTCTCTCTTGTTCTTGGAAGGCGTTCCCACTTACTTTCAACTCAATCATGACCCTGATTTATGTTCAATCCTCATGTTCAAATCTCGAGATGGTTTCAAAGTGTATGCTTCCTACTTGTGAATGTACTCTACACTGATTTAATGAACCTACCTAACCTATCCTAATTGACACCTAACTACTATACACAAGAATCACCCCATATGCGTCGGGGGGTGCGACGACCTCTCAATTTCAGCTCACTCTACCCCGTAAACGGGGTCCGACAACAAAATAGTGTTGACATCCTCTACGCACGCTTCTAGATATGTCTTTAGGAGTTGGCCATTGACTTTGAATGTATTTGCCCCCTTTAGATTTTCCAATTCCACTGCTCCGTAGGGGAATACGTTCTTCATAATGAATGGACCAGTCCACCGAGACCGCAACTTACCCAGAAATAAATGAAGTCGAGAGTTATAGAGGAGAACTTTTTACCCGGGAAAAAACTCCTTGTGTCGAGTAATCTTGTCGTGTGCGAGTTTCATCCTTTCTTTAGATATCTTAGCGTTCTCATACACATCATTGCGTATCTCCTCTAAGTCATTCAGTTGAAGATCCATCTTGTAGTTCACCCTCTTAATGGCCCAATACTCTTTGTGCTCCAACTCAATGGGAAGATGTAAAGGTTTGCCACATACAATGCGGAACGAGGACATTTCGAGTGGGGGACCAATCTTCTCGGTTAAGATCGATGGTCTTCTCGATTATGTTTTTGATCTCACGATTTACCAACTCGACCTGCCCATTCGTTTGTGGGTGATATGTTGTTCCAACTTTATGAACGACGCAATACTTTCTCATGAGCTTCTTGAATGGATTGTTGCAAAAATGCGTGTCATTATCACTGATTATCGCTTTTGGAGCACCGAAGCGAGAAAGTATGTGTTCCTATAGGAATCTTATCACCACTTTATTGTCATTAGTCTTGGTAGCTATATCTTCCACCCATTTAGAAACACAGTCTACCGTAACTAGGATGTATAGGTAGTCAAAGTACGGGGAAAAGGGGCCATGAAGTCAATACCCTAGCAGTCAAAGATCTCAATAATGAGTATCGAGGATAATGATATCATGTCTCTTCGGGTAATCACCCCCATCCGTTGGCATCTATCGCATGATTTGCAGCAATTGCTCACATCTCGGAACATAGTGGTCTAGTAGAAACTGCTCTGAAGAATTTTAGGGGCTGTCTTTTTTTTCAAAAAATAGCCTTCGCATGGCTCCGAATGACAGACTTGGATGACCTTTGGAATCTCGTCATCCAGTACACATCGTCGGATGATTTGGTTGGCCCAATATTTAAAAAGGAGTGGATCATCATAGAAAAATATTCGTGACCATATAATGAACCTCTTCTTATCTTGCCGTGTCCACTCAGGAGGGATGACTCCCGTGACAAGGTAGTTCACTATATTCGCAAACCAGGGCAAATAAGAGGTGGCAAAGATTTTTTCATTCGGTAAGTATTCATCTATGGGTGTAGGATCACTAGGTACATCAGACGAAAGCTGTGATAAGTGATCGGATATGACGTTTTCTACTCCTTTTTTATCTCTAATGGAGAGATTAAACTCTTGTAGGAGTAGGATCCACCTTATGAGGTGCGGCTTTGCATCTTTCTTTTCCGGGAGATATTTTAAAGCCGCGTTGACGGTGAAACAGGTGATGGGGGAACCAATGAGATAGGACCAAAATTTATCTAAAGCAAAGACTACCGCTAGAAATTCCTTCTCCGTAGTGGAGTAGTTGAGTTGTGGTCCGGTAAGAGTCTGTTTAGTATTAGATGACATGAGCCTTTTTGTCTTTCTTTTGGCCTAAAACATCCCCATCTCAAAGTCGCTAGCATAATACATGAGCTCGAATGGTAAGGACCAATCCAAAGCTTGCATAATGGGAGCGGAAACAAGCATGCTATTCAATTTTTCAAAAGAAATTTGGCATGATTTAATCCACTCGAATGGGGTGTCCTTCATAATAAGGTTTCTTAAGGGTATAATAATGGCGCTAAAGTCCTTAATGAACCTTCTATAGAACCCCACATGGCCCAATAAAGAGCACACGTCTTTTAGCAATTTTGGTGGGGGTGGGTCATCTATGACATCAATTTTTACTCTACCCACCTTGATCCCTTTGGATAACACTATGTGGACAAGAACTGTTCCCTCAGTTACCATGAAATGGCATTTCTCCCAATTCAGCACAAAGTTATTCTCCACACAGCGGGCTAGTACTTTCTTAAGATTGGCTAAACATATATTGAAAGAGGTTCCAAAAACACTAAAGTCATCCATGAACACCTCCAACCCTCTCTCAATCATGTCACTGAATAAGATCCATATGCACCTTTGAAAGGTCTCTAGTGCATTACACAAGCAGGACGACATACGTTTGTAGGCAAACGTACCAAAGGGGCAAGTGAAAGTTGTCTTTTCCTGATCAAGTACATCTACCTCAATCTGGTTATATCCGGAATAACCATATAGGAAGCAATAGTAAGGGTGGCTCGCTACTCTTTCAAGGATTTGATCAATAAATGGAAAGGGGAAATGGTTTTTCCTAGTCCCTGCATTGAGTTTCCGAGAATCAATGAAAACGCGCCACCCAATAGTGGTACGTTGGGGAACTATCTCTCCCTTGACATTTTCAATCACTTTCATGCCCGACTTCTTCGGGTTGACTTGAATGGGACTCACCCACTTGCTATCTGAGACCGGTTAGATAATCCTGGCATATGAAAATTTGATGATTTCAGCCCTCACCACATCTTTAATGGTGGGGTTTAGCCTTCTTTGCTTTTCTCTCAAGGGCTTCACATCCTCCTCGAGGTGAATATTATGAGTGCAAATTAGAGGGCTTATCCCCTTTAGATCAGCTATACACTAATCAAAAGCATCTTGGTTCTTCCTCAAGATCTTTAATACCTTACACTCCTACTCTTCATCTAAGCTAGAGGAGACAATAATAAGAAATGTCTCTCCCTCTTCTAAGAAAGAACATTGAACGTTAGAGGGTAGTTTTTTCAACTCGAGAGTCGATAATGTGTCACTAGAGCGAACCATGCGTTCCTCCCTTGGCGGTAACTCTTCGAATAGAGAAACCCAACTTACGTCTATTGCGTCCTCGTCCAAAGCTCTCTCATCGAGTAGCTCACTCAACTCCTCAACCTCTCTCTCAAACTCGGTATAAGTTCCCTCTTTATCATGACTAGACACTAAGCAAGCTTCTAAGGTGTCTCCATAGAAATTTTCCTCAATATATTCTTCCATGATCTCATCAATTAAGCTCACCATGTGAAGATCATCTTCTTCCCCTTCCTGTTGGGCTATGTTGAAGATGTTAGTCTCCAATGTCATGTTCCCAAAGGTGAGTTGCATTTGCCCATTTCGAGCATTAATTAGTTCGTTAGCCGTAGCTAAGAATGGGCACCCAAGAATGATGGGTACATGGAAGAACACGGGGGATCAAGCGGTCAATAAACATGCTTACCAATGGGATACGAGCATGATGCATAGTCTTTAAGCTCATATGTATAAACTCAAATTTTGGTGGGCCACCTTCGAGCTACTTTTATGATCCTTACGACCAAAGCGCACCCGGTAGCTCCGACCCCCACCCCAGTGAAGCTTTTGTAGGTGTTTGTGTTAATGGTTATTTTTATGCTTGAGTTGTTCTGCTATTGCTGCTTTCCATTTTCTCTGAAAGTAACTCAGCTTTATATATAAAAATCCGCATTTTCTCCATTTGTTTGTTTTATTTATCGCACTTCTTGTTTATCCTTATTTAGATTTTAGTCCTTTTGATTGGGGACAATAAAAAAGTCTAAGTTAGGGTGGATGACGAGTGAGTATTTCTAAAACTTCACAAACTTTCAAAATGACAAAAAAATTATAAAATTGAAAAAAATTCCAAAAAAAAAAAATCGAAAAATTCTGGAAAGCCAAAAATATTTTTTCTTTAAAATAAACAAAAATTGGAATTTAAATTTTCCAAAAATATAATTAAAATTCAGTTCAAAGTCTCAAGTTGTGCAAAATAAATTACATAAAGACGAAATTGACTAAAGATGGAAATTGAAAGAAAATTGACGAGTTTACGAATAAATGTGGAGATTAACCAACCTGGTGAGATTTCGAGCCTATTTATTTTTGTGAGAATTTAAATCAATCCGAGTTAATGATTAATTCAACGTTTAATTAAGCATTTAAAGTAATTCGTTGTGATCTCAATACCCTTATTTTGATCGGTTACGAAAACGGAAACATCGCCTCTAATTCAAACATTTAATCTCTTTTGCTATCTTTTGTGTCTTATACTATAAGAAAACGGATATTTCTCGGCACTTATTTCTCGGCATTATTTATAAATTCCGATAAGAGAACTTTTACCGGCATTTATTTATAAGTGCTGAAGAATTATGACATATTTATTTGAGTGTAAAAAATTTGCGATAATTTAAAAGTAATGCTGAAAAAAGTGTTGTAAATTTACAACATATTGGAGTTTTTGCCGGTAATTATAATATTTAATGAATTTTTATGTAAATTGGAGGGTTTTTATTTGGCGGGCTTTTATTCTTTTTTATGGTTTAGTGAGCAACATGTAGAGAAACCCTATCTCCATTTTCTCCCCAGCTTCTAGCTCCATATCCGTCCCTCCCAACTTAGCAATGTCTATTTTATCTCTCTTTTCCCGAAGAGACTATTCACTTCTACCTCTTTTCTAGATTTTTTGATTTCTGGAATTAAGAAATTACCGTAATCACTCACGCCCTTCTTAGTGTTACCACGAACCTCTCTAGGAATTTATGTCCCGAATAGCCGATTCACTCATGAACCTCTCAAGGAATCTCTGTCGATACTGCAATTTTCACCGCCAACGCTGAAATTTCTCTTCGCTAAGGTTTTTCCGTCTACAACATGAAACATGGCGACTGATTCGGGTGAGACTTTCTTCTTAAATATTTAGATTTCACCTGTCATCATTTATGATGTAAATCAAATTATGTTTTGGGATAGCTTCTGTATGCAGTCTTAAAATGTTGATTGTTGAGATATTTAACCTAGGCGATTTATGTAACAATTCGTTGTTTAATGTTTTTATTGGTGTGCATTTTGTAATGAAAAATAGTAGTCTTTAGATGGTTTGAAGTTGCAAGTAATACTTTCTTGATAAATCATATATATATATATATATATATATATAGGCATGGGACTACGGTATACCCAAATAGGGCATTTTTCCATGAATTTTCTTTATCTTACATAACAATAAACTATTAACTTTTATTTTGTATTATTAGTAAATTATTTATCAATTTTAATAATATTAATAGCTTTTTTTTATTTATCCAACTATATAGGGTTAAAGTCTTATGAAGAAGTTGGAGCAAAGATAAACTATTCTACTTATGAACTCCACGTTAGGTAAGTTCATCAATGTAAGTGTTGCCTAAGAGAGTCGTTTGTTTGAACTGTTATGAGTCATTTTAGGCCATTAAATTTTGTTTTCAAGTTTAGAGCCATTTTGCAAATGGCCTTAATAAAGGTTTTATAATGCTATAAACATAAGAAATCCTATATACGTAAACATTTTATTATTCTTTATTATTGTGTGACATTATTTTATTTAAAGGAGTTCATGTTCTATTTATGGTCACAAATACATTTTGTTAACTCTCTAGATGTGGGTCTTGAAAGTTCATATGACACTACAATGATTATTCCTTTGTTTAATTATGTGTAGGTAAGTTTCGTTCATTTGTTTCTTGACATAGCCTTAAAGTGTCATGTGTTTAGTGAAGAAGAGTTTTATAGAAAATTAAAGATATGGGAAATGTACTTTTTTAACTACAAAATATGTTTGATATTTTAGTATGCATTGATCAACTTTAATAGAAAATCAACTAATAAAACCTACGTATTGTGACACCCCGTTTATTAAAATAAGAGGTGGCCAGCCCGATACTCCAACAATAACAGGAATCAAAGATGGTCCATTATTAGCATCACTGTAATACTATAAATATACGAGAAAACCACCCATTATTTTAGAAAACGGATTGCCAAAATTTATATAGTAAGTTAAAGAAAGCATTTAAACAGTCCAAGAGAAAAGAAGGTGAATACAAATAAAGATAGATAGTCGTTCAACATCCATATGACAAAACAACCGAATAAGCTGTAGGTTGATAGACTTATACAATTTGGTTACACCGAGCATTAAAGTAGTATATCACAATATATAACACAAATACAAATCTGGGGCAACACGCCCGAATGTGTAATTGATCATAACTAGAATAAAAAAGATGTAAGCTTATATATCAAATATCCCATAACATCCGCAAAGTGTTACAACTCCAAGACACTGGGATAGAAAAGTCAATACGGGCGTCCTTGCAGTGCAGCACCTGAGCGAATATAAGATTCATGCAAAACAGAGAGACGTAAACAGGTCAGGCCCCGATTTGATATGATCACATGTGAATAAATTGCATGACAATTATGAATAATTAAATCTTCAAGAATAAGTTTATTTCGTTCAATATAATTTATGATAAGAAATCTAATTACTCAATCTAGAAGCATAATCTAACGCAATATGTAATGCCAATGATCGTATTTCAATTACGCAACAGAATATCGATTATTTCAATTACACACTTCATTTCACCGTTCCTTTTCTCATTAGGAACTGTATTCAAAGAAATTTATTTCATAAAGTGTCATATTATCAATAAGATTCCTCTTTAATAAGAATGGTTATATTACACAACATATAACGATTCTAAGAACGTCCTTCTTAGTTTCCCCACTAGACGCGCCCCTAAATAACTATCATCATACAGGGCCTATCACCAAGACAACCTGGTCATCCTACATCGCATGACATCGGGAAGCGGCCATATACCTTCAAGAGTGAGTCATAACCACACCTGAAATTACCTCACTTTGAACAATAATCACATAATAAATAATAATCGGTCCTATAGACGAGGATGATATTTTCCCTGCATTCACTATCCTGGTAACTTCACCTCAATGCGTAACTTCCCTTATGATAGCATTTAAAGAGGTGTGTATATGCACATTTATCAATCACAAGTTATTTCCCTTTTTAAGTATGCATTACATTTTATCCGGAGCAATAAACGTTTAATGTCATCACTATAAACCTCAATGTTTAATTATTCCCAACATAAATCTCCCTTAATTAACATTCCTACTAAAACCCCTCATGTATCATATTCTTCAACAAAATTCTAGAAGTTTATAGTAACTCACTCCAACTCTTCTTAGGTCAAGACTAGTTAATTTTATAAAAGAATCATTTATTTTCCTCTAATTTAACTAACTAAAGTGATTCCCGAACTAAGCCCCAACTCTCATTTCTGACTTAGGTTATTAGATACCTTACTATTAGACTCTAGCGCTCAAGTTTTACATCATTCAAGAAGGTTCCTAAGTCCCTAACATAGAAGAAAGAAGTTAGAGGAAACTAAACATTTTACGGTGAAAAACAGGGGACCGATCAACCGGTCATGGGAACGCGGTCTATCGTACCTCATGGGTTTTGCCTAGAAAGGAATGCAGTAAGCTCATTTTGGAAGGTCCGATAGACCATTCTTGGGACCGCGCTTTGATTTTATACTTGTCTAAGAAAGCACCAGGCTTTCACCTGAAGGACCAATCGATCGGTCCTAGGATCGCGGTCGACCGCGCCTAGCAGACCCACGATTCTCTCTTCTTCTCCAATGCTAAATCCAAAAACTAAACCCTTTATTCTTACAATTCTTTCATTCTCATCAACTAACAACACAACCACAACCTCTCTACACCATAACAAACTCTCATGACCAACTTAAATCATATAAACAACAAGATCCAATGGTTAAACATCAATATTTATCAAAACCTACTATTTGTTCTAATTATCCAATGACACAACTATCACAACAAATTATTCACATTAAATCATATACTAGCAAGTAAGAAACTTGCATTAAGCTAAAATCTCGGATTCCCAGGAGATAGATGCAAGACGACACCCTAATTTCTTTTGTTCTTCTTCTTTGTCTTCTTTTCCCCAAATTGTCTTTCTCTCCTTTTCTAGGTTTAGGAAGCATACACTTGAGAATTAAAAGGGTTGAAAGACTTAATCGTGACTTAAGTATAAATTCCCATCTTTAAATGTTAATCCACTATTAAAATGACTCGTAACTATATAATTAAGTCATAACCTGCCAAAAATGCCCGGAACCAAAAAATACAATATGGCACTTATTTTGACTATCTCGACTATTTTGAGACTAACCGTGCCCTCTAAATTAGCATCCGGAATAATATAAATCATTTCAAGTTCCAACTTCATTTAAACCATAAATGTCGTTTAAAGCACAACGACACCATTAATCGTAACATTATGCTATTTACATTCACATAACAGTAATATACAAAATCTAGTAAATATTATCTTTCAACTCACTTAAAAATAATATTTACTCCATCATCCAATATTTTATATAATTAACTCTCATGGAAAATTAATATAAAAAAAATTCTCAAAAATAAGGGTTATTACATACTCCCCCCCCCCTATAAGGGAATTTTGCCCTGAAAATTACGCGTACCTTGCAAAAAGAGATGTGGATACTCTTCTCGCATATCGTCCTCACGCTCCCACGTTGATTCCTCGGCATTATGATGCCCCCATTGGACCCGAACCAAGGGTACCACTCGAGATCTTAGCCTACGCCTCCCGTGATCTATGATTGCAATGGTTGTTCCTCGTATGAAATATCGAGTTGCAATTCGATATCATCTAAAGGAATGTGCTAGTGAGCTCCTTCACACCTCTTGCACTTTTTCAAAGATGAAACATGAAACACGTCATGAATCTATTGTAAGTGTTTTGGTAAGGCAAGTTGATACGCTACTGGGCCTACCTTAGCAATAATGGGAAAAGGTCTTACGTAGCACGGTGCAAGCTTACCTTTCTTCCCAAATCGCTTTATACCCTTCATTGGCAATACTCGAACCAAAACTTGATCTCCCACCTCCAAATCCACATGCCTTCTATTAGCATCAGCATAACTCTTTTGACGATCTTGAGCTATTCAAATGCGATTGGGAATAAGTTCAATCTTCGAAGAAGTATCTTGTATCATTTCAGGTCCAAGGAATTTATTATCACCTACTTCCAACCAACAAATAGATGATCTACACGGTCGACCATATAATGCTTCAAAGGGTGCCATCCCGATAGTGAATTAATAAAAAATATTATAAGAAAATTCAACCAAGGGAAGGTATTGTTCCTAACGTCCTTTGAAATCAAGCACGCACATTCTGAGCATATCGTCCAACATTTGGTTGACTCTTTCCGTCTGCCCATCTGTTTGAGGGTGATAGGAGGTACTCAACTTCAACTCTGTTCCCATAGCTTCTTTGAAACTTTTCCAAAAATGGGAAACAAAAACTTTGTCTCGATCGGAGACTATATTAATGGGCACCCCGTGGAGTCTAACGACCTCTACAATAAATAGCCATGCATAACGAGTAGTATTGTAGTCTATACGTATCTGTAAAAAATGTTCCAACTTAGTTAAGCGATCAACGATCACCCAAATGGAATCATGACCACTTTGTAACGTTGGTAATACCGTGATGAAATCCATCGAGATGCTTTCCCATTTCTATACCGGTATTTCCAAGGGTTGTAACAAACCCATTGGTCATTGATGATCTACCTTCACCAGTTGAAAAGTGGTACATTAGGAAATAAATTTAGAAATGTCCCATTTCATACCCGCCCACCAATATTGACGACGCATGTCTTGGTACATTTTGTCCCCACCAGGACGTACTGCAAATTTGGACCCATGAGATTCTATCATTACGGCCCATCTCAAATCCCCTTCGATATGGACAACAAGTCTCCCGTGGAAACATAGCCCACCTCAGAACTTATAGAGTAGGATTCCGCTCCCTCGGTTAACAATTAGTGTATACGGTCCTGACAACTTTTGTCCCTTCCTTGAACGTCCACAACCCTTGCCACTATAGTCGGCGTAACGGTCAACACCGACATAAATGCCCTAGCAATAGCGTCCTCTTGGCTAAGTTACTTCCATTTAGCCTTCCATATTGTGGCTAACTCCACCTCGGGTTTTCGACTCAACGCGTCCGCAACTACATTAGCCTTACCCGGGTGATAGTGAATATCAAATTGGTAGTCTTTCACAAATTTTAACCACCGGTGCTGTCGCATATTCAAATCCGTCTATTAAAATAAATATTGCAACGACTTGTGGTCTGTGAAAAGACTAAATTTCTCCCCCAGGAGGTAATATCACCAAATCTTCAAGGTAAAAACCACTGTAGCAAGTTCCAAATCATGAACCGGATAACTCTTCTCATGGGGCTTTAGTTTGCGGGAAACATAAGCAATAGCCCGATGCTCTTATTGTAGAACACCTCCCAACCCTTGCAGATATGCGTCTGTAAAGACCAAATATTCCAACCCCGGCCTCGGTAATGCAAGTACCGAAGCATAAATCAACTTATCTTTCAACTCATCAAAATCTAGCTGACAAGAATCATCCCAAACAAACCTCACCTCTTTTCATGTTAAATTTATCAAAGGGCTAGAAATCTTAGAAAAACCCTTGATAAATCTGCGATAATAGCTAGCCAGAACCAGAAAATTGCGAATCTCGGTAGGTGTCGTGGGATGACCCATTCCCTCACTGCAATAACTTTACTCAGGTCTACTGAAATACCCTGAGCTGTCACGATGTGACCCATAAACTGTACTTCCTGTAGCTGAAAACCACACTTCTCAAACTTAGCATACAATTGATGATCCCTCAACGTCTGCAGGACCAACCGTAAATGCTTAGCATGACCAACTTCTATTTGAGAATACACTAGGATGTTATAAATAAACACGATAATAAACTGGTCCATGAAGTCTCAAAACACTCTATTCATAAGGTCTATAAACACTGTAGGAGCATTGGTTAGCCCGAAAGGCATAACCAAAAATTCATAGGACCCATATCTAGTCAGGAAGGTAGTTTTGGACACATCCTGCTCTCGTATCTACAGCTGGTGATACCCAGTCCTCAAATACATTTTAGAGAAGTACGATGCTCCCCTAAGTTGATTGAACAAATCATCAATCTGAGGTAGTGGGTATTTGTTCCCGATGGTTACTTTATTCAACTCCCGATAATTAACACACAACCGGAGAGAACCATCTCTTTTTTTCACAAATAATACAGGATCTCCCCATGACGACGTACTACGCCTAATAAACCCATGTTCTAACAACTTCTGAATCTGATCTCTTAACTCCCTCATCTCAATTGGAGCCATACGATATGGAGCTCTAGCAATCGGTCGTGTTCCCAGTGCTAAATCAATCACAAACTTAATCTCCATACTTGGTGGTAAACCTGGTATTTCCCAAAAAACATCTTCAAAGTCTCTAACAACTGGAATTGAATCTAAGGAAACGAATACATCCCGAGGAGTCGCCTCTTCAATATAATACAAGTAAGTGCTAGAACCTCCCTCAGAACGAGGCATAGCCACTAAAAACATCTCTTGCCCTGGAATGGCAAAAATTATACTCTTTCGATAACAATTTACTATCGCACGGTACTTCACTAGCCAATCCATACCCAAGATTTAATCATACCCGACCATATCAAGGACGAGCAAATCGGCCTCAAAACACAAGTTACCAAGATTTATTTCTACTCTTTTACAAACAAAGAAAATAAGTGAACCATCACCCATAGAAGATTCGACACTAGTGAAAGTACTTTGTGCAGATTTATTTAGCTCCGTAGACTCAGTAAAACTTTTAGAAATAAATGAGTGTGTCGCACTCGTATCAAACAATACACGACCCATATGACCATGAATGGGAAACTTAGCCTCAATAGCTGGCGGTGCTAGCGGGGCTGGAGGAAGCATATTATCCTGTATGTGGTAGACACGCCCATACTATAGTTATCCCTGTTGTGGAGGGATGACTGGGTTAGGCACTGGTGGAGGTAGTTGGGCCTGCTAATGCTGTGGAACTCTAGGAAACTGTCCTCCAATCAACTATGGACACGCCTTCCTATAATGACTTGGTTCCCCACATTAAAAACAACGACTCGCCATATTTTCCTGATTACGACCCCTATTATTTTTGAACTGCCCAAAGCCTTGGCCCCGATGGCCTTGACCCCCATTGTTACCTCAACCTTCCTGTTGCTGTTGTTGGGCACCTTGACCATGCCTGAAATTATTGCCACCAAAATTAAATCCACTGAAACGTTTTCTTTTGGACAAATCCCCTTTCTGGTTGTCCATTTCCTTTTGCTTACCTCCCGATAATTGGGACGAGGGTAGTGCTCCCCTTCTTGCACCATTGCCTCCTGGCATACTCGCTTGCCCCGCAACGAAAACTTTCTTACTTCCTTGTACATGCAACCGATGTTCTTGACAATGGAGTAATACGGTGTTCATCACATCCCCAAATGTTTGTAAAGCTAGATTACCCAGCAAGTGTTGCCATATCCTCCAGTGTAAGACTCCAATGAACTTTGATATTCTCCTCTCCTCCCGAGGTACCTCATCTGGCACAAAACTAGCCAAACGAGTGGATTCCTCCTCATACTCTGCCACCGAACGTTTACCTTGAACTACATCTTAAAGCTTTCTCCTCATTTCCCTTTAGATTACCGGAGGAAAATATTTTCGATCAAATAAAACCCAAAAGTCAGTGATAGTCATAGTATCTCTTTGCCCTGGCTTGGTCATCGACTCCCACCAATGTAAGGCTAAAATTAGCAAGGATTTGCTTTCGTTCCTCACTGCAGTCTATTAAGCAAAGATGACGCTGCATATCCTTTTTCTATTGGTTAGCTACTATCACGTCGGAACCACCCTGAAATTTTAGGGGATGACCCTTTAAGAAGGATTCTCTGACTCTTTCCCACGGAGAAGGTCCCGCAGGGACTTGTACCTCCCGAGCCCTCGGCTGTTGGGCTTGGTGAAATTATGGAACCACGATGGTCATCACAGCATTGACCGCCTGGGCCACAATATTGGATACTTCAGAGGCATTAATATTTCCTTGCTGTGGCGGTGGAGGACCTACATCATCTTCTATAACTCTATTTCTTCTAGCAGGGTAACCTCTCTTAGGCGGCATCTGAGACGAAGAAACAACTGAATTAGAATACTATTAAGAACAATTTATATTTCAGAAGATCGCAAATATAGGAAAACAAAATAGTCCTAACATTTAGGCTTTATATCAAAGAACGTTACGGTAGAACGTGACAAGTCCGCATAGATCCTAAAGACTCTAGAACCTAATGCTCTAATACCATCTATGACACCCCTCTTATTAAAATAAGAGGTGTCTAGACTGATACTCCAACAATAACAGGAATCATAGATGGCCCATTCTTAGTATCACTATAATACTATAAATATACGAGATAACCACCCATTATTTTAGAAAACGGATTATCAAAATTTATATAGTAAGTTAAAGAAATCATTTAAACAGTCCAAGAGAAAAGAAGGTGAATACAAATAAATATAGGTAGTCATTCAACATCCATACGACAAAACAACTGAATAAGCTGCAGGTTGACAGACCTATAGAATTTGGTTACACCGAGCATTAAAGTGCTATATCACATTATATAACACAAATACAAAATTGGGCAACACGCTCGAATGTGTAGCCGATCATAACTAGAATACAAAATATGGAAGCGTCTATATCAAATATCCCATAACATCTGTAAAGTGTTACAGCTCCAAGACACTGAGATAGAAAAGTCAATACAGGCGTCCTTACGGCGGAGCACCTGAGTGAATATAAGATTCATGCAAAACAGAGAGACATAAACGGGTCAGGGCCTGATTTGATATCATCACATGTGAATAAAGTGCATGACAATTATGAACAATTAAATCTTCATAAATAGGGTTATTGCGGTCACTATAATTTATGATAAGAAATCTAAATAATCAATCTAGAAGCATAATCTAACGCAATATGTAACGACAATGATCGTATTTCAATTACGCAGGAGAATATAGATAAAGTATTAGTTAATGAGATTCCATTACCTTATTTAAACACTTCATTTCACTGTCCCTTTTCTCATTAGGAAATGTATTCAAGGCAATTTATTTCATAAAGTGTCGTATTATTAATAAGATTCCACTTTAATAAGAATGGTTATATTACACAACATATAACGATTCTAAGACCGTCCTTTTGAGTTTCCCCACTGGACGCGCCGCTAAATAGATATCATCTTCCAGGGCCTATCACCAAGACAACCTGGGCATCCTACATCGCATGACATCGGTAAGCGGACATATACCTTCGACAGTGAGTCATAACCACATTCGGAATTACCTCACTTCGAACAATAATCACACAATAAATAATAACCGGTCCTATGGACGAGAACTATATTCGCCCTGCATTCACTAGCTAGGGGACTTCACCTCAACGCGTAACTTCCCTTATGATAGCATTTAGAGAGGTGTATATATGCACATTTATCATTCACAAGTTATTTCCCTCTTTTAAGTATGCATTACATTTTATCCGGAGCCATAAGCATTTAATGTCATCACTATAAACCTCAATGTTTAATTATTCCCAACATAAATCTCCCTTAATTAACATTCCTACTAAAACCCCTCCTGTATGATATACTTCGACATAATTCTAGAAGTTTATTGTAACTCACTCCAACTCTTCTTAGGTCTAGACTAGTTCATTTTATAAAAGAATCATTCATCTTCCTCTAATTTAACTAACTAAAGAGATTCCTAAACTAAGCCCCGACTCTCATTTCTAACTTATGTTCTGAGATACCTTACTACTAGACTATAGTGCTCTAGTTTTATTTCATCCAATAAGGTTCCTAAGTCCCTAACTTAGAAGAAAGAAGCTAGAGGAAACTAAACATTTGAGGGTGAAAAACAGGGGATCGGTCGACCGATCATGGGAATACGGTCAACCGTGCCTCATGGGTTTTGCCTAGAAAGGAATGCAGTAAGATCATTTTGTAAGTCCTAGTCGACCGATTGTGGGACCGCGATCGACCGTGCCTTAATTTTATACTTGTCTATGAAAGCAGTAGGCTTTGACCTGAAGGACCAATCGATTGGTCCTGGGACCGCGATCGACCGCGCCTAGAAGACCCGCGATTCTCTCTTCTACTCCAATGCTAAATCCAAAACCTAAACCCTTTATTCTTACAATTCTTTCATTCTCATCAACTAACAGCACAACCACAACCTCTCTACACCACAACAAACTCTCATGACCAACTTAAATCATATAAACAACAAGATCCAAGGGTTAAACATCAATATTTATCAAAACCTACTATTTGTTCTAATTCTCCAATTGCACAACTATCACAACAACTTATTCACATTAAATCATATACTAGCAAGTAAGAAACTTGCCTTAAGCTGAAATCTCGAATTCCTTGGAAATAGATGCAAGATAACACCCCAATTTCTTCTTCTCTTCTTCTTTCTCTTCTTTTCCCCAAATTCTCTTTCTCTCTCTCTCTTTTTAGGTTTAGGAAGCATACACTTGAGAATTAAAAGGGTTGCAAGACGTAATCGTTCCTTAAGTATAAATTCCCATCTTTAAATTTTAATACACCATTAAAATGACTCGTAACTACATAATTATGTCATAACCTGCCAAAAGTGCCCGGAACCCAAAAATACAATATGTAACTTATTTTGACTATCTCGACTATTTCGGGACTAACCGCGCCCTCTAAATTGGCATCCAGAATAATATAAATCATTTCAAGTTCCAACTTCATTTAAACCATAAATGTCATTTACAGCACAACGACACCATGAATCGTGACATAACGCTATATACATTCACATAACAATAAATATACAAAATCTAGTAAATATTATCTTTCAACTCACTTAAAAATAATATTTACTCCATCATCCAATATTTTATATAATTACCTCTCATGGAAAATTAAAATAAGACAAATTGCTCAAAAATAAGGGTTATTACACGTATGACCAAAATTATTCACTAGCCTACATCGCATGTTCATCCCAGGGATTTAACTATTATCATATCTATTGTTCGACTTTTGAATACATGATTATTAGATCTATTGATTACAAAAGCTTTATCACAATGGGTGTAAAAATTTCTTTAATAACAACAGTCTAATTTAGTTATAACTATAGCATGTAGTTGTTTCATATATTTTTGTGATTGAAATCCTAATTTTTCGGATTTTTCTTTAACATCATAATAATGTTTGACCAGTCCTTTCATGGTAAAGGATCCAAATTAAAAATAATGGGTTCATGTCGACTGTTATGGCTACATTTATATAGGAGGTTAAACGTTCATCCTTGGTAAACTCTTATCGAGTCTTTCTCACAACGATGTGATTAAATTTTGTTTGAGAAATGATCCTATTGTGATTTGTATGATAATTATGTGTAAGAAATCAATGACCTATTTTCTCATTTCACGCATTCATAGGAAAGATTATAGCGGAAGTCAGGGAGATATCTGTCCACTTAGTCTTTATCCCTCGCTTTCTCGATATTTCACATCTATCCCTCCATGTTTTTTGTTTTGAAGAAATAAATTTCATATTATCTTAACCTACTAGTATACTTAACCTCCATCCCACCAGCTTTACAGAACGATTTAAATACACCAATGTGTCTTAACCCTCATCCTCTTTTTGCCACAGAATAACTAGCTCCCTTCCCCCCCCCCCTCTCTCTCTCTCTCTCTCTCTCTCTCTCCCCTTCTTTTTATCTCGGTTTTAGGTTTTGATCTAGCCCGTTTACAACAAAAATATAATTATTCGATTATTTCTAAATCAAAAAATTAAGTTGGCGATCTTTTAACATGGAAAAGAAAACCAAGGCCACCAATGAATACTAAAAGATCTATTTCTTTGCAAACGACTTGTATGAGATTAGTGAAGATTGGAACACCAAATGGTGGAGGGACAATGATGATGTCAATGCCCATTTCTCTCCATAAACGTTCATTTATCACACTTTCATTTGTACGTCTATAAGTGTTGAATAGTTTAATACCTTACGTGAAAAATTTAGACCAATGGTCTTAGTGATGGCCATATGACATAATGTCCTAGAGGTTTTCAGTATTACTTGATTTTGATATAGGACCTTTGTTTTTTTTTGGCAACATATATATTTATTTTGAAGACTAAATTTATGGTCCATCTAACAAAAATAAATTCTTTAAAAAAAAATAATGGTCGTCTTAATTTCTTGGATAAAGAAATGTTTGTTAAATCGTGTCGAAGCACATGATTTTGGCCAACGTGACGCGACCAACACCATTTAGACACGGCCACGATATTACTTAAAATCGTATATTTTTACCCAATATGAACATTTCCCATCTAGAACATGACACAACTAACATAATATACAACTTTACCCTCAATTCAACCCGATACCAATATTGTCTAAATAAATACCATAATCAACACAACTTTATATTTGTTTTAAGATAAGGAGAAAAGACTATTATGGTTGGTCACATAATTTTGCGTTAAAGACGTGGGAGTTGTAAATTTTAAGTTTTGACATTTTTTCACTTTGTTCATGGTGTTATTTTCACTTTTCATTTTTCTTTCAATTTATTAATTTTTGCTTATTTCTAGACAAATCTTGTTGTTGAGTAAAATTATTAGGATTTGAGATAGACAACAATATGTTTATACAATTTTGCTTTTATTCATTCGTTTGGGTTGTAGTGATGTGTATCTTCGTTGTGTTAGTAATAAAATTTTGGTGCTCTATATCCTTCCAGCCTTAAGATCATTTTCGTAAATGTGACACAATGAGGCTTTATGAAACTATGAACCCAACATATGCAATATTGGGGGATTCAAATAAATGCAATTAACATCAAAACTATTTGTAAAGGTTGCGTCTATTTTTATAATTAAGTAATTACAGAAATTGAGTTTTGCCTCTTGGATCCATATAGTCTTATGTTGTATTGTTATTGAAGCCTTTTTTACGAAATTTTCTTCTCGAGGTGGTTAACGGATGCCCGTCTATAGCTTTTTGCCTGTTCACTGCAGCGAACATGGGACTTTGTTAGTCGCGAGTCTCCATTTGAAAACTCCCCAAGGTGCTGCTACTATCTGCGACTCGCTAACTCTGCCTTCTCTACGGTGAAACCCTGATTACGACGAATGATAAAAATCGGGGCTACTGATTTAAGAGCCAAAACTTCACACATAATAGTGGAATAACATAAAGAGCATATGATACGAACAACTTGTAGCCAACTAATGAGATTACCTTAACGCTAAGGTATAGAATCAAAAAGTACCATAATTATGAGAATCTAAGTCAAATATGAAGAGTCTCGCTTCGTGGGTTGTATGGAATTATACCAAGAACGGACAGTAAAAAAGTATTGTACAATTAATCTTAAATTCATATTAACTTATCTTAGTGGAGTAGTTTACTAGGTGAAGAGTAAAAAAAAATAACTATAAACCTAATAGGGAAGTTACCTCAAGGCTAAATCTATTGTCTATTATAATACTCTAAAACATAAGCCTTTATTTAATTATAACAATCAGGTAACTCTCCACATAGGATTACCCCTGATTCGTGGATTCCGTGAACCCATGCCCCAAATTCGTGTATTTATTCCGCACCCTTCTCATAATTAAGTAGGTAGCTGAGGAGTTTACTCATCCACTTCGTTACATTTTCCCCTGATTCGATTGTGGATTCATTTCTCACACTTCTCAGAATTAAGCAGGGACTTAAGGAGTTTACTCATCTTACATCAAACAAAACCCCTTTGTCTTCAACCTCTTTCTCTCCTTCGATACAATGAATAGTAATCATATAGCTTCCATATATATTGAACCCTCAGCAAATCACAATATCACGTAAGCTGCAGTGAAGGAAATATATTTGCATTCAAGGTACTTATTCAATCAAAATTTGTTTTGATAGTTACAAAGAACTTAAATTATATATTGTTCTACGAACTATGAAATGCCGATTATAGTTAAGATATTACATTATTTTGATGTATACTGATTTTCCAAAAGAATATGGATTGTTTTTTTTTGTTTGAGATACAAAAATATAAATGGTTGAAATACCCAAATCCAAGAATTTTGGCCAATTGTTGTCCTTGAAAAAATCTTATAATTAATTTCTAGCATTTTTATGCTTTATGAATTTGGTTTCATAACATAACAAGGTCTGCCATATTCTAATTTTCTTATGGTTTTGATTAATTTAGAAAAGTGAATAATGATTTGAAATGTCTTTATTATGTCACCTATATCGTCTGTAATTTATTTTCATCTTCTTTATTATTGGTTTTATTATTTCCTTTTATTCTATATATTTTCAATGAACGGTTGAAATTTGTATGAGAACTTCCATTTGATGAGTCATTGAACACTATATCACTAAAAGTTTGTTTTGCTATTTTAGTGCTAATAAGTTATCCTTCTTACCTTTGCTCTATTGGTTATTGAAAAAAAAGTATAAATTTAAACAAAATTTCTCTATTGATTTTAGTGTAATGTTTCCTTTTAATTGTTTATTTTCTCTCTAAATGTAGCATAATTATCACTTTAATTTTTGCTAAAAACCATTTGTTTATGAGTTGTTTTCTTTGATAAATTTCTCATTTTTCAGTTTTATCCCCATCAAATATTCAATAGTGATTTATTCCATTGAAAATTGCGTGTTCCAAAAAGACCCCCCAAGTATGTAATATTGTGGCGAGAGGCGAATTTTCATTCTTTTAAGTTGAAAAATCCCACGTGCTAATTCTGTTATAAGCATCCTGCTCTTCCTATTATGTCCTCTGTTAATGGGAAGTATTGAGTTTACTGTGTTCCCATACCAACTGAAACTAGATAAGGTAATTTGGAGCATGCGGTCCCAAGGTTTTAGTTACATTTCAAATAATTACAAGAAGTCCATCAGGTTAGATGTTGCTGATGAGCTATTGCATATGTTGACTTTATCACCAAAAGGGGAAAATACTCTTGAGTTATTCCATTATGATCGCTTTCAAATTCGGATATTAAGTAACAACTTTTGTTATGGTTACAAAACTATTGAGGGGTGTTTGACATCTGAAAACATATATTTCTAACATATTCTATCATCTAACTATTTGTACACTTTTGCAACTAATCTTTCTAATTGAATCATCTGAATTTTTTTTCTTAACTTATGTTTTCAATATCTGATTCTCATTCTAAAGATTACAGGAACATATATTTCATACTCTACTTGTAGGTAAGATTGAGGATTAATAGTTTCTCATGCAAATGACTTAATAAATGCTAATGCGTAGGAAACTTATGAGAAAGACAGTCGCATCTCCTATTAACTTTGGATCAATTTCTACTACATAATACACTTTTGAATGTGTCTCTTGGTATTTTTAAATTTAACATTTGTGTGGATATATGTATTTCTTAATTAATAATCTACTAGATATGTATCAGTTTATTATGCAACTAGACAATCATATACATGCATGATTGTTAAGATAACGCTTATGTTTGATTTCAAAATTTTTAAATATCTCCTAATTACTGATCATATAACACAGTTCTTTCATCTTTACTACTTATTTATTGTTTCTAACACAAACATTACAACTATGTTCTTAGAGAGTATGGTCTACGTCCATACTTACACATTTTAACAGATTTATAATAGTCAATTTGGTCATATGAACACATCTTATTACTCAAAATATGATGACCAGATATATGCATCTCACCCTATAATGGGGTGACCAAGTAAAATCATTTATGCTATGCAATATATATTAAGCATAAGAAGGTAATAGCCATTGAGAAGATGGTGGAGGATGTAAGCAGAGTTGTTTCCTTAATGCCGGATATTTTAGTACATTACACTTTTTGGTACGTTCTTTTTAAATTTGGCTCGTGTTACTTAAAGTTTTTTACATAAATAAGGCTTTCCCTTTTTAACTATGCTACATGTTGCACAATTTATACTGTGAAAATTGTATTGAACATCGACTTGGGATTCTAATCTAGATATCTTTGGTGTTTGTAATTGTAGCTTTGCTAATCAAGAGTGGTCTTAGAAGGGTTGATATACTATTGATATCACAAATTTAGGTCTTTGTAAAGAGAATTTCTCGGAATATTACAACGGTGAAGCTGTTGTTCAAATATGTTGACCATCGGTACCTTCAGCATACTCTAATTTGATAAAAAAATCAGTCTCATTTGTGCTACTGAATTAAAACAGATCTGTTGTTTAACTTAATTGGTTTTTTTAATTGGCTCTAAAGGCTACGTTCATTGATTATGTCAAAAAATTCAAAGTGGACTCTTAATTTGGGACAGAGGGAGTATATAACAAGGATGATTGACTATACACTAAAGTAGAATATTCTTGGCATGCATCCTATTTTTGTAAAACGTTAGGGACATGCCTTTAAATATGATTCTTTTTAATCTTTTCTTGGTGCTTCTTGTGAATAAATGTAGAAGAAATGGACGGGAGAAAAATGGGAAGGTCAGCTTCAGAGAGTTCCTCTTTGCTTTGGTCAACTCGATCGGGGTTGACTCAGATGATGAAATCTCAGTTACACTTTACGATCATAGCTTCTATAGGTGATCGAACATCATTGTCGACCAACATCAAAACTCAACAAACGATCAAACCTCTGCACCCCATTCAGGTAGCAAATCTTTGGGGGAAATTGTGGGGGAATTCCCCAACCAAATGGGAGAGCTTGACATGTGTCAAACATATTTAATAAGTTCTCCCAGCTTGGAGATAAGGATAATTGGAGCCAATCAACGAAAATCTTGAGCTTGGATTTGTTTGACCTAATCGCAACAACATCCCAAAACCATAGAATTCCACACGACTTATTCTCTTTATGTTCATTTATAAATGTAACGCACACCTTCGAAAAAAGGTCCATGTAATATTTGTTATCAAGAAGATATAATTAAAGACAGAGAAACACTACCATGGACATAAGCCGGTTATTGAACCATGTATACCTTGTGTTGTATGATTGTGTTATTTTCCTTTACTGGTTGACTTAATAGTGTTGAAATTAATCATAGTAGGTACTTACCATCGACAATATATATATATATATATATGAGGTCTTTTTACTTCAATATATTAATAATCTTCGATTGTAGACTTAAATATAATTTTATTCAAAAATTAAAATTTACCCACTTTTTCCTTGGAGGAGTGTTGACACTAATTGCCATGTGTCATTTTTGAAATAAAATGATTTAAATGAATTAAAAATCTGAAAATCTCTAAAAATAAAGATAAGGAAAAATAGAAGTCGTCTTCAATAGAAAAATCCAGCCTTGAACAAATGAAAATTAGATGGTGTTTAAGGTCATAGATGAATAGCAATCCAAGATTGGTGATCACATATATCAAACTATATTTATAGGATATCAACGAAAATGCAAGTCAATAATTTACATTAAACTAAAATTCACTGTACTACACAAAAAACTACGACAGAAGAGGTATCTTCATGAAAACTGGAAAATCATCGACAAAATCATGAGGAAAGAAAAATGTGATTATTTCTTTGTAAAAGATGGTTTCCCTGCAAATGCACATATATTCTCTGAAGCATTAGCATATAAGAACAGAACTTCCAAGAAAAAAACTAAGAAATCATTCAGTAAAAAAGTGCACCCAGTTGAACAAATTAGAAAAGAATATGCCGGTCTTAACAATTTTAAATAACAGGTACTCACAAATTGGAAAAATATTAAATCATATTCAAGTTTTGAAACAAAAAACATATATTACATTCATCCAAACATCAAATCGTGTAGAAATAACTTCTGTACTCACAGTTGACACAACCCTAACCCCATGTATTGTTTCAAAACATTCTAATAACTAACACCTGCAACTACAATTCACGACAAAATGAATCTTTGGAAAAGTTATAAGAAAAATGAAAATTAGGCTTGCATGTTGACTTGCATCTAAGATAAATAATGAAAATAATTAGTTTTGTTCACGCCTCTTAGTTCTACTATGAACATGGAATGTCCACCAACATTTGTTCGGAGGTTTAATTGGGTTTTGAGATGCACTTTCAAGGTTCGAAGTTTGTATAACGTGTTCTATAATTTGGTTCATGTTATGTCATTCTTCTATATCAACCATGCACGATTCTAAATTCCTTTCGCATTAATGAAATATGTAACACAAAAATCACAAAACTTGAAATTACCATAATTTCATGAAAGCAACATAAAAATTTAATTACATTGGACTTAAAAACAATCAGAAACTCATTTCACTTATTGAGAACTTGTAAACAAAAAATTCTTCATTTGTGTACTCAGCCTGACCTAAATTCGAGCCCAAACTTATACATTCTAAAAAATTTGAAACAAAAGTGATTAAATCAACAAAATGTTGTGTAAGAAAATACGTAACATTAATATTAATCATGCAATTAAGCAAGATAGTGAAAGAATCAACTAATAAGAAGGGCATCCATACATTCACCGCAACCAAAGAAAATTACACATATTGCGAATTTCTTAACCATATGAGTACTTAAAAAACAAAAAGAAACATGAAAAATCTAAAAGTTGAACTGAAAATTGATTTGCACAAAAAAATATGGGTATAAAAAAACATAAAACAGATGGAGAAAAAAAAAAGAAAAACACCAAATATCTAAAGCCTAAATCTAATAACTTAAATTTATCCAAAATACTAATGTCCTATAGATATTTGAGTGTATGGGGGGGGGAGGAGAGAGAGACAACCTGAAGGCGCCTGTCTGGAGGGATCGGGAGAGGTGGAGGGCGGTGGCGGGCATGGTAGTATTATAGTTTGTGTTGAAAGGGAGAGAGGGAAGAAATGAGAGAGAGGAAAGTGGATGAGAGGGGGCATGGTTTGGGATTCAAGTGAGCATTGTCTCATTTTCCATGTCACAATGCACAAATCGTTACATGGGATAATCTGAGACCCTTAGATCGCCCCAAAAAAAATTTGATCTCAACCGCCCTCCTCTCATATATATATATATATATAGAGAGAGAGAGAGAGAGAGAGAGAGATAGAGAGAGAGAGAGATAGAGAGAGAGAGAGAGAGATCATTTTTTCAAGCGGGATGGAAGAATTTCGTTCTTAGAAAGATCCTAGCGGGAGAAGCCACATATTTAGACCGTGTGAAAGACATAAAGGCTACTCATTTGAAGGTTATATGGAAATAGGAGAAGCTTTTTGTTGAGTTGTAGTTTGTTTGAAGCTTCACAGAGCCACAACAGATTCTAAAAGAAAATAAGGAGTAAAACGAGATGAGTGATTGCGTTTACTTGTTTAAGAGAAAGAAAAGGTTTGCTTTGTTGTTGTGATTAAGAAGAGGGCTCCCGATTAAAGTTTCATGTGACAAAATTGGTTGAAGAAGAGGGGTAGGGGTATGCTAATGAGGTTTTTGAAAAGGTGGAGTTGACGATGTTATGTAAATCGTAAGCACGGATAATCAGAAAGGAGGTTAGAGATGTGTGGGGGGGGGGGGGGGATTTATAGCGATTGATATTGATTACAGAGAGGGGATGGAGCTCCGGTGGGAAAAAATAAAGGTGAAAAAAAGGATTAAGTTTCCTAAGAGGGTGAGGCTAGAGGTGGGTTAAGGAGTAGGTGAGGTGATGGTTTGAGGGAGAAATGGTGTAAGAAGAGGGGTTGGGGTCTGAGAGGGGATACACTTTTAGGTGTAAGGTCCCTTAATTCGTTTTTTAGCATATCATGAGGTGTCCGGAAAGCTTACGCGCACCTCGACTAATCCCCATTTTCGGTTCGTGGCTTCCGTTGGCCAAGCATTATTTTGACAGTGCCAGGGATCGAACTTGGAACCAAACCCAATCCACCCCCAAGATTGTCCCAGTGGCAACCTTATGTCACTCGATCAAGAGGCTTGGTTGTAAGGTCCCTTAATAAATGGGACAAATGGTGCAGAAACTTGACCGCATGTCAATCAAGTGAGGGAAGAATTGAAATCAAAAGAAAAAGATTGCAATGTAAGCACATGTGAGGTTTTTTAAGAGTAAGCTGATGGGCCGGTTAAACAAAAGTGTATCACTTTTGTTCCAGCCGTGTTAAGTTAAGGTGGTGAGAGAGGGTCTAGTAATGTAAGGGTTTTTGAAAATTTTGAGGATTGTGATTTTTTCCAATTCTTATAGATGTGGTAGTTTTTTTCCATCCAGAGGTTTCCTTAAATAGACTAATATTAAAAGGAGCCAGTCTAAATAGACATGGAAGATGAAAAGGCCTAGAGTTACATTTAAAGCTTTTAGGCGATGCTTAAAAGGGAGAATTGGGCTATTTTTTTTTTAAAACAAAACACTAAAATTTTACTTCTAAAGTCAATTCAACTGATTAGTCACACATATTATATAGTAATGCCATTTATTTTTATGCATTCTAGCAAAATTGTATATGTCAATTCTTATAATTATGTTCATTTTCAAGTTGACCTTTATATATATATATATATATATATATATATATATATATATATATATATATATATATATATATATGTGTGTGTGTGTGTGTGTGTGTGTGTTTTGGTAGGTTTATTTGAGCTTTTATAAGTGTTGGAATGTTGAGTGGAGAAATTGGTTGCATTTTAGAAAAGTTCCATCTATTGATGAAACTTCAGGGGTAGTTTAGTTATTACATCATTTGGGCTACGGGTTCGAACTCTTTACAGTGTTTTTAGCTTTTTGAGTTAGCTTCGTGTAGCCACTAAAGACACATCATTCTGATTACATATGATCAAATTAAATCCGTTTAATCGAAGCGCATTTCCTTAGTTTTCAAAGAAAAATGAGGAAGACAAAACAGGGCATCGGTCGATCGACTCCTCCAGGTTTCATGAAGAAATTGAAATCAGTGGGATGATTTCAGATTAATCAATTGATCTTTATAGATATCCATCGCTTTATCTTTTCTTTTCTTTTAATTTAATCAACACACTATATATAGTCAGTTGAGTTTTATTTGTCGGAACTAATTAGTTTTTAGTTTGATTGATATTTTGGGAGCTTATCTTCATTCTCTCTCCTAGCGTTTGTGTTATAAGTTATTATTCATTATCCTCTTCATTAATTCAAGATTTCTTACATTAATTTAATACTTTGTTATTTAGTTTTATTGGTTGAATTTCTGCTTTCTTTATTATTTTCTTCCATTCCATTGCCATTTACCATGCTTTTTACCTATGTAAATTAGCTTGAGATTATTGAACTCGCCATGAATTAATTGGTTTCTTTGCTATGATATGATGGATTAGATTAGTTTGGTTGGTTAATTGTTCTTTGTTTTGCATCTAGGAAACTTAATGGATTATATCGTATATGCGTCATGTTTGTAAGCTTTTGTATGCAATCCCAGGGATATTTATTTACGCCAAACTCAAATTAAGCATTTGTAAGAATTTAGAGGGTGACTACTCTAGGTTATATTAATTATCCAAATGGGTATTAATATTGAAAACACTTCCCTTTCCATGCCACCGTTTATGCTGACTAGCCCATGGTGAGGGATATAATTCTCATCCTATATAGTTTTCATTCTTGTAACTATTTTCGTTTCAATACTTATCTAGATTAATTGTAGTATACAATATTTTAAATTAAAAATCATATTATATAGATTTATTTGATAAGTAATAAATAGATTAAATTCTAAGCTCCATTACCTATTAATTCAATTCGTATTTGCTGTAATACTCCATAGTCTACCAAGTTGTGATTTTTTTGAAGCCAGTAAAACCCAACGACAAATTCATTTACAAACTTTATGCCTCATCATCAGCCTTGCGTGTAGAGCATGAAATTGAAGGGGATGAGTTGGGAGGGAAGGATTTGGAGTTAGTTCCCTTAAAAAATGTTATGATTGGTGAGTGGGAGGAAGGGGTGACACATTGTTTAGAAGTGGGAGAGCTGATTGGGGAGGGTAGGGAGGGTGATCATGCACTGAAAACAAGGAAATTTGATGTTATAATGCCTTAGGGGTGGGAGTGGGGGGGGGGGGGGGGGGGAGATGAATATGACAAACTCGAAATTCATCGCCAATTTAAAATTTTCTTACCAAACACTTAACCTTAAAATGATTAGATCTAAATCCCAACCCATGGGAAAAAAACTTGGGTTGCTATAACTAATTCATTAGAAAAAAGAAGGATTTTACAAGATATCAATCATTTACCTAGCACTACAAAAAAAAATACTTTTTAAGATGAAACCTTTTGAGACGGCTATAATTTGGGTCTTTAAAACATACTTTTTGAGACGAGTAAAATTAACAGGCTTAAAAAATACTCTTTTTAAGACTCCATTTATTTTATGTCTAAAAAAGTACTACCTAAAGGGACCCTTTGTGTTTTCCGTCTAAAAAAACACCCAATAAGACTGCAAATTAGTAGTCGTTTCAAAAGGTACATTTTGAGACGGCTCCCAAACAATTTCATTCCCCCTCTTCTAATTTTTAACCTCCTGCTTAAAAAAATGTGTAAATTATTAAAAACAAATATGGGCGTTTTCTCATTCAGCCCTTCACCTTCGCAACTCCCTCTTCACCCAGTTCCCCTTCTCCCCCGATCAATCGCAACTCTTCTCCTGCTCTGGTTCCCCTTCGCTCATGGATAGCATCTGTACACCCTCATCTCTCTCGCAGTAAGAGGTCTCTCTCTCTCTCTCTCTCTCTCTATATATATATATATATATATATATATATATATATATATATATATATATATATATATATATATATGTGTGTGTGTGTGTGTGTGTGTGTGTGTGTGTGTGTGAGAGAGAGAGTGTCATATACTGTACCCCAAATATTATGATCCGATTAAAAAATATTTATCATGTATCCAATTACGTAAGACAAATAATCTCAAATTCTGTTTTTTTTGTTGTTGTGGATTTGGTATGTTGGGGATTGAAGACTTATGCTTGAGATTATTAGGGGTGATAGGAGGTTGAGGGTGGGTCAATTGAAAATCCGGATTGTCTTGTTGTGTTATAGTTTTAAAATTAATTTATAAAAATATTTGTATACATGGTTGGGTGAATTTTAGTTAGAATTGTTGATATATTTATTGGTGTTAATTAATTCATGTCCTTTGCAAGTATTTCATGCCATTAATTTGATTATGATTTTATTTTTTGATATATGTGATGCACCCAAATTAATTGAAGCATTCATCACCGTTGAAGAGTTGGAAACATGTAAAGCATCCTCAATTGTTAGATCAAGAATATTAGTTTAATCTGAAACACTAGTTGGGAATATAAACAATGCATTTATGTTTTATTATATAGTTGTGTCAATCATATTAACCAATTATTGGGAAAGATATCAAATAATTGTGTACGTTGTTTATTGTTATCTATCCTTTTTTCTATTATTTTTCTTATTCAAAATATGTTTCAATAAGTCTTAGGTCAATCACACTGAAGCCTTGGAAATTTATCATGGTGTTATATATGTATGCCCATCAAAAGAGATTCCTAAATCTTCTGATGGAAAGTGATTCTTTAGGAGTGATCATTTTAACAAAAAGTATTATGTTTTAAGTATTTATATAAATATAAAAGAAATAGTATTCATCTCATTCGTTCTTTAATTACATATCTTTTCTCAGAAAATATACGTGACATTGAAGGAGTACGATAAACAAAAGATGAAGAGAATAGAAAAAAATAAAGTAAAATTCAAAAAATTGGGAATACATGAATTGTATTCGGCAATTCAAAAGAAAGATAAAAATAAAAAAGTGGTTCAAATAGAAAAAAAATTGGTTGGTGATGATGATGAGTTTGTGCCACTTGAAGAAGAAAATGAACATAAAGATTCGAAAGAGGATGAAAATGGATATGTTCCTTGTGAGTTTTTTAATGTGTAAATGTTTAGTGATGTAGGTGTTAATTAGTTGATTATGTGAATTCTTATTGGATACTTTCCATTATCATGCGTGCATTAGTACTTCAATATTTCAAATTTGAATTGTTCAATTTAGTTAGCCATATTAATGCTTAAATTTATGTGTTGAATTATATTATTATTTTATAGCTTGTTTCCCCATTTATGTGCTAATCATTTTAGGAATTCATGTTTGTCATTATTAATCTTTTTATCTTTTCATCATTATGCGAAGACATTATGAAGATTTTTTGTTATTTATATCATGAAATATAAATTTATTGACATTTTTTTTTACTTCATAGATGGGAACCATAGATAAGAGTTGGATTAATTTACGCAACTAGTGTTCAAAAGAAGACATTAAGGGGTTTTACGGGTTTATTAACTATGCATATGCAAATAAAAACATTGAGACAACATAAATATTTTGCCCTTGTAAGAGATGCGCTAATCGAGTGTACCACACCCATCAAAATGTGAGAGATCATCTCGAGATGCATGGTTTTGGCAAGACTTATAAGGTTTGGATTTTTCAAGGAGAAACTTTTGGTGGTGTAATCAGCGATAGAAATACTCCATGGGATGATATGTTAGTTGATGATATGCTTATACATGTTTAACTGAGTGCTCGAGATAACATGGTTACAATGGTTCAAAAGGGAATTGGTATTCCGCACACGTATGACAATATGCGTGAGGAGGAATGTAACACCGAAGATGTCTTTGAATCTGACAAAGATGTTCCAAAGTACTATAAATTTATCAAAGGCTCAATGCGACTTCTGTGAAAATTGCCCCCATGGGGTTACCGAATTGTCATTTATTGTTGAACTCATGCAAATGAAGCCACTTCATCATTGGACAAATTGTTCTCTCACGTCTTTATTGAAATTTTTGGAGAGGATATTTTTGAATGCTAGAACTCCAAAGTCTTACTACCAAGCCAACAAGCTAACAAAAGACTTGGGATTCAAGTACGAGACATGGGATGAATGCCCTAATAACTGTATGCTGTTTTGTAATGAAACCGAGGGTCTTAAAAGTGTGGCATCTGTGGAACTTCTCGATATAAAGATGAGGACTCAAGTATTGATGGTGTCCATGGTCCGAAGGTAGCCATAAAAAAATGAGAAACTTCCCTTTGAAACCATGACTGCAGAAATTATATTGGCCATCCTATTCAACTTCTCTAATGAAATGTAATGCTGAGGAAAGGATCGACGACGATGTAATGAGACGTACCACTGACTCTCCTTATTGGAAAATTTTAATGAGAAAACCCTTCTTTTGTGTAATACCCCGTATTTTTATGCTATATTAATTTGGGGATTTAATAAATTTAATGTGAATTAATTATTTAATATAAATCTCGAAATTAATTATGTTATAATTATTAACGTGATGAGAGTTAGTAATTATGGAAAATTTATTGCATATTACTAATGAGCAAAGTAATATATAATATTGGTTATATTAAATGTCACGAGTGAATAAAATAACAATTATGGAAATTTGAGTCGGGACGCGCCCGTGTCGCATTGAGACTAAATATTGATGAATAAAAGTAAATATATTATAAATCGTTCGTATGGTCGTTTTGAGTGCACCAAAGTGTCCAGAAGAGTCAAGATAGTCAGAAAAGTGTACCCGGGGGTTTAGTTTGGGTCTCGGGGCGTTTTTAGGCTTAATTAGTACCACGGGAGGGCATTTTGGACATTTTACATTTTTGGGTAATTAAACCCACGAAAATTCAAGGGATATATCAGATTTCTAAGGTTGTCTTCTAGGGTTAAAACAACCAAAGACATGTGACGTCCATAGGAGAGGGAATGAGAGGCTTTTCCAAGCAATCCAAGGCCAACGATTCACCCGGTTGCACCGCCACCACCACCAACGCGTAGATCGCGCGACGGGGAACGCAACCACTCCAAATTCATCATCAAACCAGAACATTGAAAATCCCAGGCAAGTGTTTATCTTGCTTATTTTCGTTAATGAATCACTCATGTTAGTCTAGGGATGATTAGGATGAGTTTTATGGAAGAAAACCCAAATTTGAGATAGGAAATCGCATGTAGTAATGATTTGAATGTTAATCTGGAAACCCCTTAACATGTAGAGGATTAAACCAAGAAATTTTGATGTTTTAGAAGAAGAAAATTCTGGAAAGGACTGATTAGAACCATGTTAATTGTGTATTAAAGGGAGAGACGCGTAAGATAGTTACATTGGAACATAAAGGAATACCTATAGAATTTTTCACTTGAGGGGATAGAGTCCCTGAGTATTACGTAATAAGTTGGAAAAATCCCTCGAATTAAAGTTGGAGACGAACCGTTATACGTGATAACTAATAATGGGAAAATACGGATATATGTTATGATTATGGGTTATGGGATGAACCTAAATTGATATGATAAAAGTAGTATATTTATATGACCGTGTGTATGCATATATTATATACATGTAAAAATCATGCCCACGCTACTTGCTATCCCTGAGGTTACCGCGTTGGGACAGTCTTATCTCAAATGGGCCTTCATGGGGGATATTGACTCGTACCCTAGAAGATAGGAATCCTAGGTACGGGCTATCGGATCGATAGTTGGATGGTCCTAAGAGACGTGAGGGTATGTACTGACCTCTTGGACTTGGAAACTATGCTTCGCCTCAATATTGTTTGTGTATGTGTTAATACAGTTCGAGAGTGATTCCGAACTCGTATTTCCCTTAGTACGAGTGATACGGGGATTGGATAGCAGACTATGCCCGCACCATAATTTTTATGTGGGGTGCTGTTAGAATATATATTATACGAGTATTTAATATATATATATGAAATTCAGAAATTTGGAATTGCCTACTGTGTTATGGTAAGTAAGACGTGTATAATGACTCAAATTGGAAATACTTGTTTTGAAAAGTATAATATGACACTAGGAAATTTTAATTAATAAATAAAGTTAAAATGGGAGCCTTGCTACTAAATGAAATCTTCCTTTTAAATAATTATATTGTTCAGTTTCAAATCTTACGAGTAACCTAAGATAAGTTGAACCATTGGCAAGTTTAGTGCGAGATAAAATAAGATAATCCTTTGGGAAGGTTAGTACGATAGGCGTGCACTTTAGAAGAGAGGTGAGAATTTCTCAAGAGTGTGCCGCACTAATATGTTGTTGCATTGGCCTGTAAACATTTTAAATACTTGCTAAATGAATTTTAAATCATTTACACTATCGGGGTCTGACCCGTTTCCATTTCTCTTTTTCTCTTGTATATATATGTATATATTACAGGTGCCCAGCCACAGGGGCGTCTTGAGTAGGATCCCTTGGGAGGAACGCGCTGCAACTTAGGTGGGAGTTTTAGGCAACTTGCTTAGATAACTTCATTTATTTGACTCCACTCCTAGCATATTCATTTAGCGGGGCATGTTTTGCCCTTTCCATTATTCAGTTGTTTATTTGGACATTGTGATTCAGTTATTTCTAGTATTGTCACTTTGGGATTTATCACTATCTGAATGTCTTACTTTAAGTTTTAATGTTGGGATTTAGTTGTTGAATGTTTAAATTATTTGAATTATATGCTCTAGGATCATTGTGGTGTGATTCTTTAATTTTGAATTGTTGTAAATAATTAAATCTTTGTTTGTTAAAATAAAATTTGGAAAGTAATGTTTAAAAATGGTTTTGACACTTAGCTTAATTAATCAGGGTGTTTAAATTGGAAATGTTATTTTTACGACAGAGATGCTAAGAATGAACCAACTGTTCACCTTGATTTTAATTTAATAAAGGAGTGATCGCACGGTATTTAATTAGGCGGGGTGTCACAGGTGGTATCAGAGCATCAGGTTCTAGTGTCCTTAGGATCTGTGTGGCTTATTTCTCTTTCAGCTTAACATTTTTTTTCTATAGAGACCTATTTTAGGATTGTTGTATTCCTGCTTTTACGTTTACGTCTTCAGTTATTTGAGATTTGATGATAACTGTAGACTAATAAATTTCTTCACGTTTCAGATGCCTTCGAGACGTGCACCAAAGGATAGGCGTGCCCAAGCCGAGCAGCCAGCAGCTCCAGCACAGGGTACTATGAATGCTAATGAGGTAGCCGCTATTGTTGCTCAGGTGGTGAATGCCGCGCTAGCGTTGGTTCAGCAGGCTCCACCCCAGATTCAGGCAGTGGAGCCAGTACCTGCACAGCTTCCATCTTCATGGGAGCGGGTTAGGTATGCCTTTCACAAGGCGCATCCCCCCGAGTTCTCTGGTAGTTCAGATATCATCATCGTCAGCCAATGGAAGAAAGATATCCAGTGGAATCTTCGTATGCATGAGTGCACAGATGTGCAGAAACAATTGTTGGCTTCCTTTAAGATGGTGGGGGGCGCTTTGCAGTGGTGGGAGACCACCACTACCTTGGAGGAGAGGGACACGATCCCGATTCAGTCATTTTGGGAGCGGTTTGACCGTAAGTACTTTCCACCCGCCGTGCAGACTGAGATGAGGTGGAAACTACAAAACTTAAAACAGGAGAATTCTACCATTGCTGAGTATGAGGAGGAGTTCATGAGACTTCTCACCATAGTGCCAGATGAGGCACCCACTGAGGGTAAGAAGATAATGCTGTTTGTGGACGGGGTAGCTTGGAGGATACGTCAGCACCTTATAGGGAATCTATCTCTGAGTACTTTCACTGATGTACTCAGTGCTGCGTTACTATATTGCCAGGATCACCGCTTCCATCTGCAGGGAAGCAATAGAGCAGGAGAGTCCAGCCAGCAGGGCTGGACCGGGGGTAGTAGTGCTAGTGGAGCACCGACATCTCAAGGACAGACTCGTCAATACGAGCTGAGTTCCTATCAGGGGGATCCTGCTAAGCGATTCCGTTCTGGTGATTTCAGATAAGGATTTGGGGGTTATAGGCAGGGCCAGCCTAACCAGCAAGGCCAACACCGGCAGCAGCAGGGTCGACAGCAGGGCCAACAGCCTTTTCATCATGGCCAACAGGGCCAGAGGCATGGTGGTAACAGCCAGCAGGGTCGTGGTCAGCAGGGTCAGAGGGGAGGTAACTTTAGAGGCCGATGTTTTGTGTGCGGAAAGCATGGCTATAAGATCCAGGATTGTCCAGAGGGAGAGAGGGCCCCACAGTAGCAGGGTGCCCGTAATGAGCCACAGAGGCCACTTTTGCCAGCTTCCCTCCCAGTACCAGACAAGTGCCAGCCCTACCAGCCGTTCCTGAAGCTCTAGTGCAGTGGGGGAAGTTATAGTATGGACGTGTCTATAACGTCCACCAGACAGCAGATCCACAGGCACCACCCGCAATTGAGGATATATTTCCTATCCATGGTACTATGGGTCGAATTTTGTTTGATACTGAGGAGATGCATTATTTTATAGCTACGCATTTTACGAAGGCCTTAGGGTTGTTAGCCACAGCAGAGAGCACTGTGACGTGTGTAGACTCACCACTCGGGAGTGGGTCTCTTATTTTCTTTATATGCCGGGGAGTGGGGGTAGAGATTGGTAGCTTGGTATTACCTGCAGACATGTTAGTCTTATATATGCATGAGCACGATGTTATTATCGGTATGGATTGGCTCGCATCTTATAGAGCCATGATTGATTGTTTCGGTGGGAGCATTGTCTTTGCCATTCTGGGTCAAGAGATGTTTGTAGTGGCGATGCCTCGCCCAGAGGGAGGTTCGATCTCTCATTTGTATTATGTAGAGGAGGATACCTCTAAGGAGGTTGTGATTCCCTTTGACTCGATCCCAGTTGTGCGTGAGTATTCCGATGTCTTTCAGGAGATACCATGCCTACCTCCCAGTCGAGAGATAGACTTTGTCATAGATTTGTTATCGGATACTAGACCAATAGCACGAGCTCCATATCGTATGCCTCCGATGGAGATGCGAGATTTACGAGATCAAATAGAGCATCTGTTAGGTCAGGTCTTTATTCACAGGAGTACCTCACCTTGGGGCCCTCCAGTCTTGTTTGTGAAGAAGAGAGATGGTTCATTGAGGTTATGCTTGGACTACCGAGAGTTGAACAAGGTCACGATACGGAATAAGTATCCGTTGCCTCGAATCGATGATCTGTTCGACCAGCTGAGGGGAGCAACATTCTTTTAGAAGATAGATCTGAGGTTGGGGTACCATCAGCTACGTATTAGGGAGCAGGATGTTTCAAAGACTGCCTTCTCATCGCGATATGGGTCTTACGAGTTTAGAGTGATGCCATTTGGCCTCACAAATGCTCCAGCCGTGTTCATGGACTTAATGAACCGAGTGTTCAGAGAGTTCTTGAATCAGTTTGTCATCGTCTTCATACATGACATTTTGATATATTCACACTCCGAGGAGGAGCTTGCCGAGCACGTGAGACAGGTTCTTCAGAATCTACGAGAGCACCATTTGTATGCTATGTACGAGAAGTGCGGATTCTGGTTGCGAGAAGTACAGTTGTTGGGGCATGTTGTTTCTGAACCATTAATTGATGAGTTGATTGAGCTACGGGTTAATGGTGTACTCATTTATGATGCGTCAAGTAAGGAGTTCTTTCAGTTGAATGCATCTTTGTTTTGGACCATTAATGATTTCCGTGCTTATGCCATGCTATCAAGATGGAGCACAAAAGGTACATTTTCCCATCCTTGCTTTAACAAAGACCACCAGTCATTGCGAGTAGATAATCATAAGAAGTTCTGTTATTGAGGTCATTGTCAATTCTTAAACTCGCACCATAGGCTTCGTAGGCATAAGGCATTACTTAATGGGAGGGTAGAATTACAACCAACCCCACTTAAACTTTAGGGCTTACAAGTATTGAAACAGTTGAATGATCTTGACATTGAATGTGAATATAGGATGGAAGATGTCTTTAGAAGGAGGGAAATAGAGGCATTAGAAAAAAAATAAACAGGCAGTTCCAAAACGTAGATTTGGTTGGAAAAAGAAGAGCATATTTTTTTAGCATTTGTTGAAATGAATCCATCTTCATCAATGTACACTCATTTGATCATTTTGTCGAACACTTCCCATGGAATTGAAATGGTATTAATTTGTTAACTCCAAAATTGTAAACATCCAAAACATTTACTCCTTCATATTCCAAAGCTTCGACATTCTAGTTATTTTCAAAAGAAAACACCCAAAATGTGTGAAATGATAACTGAAAAAATAGACCTAAAAGAAATTGATGATTCAAAATTCTTTCAACATAAAAATCGAAGAAAAATAGTCACCACACACATCTACACAAATATAATCGTTACACACATTTACCTAAGGTGGGGAAAATCTGGGACACTTTGAGACTCTAAGGATAATGTCGAGAATCAAGATTCACTCGGGGAATTAACAAATTCGAGAGAGAGATGAGGTAAATATAGAGGTAGAGTGGGCGGAGAGGAAAATTACAGAAGAGTGAGACGGAAATGAGAGAGATATAGGATTTCATTTGGGGCTTGGTAAAATTTAAGAGTTTTAGGGGTATGAACCGGAGAGAGATCGTTATTAAATAGGTCCTAAAATATTATCTTTTTGACGTATTATTAATATACCTATTATATTTGAATCATAGTGAAGTTGAAAAGGAAAATGAGGGAGAAAGTAAGTTTTAGTAGGTTAAAATTGTAAATTCCATATAAATTACAAAATGAGGCGTGGTGAGTTGTAGAGCTTATGATATGAATTGTGATCTCCCCCTCCACCTAATACGTTGTTCGCTTTAATCTGGACCATTAAATGTCCTATGTTTTTATGGAATAGTGAAAACCCATGCTACTTTATATATATATATATATATATATATATAGAGAGAGAGAGAGAGAGAGATTTTATAATTTTTAACACTTAAAAGATGTTAAAATACAATGATACCATTAAACTAGAACATAACCCATTTTTCGTCCAAAAAGTTAACAATGTTAGTATAAGGGTATTACTTCAAGCCATTTTATAAGTTAAGGGGGTTGAATTCAAAAACTGAAAGGGCGGGTGGTGAAGTGAGTAAGGGGGTAAAGTGTAATTAAGTATCAATATAATTATGAAAAGTGTTTATAATTTTATCATTTTTATAGAGAAGAATCTCTTACTCATCCCCTAGAGAATAAATTTTCTTAAAAAACTCCAAGAGTAAGTCAAGATCACTTCTTTGCTTTTCCACTCATTTTTTAACTTTTTATGAACATGAGTATCTTTTTCTTCTTCATTTCCATCTTTGTAATCAAACGCAATCCCAAAAGAATAAATTTAGAAACAATAATAATGTCATTCTCAACCCAACTAGATCGGATTTTAGGGACAGTAACATCATCAACTATAGTAGTCGGTGATTTCGAGCCCCTCAAAACACAACTCCAAATTCCATTATCTAAAGATATGATATGTGTCACCATATGGATTTTCCAATAAGAATAGTTACTACCATCAAAAGGTGAAGGTCGTAGAGATGAACCACCATCCATCTCACAAATAAATGATCTCCTCTGGGTATTAAACCTAAAAACTTGACTTTTTCTCTAATACCAACTGAGAGTAGGAGCTCTTGATGATAGGTACCCAATTAAAATTAAATTATCAGTTGAAGGATAATTTTAATTTCAAATTAATCAATGGATTAAAATCATACTTATGTGATACAAATCTATTTTCAATAGTTGAATCTAATAAATTTTATCTTTAAATGAAGACAAGTGATTTTGACATACGCAAATGTAAAACAATTCACACGAGACTAGGTATACGAGGAAGAATAAATAGGAAAAAAAGTTGCTTCCAAATGAACTAAAAATATACTACGGTAGAGTATTACAAATAGAAGACAATGACTTAGAATTAAACAATGCAATGATCGACTATAAACTCTTTCCCACCATATCCTTGAAGGAGAAAGCTAACAGTCGGAAAAAACTGCAACTGGTTTTGGACTTGTACAATGTCTTCAAGTCTTATGCCAATAAAGTTTTGTTTAAAATGGAAGAGAAATTTATTCAGAGGTAAACAAATCACCGGGTAACCCTTGACTATGACTAGGATATGTGAGGATATCCCATGGTTGAAAAGATGTAGTAAAATCTTTGGTTCCTCTAAATGAACTCACAAGTATATTTTTCAAGATTAAAAGAATGCCATACTCAAGAACAAATTATGTTTGGAAAATGATTTTTCAAAACTATCTAAAGTACAAAAATCTTGCTTTTAAGGATTTAAGAATTAATCGACAAGCTTCAAATACACACAAGAAATTAACTGAGAAAATTTCTCTTTTGAAAAACTGAATATTTTCTATTATCTTTTCTTATAGAAATTCACTCAAAATCAATATGGAAGAAGGAGGCAAGCAAGAGTATGTATAACATGTGTGTATGAATACAATTCAGATAACACTCAAGTTAAGTAAGAGATAATCTTCATTGGTTGCCAATAAAGATTGTGTTTGGTAACAACTTCCAAGGAGATCAATACGGAAAGATCCCAAAAAGGTGTCAAATCTAATGGCTTTGCGGGCTCTTCATAAAAATAAAATCATTGTTCATTGATGCAAAAGGTCAGTGACCAGGATCACACATGTAACCAGAGTTTTCTACGCGGGTTACCAAAAGTCATGGTTAGTGAACTAGTGTTTTTGCTGATGCAAAGTTTTATCTTGCTGTAGCGAGCTTCCAACGAATTAAGTCGTGGATGAAGGCTGAAATTGCCCTAGTTTAAAACTTCCACAAAGAATAGAATTTGTTCTCATTCAACCAAGGACAAGAACAATTCTAAGAATAAATCTTGCATTTTAAAAAATTAAGTTTCTATATAGGAAATATATCATCTTGCCTGACCTCGTTCACTTTTCTCCATGTATGATGTCATCCTGCATGACCTCATCCAGGAGTTTTACGTTCACATGTCAAGATCCCATACATCACTACGCTCCACGGTGTGTGCTATTGAGCTACTAGTCACCCTCGACACCGTTTCCAAGTTACTTCAGGTTACTAACTCCTATGATGCCACCTTCCCCCCCCCCCTCTCGAGAAGTATCCTTTTTGGTCTTCCATCATTGATGTTCTATTTCGTCTGACTCCACCTAACACCCTGACCTTTTATTACTCAGACCTTCATGCTGATTATCGGATTCTTAATTGGGTCACTTGCTCATCCACCCTTCCCCGAGAAAATTCTACCCAACTATCCAAGTACATCATCCACTTTATATATGGGAATAGCCAACGGATGGTCATTGATCTTCTCGGGATGATTTTAGCCTACATGACCTTTGTGCAAAACTCTAGGATAAAACCTATTCAGTCGGTTATACCCTATGGGGTGTTGGTGACCCGTAACTCTATTCGCCGTTCCTAGAGCTGCCTTCCACTTGAGGCCCATAGGGGTTACAGTGCTCCACCTTCCTCCCCATCTTCTAAGTTTAGATATACCCCTGAGATCACCAGTACCCTACCTACCAAGTCCCCAACTATGCATGATTTTTCTAGATATTTTGAGACTTTTCACTCTTCAATAGGTGGACTGTGCCATGCAGATATGTTTAGAGGCTGATCTTGTAGAGTCTAGACGGGTGTAGTCTCAATTGCTGGCACAACTCACGTCTGAGAGTGAGCACTGAAAACCCCCATTTCCACTTAAAGGTTGACCACAAACAATGTGCACACAATGGATCTTGTCTAATTATATATATCATCCTCAACATCAGAACCATAATAATCATAACATAATTGAAATTTTAAATCTACTTGCACAATAAGTCATTTAAAATATAACTGATAATAAATAAGTTCAACACCCAACTAGTTAAAACCTCCAATATTAGTATAATTGAATTCTGTATGACTAAATAATAAACTTTGGGATTATACCCATACAATCTCTGAAATAATAAAAATGATTGGAATGGAAATAACGACTTAAACTATAGTAAACTAAACTAGAATAACTAATAAGAAAGTATGACTGTAAGTCAGATCTCCTGTCTGCCCTGTTGTCCCTATTTAGGCAAAATCTAGGGTGAAAACATTTTAGAATTTGGGCAATGCCCTAGAGCTGCAAGAATTAACTTATGAAATCAAATAGCAATTATGAAGTTAATTCACATTATGCATGACCCATCGATACTCGCATACAGTAACTATTTCACCCTTGATCTAAGTGCAGCACTATACGCACAACAACCCAAGTCCCAATTATGATGTTCGATAATTACCACAATAATAAAATATTCAAAGAATCTAGATCAATTCATACACTGAAGTTAATCATCTACACATGTTCTAGTTTATTATAGTTATATATGTCCTTACCCATATATGACACATAAAGACATCTACATTTAGTGTCCCATTTGTGCTCTATCGGTAAATCCGTAGGAGTCCCTCATCTTAACGAACATCATAAAACACACACAAGCGGGACAGTCCCTACGTAGTAGATAATTGCACGGTCCATTCCACCGACAGTAACAATGGATACCAACCTCTACACCTACCTCCTCTTAAGTGGCCCTGCTTTGCAGTACCAAAAATAATGGCATACACAATGCCTATCCCACCTATACCGATGCGTTTTACAGTCCCGAGACGTATGCAACCCTAATCGATAGGCCGTCCACAAATATGGGTATGTTTACACAAATAAATAAATACAAATCTTTGACACACAATATGTATAGGTAATTAACCTTATAATTACATCCCATAAGTCTCATTAATATCCATATAATATCCTTACTTTAATAACTAACCATCTAGTTAATTGGCATTTTTTTAAAACAGTATTTAGTGACACAAAACTATTTTTAATTAAATATTTGCTCACTTGGATGACTTCCCACATACTCGCATAAGTTTGTAAAAATCACCCGAATATTTTTTCGGGCCCAACCTGACCCAGGACCAAAGGACGAATCGATTTGCCTCAAGGGCCGAATCGGTTCCAACTCGGATCGAATCGATTCTCCTCTGGGGACGAATCGATTCGTATACTGGCAGTATCCAAGAATTGCTACAATTCTTAATAAGGGTTTCATACTTCCAAAATCCAATTTCTTCCTAATGTCTTACCCATTTATATTTCCATGAACATAGATTCCTCATGATCTAATAACACTATTAAAATTTTTAACATAAGATTATTCTCCCAAAATCCCTGAAAATTAACCCAACCTTAAAGTTCATTTAACCCAATCTTTGTGGACATATTTCCTATCTAATCATTCTTAGATGTCAAGGGTTCAATAAATGAATCATAATCATCAATTCATCACTCCTACAACATGAGTTCTAAGGTTCAATTCCCAATTAACATGATACTTAATTTTTGGGTTTGTCACCAATTAGTTTAATCCTTAAACATCCTAATTCCAAATTTGTTCTCAAAATTCATCGAGTTAATTCCAATTATACATAACCTCATTTTGTCTAATTAACCTGAAAATCATTAAGAGAAATACATAGATGAATTAAGAAGTAAATTGGATATTGATTAAGTAAGAAAATTCTTACCTTAAAATATCTATTGAGATCTCCTCCTCTTGGATCCTTTCTCTTTCTCCGTCCTTTAGCACATGTAACCTCTCCAATCGGTGTGGGGCTCTTAGGATTCTATTTCGGTGGATTGGTATGAGCTCTAAAGGTATTAATTTCACTATTTTAATCACTAATCCCGAGTTACTCATAACCCCCCACCTTTGCGCCCCAAACAAGCCAGAAACCATAGCCGGATTGGTCCAAAAACTTCCTTAATAGTATACCTATGCTCTGAGCCTAATTTTAGATTTCTAAAACACCTATACGAGTCCCCAAATCATCTGAGGACCTGCACAAACTATATCCACCCAAGTTACACACTTTTATTATGTTTAAATTCCATAAAACAATAATTTAATTAACATGCATTTATTTTTTACGAGTAAACATAACATGCATAAATGAAACATATAAGTATGCAATTACAACTAAGAAATTTATTCAGGAATTTAATTAATTCAATTCTACAAAATTGACTTAAATTCCACCAATTTAATTTATTATGAAAAATACGGGGTGTTACATTCTTCCCCCTAATAACGAAATTCTATCCTCGAAATTTGAAACGTACATGACTAGAAGAGCTCCGGGTACTTATCTCGCATGTATTCTTATCTACCCCATGTCGTCCTTATTGCCATTTCCCCATTGCATGCGTACTAAGGGAGCAACCTTGGAAAGAAGTCCACGCTCCTTACAGTCTAAAATAGCTACGGGTCTCTCCTTGTAAGTTGCGTTAGGTTGAAGCTCTATCTCGTCGAGGTCTATGTGCTAATAAGTTATCTTATCCCTAAGAGATCTCCATAGAGCACAAATATGGAACACATCATATATCCTCTATAAATGATTTGGTAATGCCAACCAATACGTCACTGGTCCAATCCTCTCAATGATTAGAAATGGTCCCACATATCTACGAGATAACCTCCCTTTCTTCCCAAAATGCATTACACCATTCAGGGGAGAGACCTTGATCTGCACCTGATTACTGCCCTCAAAATCCAAGTGCCTCATGTCTGCATCAACATAATCTTCTGTCTATCCTGGGCAATCTGAATCCTGCTCGAATCATCTCCACCTTCTCCAATGTATCCTGATTTAACTCCAGTCCAATGAATTTATTGTCCCCCACCTCCAACCAACACAAGGATGAACGACAAGGCCTCCCTTATAATGTCTCAAAAGGTGTCATCCCAATAGTAAACTGGATTATTATTGTAAGAAAAATCCACCAATGGTAAGTATTTCTCATAACCACATTTAAGGTCCAAGATGCACATCCTCAACATATCTTCCAACATGAAATTTACCCTAACCATCCGTCTGTGGGTGATACGAGGTAGTTAATCTAAACTCCACCCCAAAACCTGATATAAGAGACTCTAAAAGTGGGACACAAATGTCTTGACCCTATCCAACATGATATTGAGTGGTACCCCTTGCATCTTCACAATCTCTACAAGGAAAAGCTTGGTGTACTGCTCTGAAGTATAATATGTCTAGACTAGAAAAAATGGGCCACCTTTGTTAATCTGTGAATGATCACCCCTATAGAATCGTATCCCCACTATGATGTAGTTAACTCTGTGATAAAATCCATGAAAATGCTCTCCGATTTTCACATCAGAAGCTCGAAAGGCTGTAGAACACTTACGGGTTACTGATGGTCCAACTTTACGAACTAACATGTGGCACACTTGGACATAAAAATGGCTAAGTACTTCCTCATACGTGCCCATTAATAATTGCACCTCATGTCCTGGTATATATTATCCTAACTGGGATATACTGTAAAACGGGACCCATGTGCCTCCGTCATAATGGCTCGCCTCAACTCCTCACCCTCTGGGGCTACCAATTTGCCCTGGAATCTCAAACCACCATCTGAGCCAATCGAGAAGTGTTCTTCCCCTCTACTAACAAATACTTTACCTTATCATGATAAAGTCGGTCCCCTACCTGTGCCTTAACGACCCGAATGATGATCTCAGGTGTGATAGCAAGAACTTCAATAAATTCATGTGATAACTCACATCTTTACGAAGTAATTTCAACCTCGCCTTCCATATCGCTACTAACTCAATTATTAACTTATGGCTCGAGGCATTTGCCACTACGTTTTCCTTCCCCGAGTGATACTGAATATCGAAATCATAGTCTTTCAAAAATACAAGCCATTGAAAAAATAGTGTAGGGTCTTATGGTTTCTGAAAAATTGAAATTAATACCCCAGGAGATAATGCCTCCAAATACGTAAAGTATAAACCAGGGCTGCATAAGCTATCGAGATCTCCTCCTACATTAACACCCCTCTAAGTCCTCGCAAGGACGCATCCGTAAAGACCTTATAGTCAATCCCTCCATGAGGCAAAGAAAGTACTGGAGTCGAAGTCAATCTAACCTTCAGCTCATCAAAAGAATTTTGGCATGCATCATCCCAAACAAATGGTATATAATTTCTCATCAAATTAGTTAGAGGTCCGACTATCTTCGATAACTCCTTAATGAACTGATGGTAGTACCCTACCAATCACAAAAAACTATGCACCTCCGTAGGTGTAGTGGGTTATCCCCACTCCATCCCTGTAGAAATATTTCCTGAATCCACTAATATCCCCCTCTCAGATATTATGTGAACATAGAGTTGAACCTCCCGTAACTAAAAACCACATTACTCGAAATTAGCATAGAGTTGATGGTACCATAATGTCTACAAGACTATCCATAAATGTTATGCGTCATCCTCTATGGTTCGAGAGTAAATTAGTATGTCATCTATGAACATAAAGACAAATTGATCAAGGAAGTACATGGACACCCTATTCATTAGGTCCATAAATGTTGCGGGTGAATTGGTCAGTCCAAAAGGCATAACCAATAATTCATACGACCCATACCTCGTCAGAAATGTTATATTTGCGACATACTACTCCCGAATCCTCAGTTGATGATATCCTGATCTTAAATCGATCTTAGAAAATTATAATTCACCCCACAGCTGGTCGAACATGTCATCAATAGGGGGAAACATATACTTGTTTTCTCAACTCACTGTAATTAATGCAAAGTCTCAAAAAGCCATCCTTCTTCTTAATTAACATAACTGGAGCACCCCATGGTGAAGTACTCCTCCGAGTAAATCCTTAACCTAGTAACTGCTGAATCTGATCTTTAAGCTCCATCATCTCTAGATGATCTATTCGATACGGTGCACATGCGATGGGCCTCGTACTTTAAATCAAGTCAATAAAAAATGCGATTCCTCTATTATGTGGCAACCCTAGAATCTCTCCAAATATATGAGAAAACTCTTTAACAATCGGTATGGAATCTAGCAAAATAATGACCTCTGAAGAAGTCTCCTCCTCAATGTAATAAAAATGCATGCTCGACCCTCCCTTTGGGCGAGGCATCACTACCAGGTACATCTCTTGTCCCAAAATAGTGAAGACGCTGGACCTACCATAACAATCAACACATGGTTTGTACGTAGCTAGCCAATCCATCCCTAAGATAACATCATACGCAAACATATCTAACATAATTAGATCTGCCACAAACGTAAGTCGCCCAATATTAATTCTTATACCTTTGCAAAGTAAACGTATAGGTTCCCCTCTACCCATGGGTGAATCAATAAAAAGTACTATGTTGGACAAAAAATGTATCATCCTTGAGTCATGAGGAAATCTAGTACTGAGAAATGAATGCGATGCACTAGTGTCAAATAAAATGCGGCCTACATGCATAAAAATAGGGAACATACCCTCTAATGTCTGAACTGGCATTGGTCCCTCTTTAGGTGTGACATCGTACACCCTCCCACACTGTAACTGTGGTTGTTTCCCCTGCGATGCGACAACTGAAGATGGTAGCGTTGTCACTACAATCCATGGTGGGGTTAGCAACTACTGATGCTTCCCTTGTGGTGCCTGATACCACCCTGGCTGCTCGGGTCCTGTGTTCCCCTATTATCCTGAGGGAACCTCTTCTCTATATGACCATTCTCTCCATAAACATAGTAATTCCTGTGAAACTGGAGTCTATCTGGATGTTGTCCCTGTTGGCCTCGACCCTGTTGCCACCGGCCCTGATGACCTCTCTACTACTGGCCCTCGCCCTATTTATTCCGATCATTGGAACCCCTATGCCTCTTATACTGATCACCTTCCTGTGACCCCTTAATTGTTACGTCCTGTTACTATCGTTCCCATCCATCTTACCCTATTAGCTCGATGTCTTTGCACTAGCGCTCTTTTCCCTCTTAATCTTCTGAAAGGACCGGTGATCCTGATAATGTAGAAAAGCAACATCCATTATCCAAGTACAGGTGGTAAAAGTAGGATTTTCCAATAAGGATTTTTTTTATGTGCCAACAATGCGGTAAACTCCTCCTCGTATTCTGCTACATCGTGAATTTCCAGCATAAGGTCCATGAATTTCCTCCTTATATCTGATTTTATGGAAGGTGGGAATACTCACCCCCTTACTCATAACTCATAAATGGTCAATCCTCCCGGATCCTCCAGTGTGGTGATAGACTCCCACCACTGTAAGGTTGCCCCTACCAGTCAAAACGAGGCTAACATCTTCTTGTGCACTCAACCATCCTCAAGTGTCACTGAATGTCCTTATTCCACTGGATGGCCACTAATATATCAGTACTCCCAAAAAACTATGGCGAGTGGTGCTTAGTGAAGGCCTATTTGGCTCTCCCCCATACCAAGTCCTGCGCGTGAATGGGTAGCACCACTTGTTGCTAGGGTGGTGGTGGTGGCGGAAAATGCTAGAGCATAGTGTCCATTGCCGTAGAGACTGTCTGTATTACAATCGTGGCAATATTTTTTGGATTAATTATGAGTGGGTATGGTGATGGATCTGGGTGTGACTATGTCTCTTGCTAAGCCATTTCCTCTGCATCCTCTATGGTGACTAGTCTTGGTGTACGGTGCCTACCGTTTACCATCTGAAAGAAAACATTGTTCGTATTAGTAATAGATCTTAAAGAGTACAACGATTCCTAATTTTAGACACTACATATTAAATAACGCAATGCATAACGTAATGAACGCAACGCAGGTACTAAGGATGACAGAACCTGGATGCACTGATACTAACTGTAACAACCCCTATTTTTCACGTAAAGGTTGGCCAGACACAATAGGAAGAAGACGGGGATTGTCTAACAATCTATATCATATTCAACATCAAAAGCATAATAACCATAATACAATTGAAAATTTAAAAAAAATGCACAATAAGCCGTTTAAATAATACCTAATAATAAATAAGTTCGACACCCAACTAGTTAAAACATCCAATATAAATATAACTGAACTCTGAAAGACTAAATAAGAAACTTTGGTCTTATGCCCATACAATCTCTGAAATAATAGAAATGACTGGAAAGGAAATTATAACCTAAACTAGATTTAACTGAACTGGAATGACTAATAAGCAAGTATGACCTCAAGTCTGATCTTTTGTCAGCCCGATTGTCTCTCTCAAAGCAAACCTGGGTATTTAGATCAGTGACCTAGCGTTGCAAGAATTAACTTACAAAATTAAAATGCAATTATGCAGTTAATTCACATTCTTCACTGCCCATCGGTACACGCATGTAGTGAGTATCTCGCCCCTCATCTAAGTGCAACACTATACGCATAACAACGCAAGTCTTAATTATAAAGTCCTATAATTACCAAAATAATATAATATTCAAAGCGTCTAGAGCAATTCATACACAAAAAGTTAATCATCTACACATGTGCTTCTAGTTCTAAGAGTAAACCCCCACAATAATTGATGATACTAGAAACAACACCACCCTTCAAGGAGTTCGTAAGCTCGATTCAGTGTTAACAATGGCAGTACATGGGTAAGGATATACATAAGAGGGAGGTGAGGAGAAGAGGATGAACACAGTCATATAAGTGGTTCATCCTATCAGGCCTACGTCCACTGTGAAGGTGTGTGGTTAATATCGCTGTATGAGGGCTCTATTGGCCATGAATACAAAGCTCTCAAACTTTCTCACTCTACTGTGTATTTAGACAGAGTTTTAGCTAAGGTTCTTAATTTTGGATCCTTATACAAGTAGGATAAGGCATGTATATATAGTGTGTGGGGGTGTAATGCACCCCCTATGCATGCAATGAGCATGTGTATGCTGATCTAGCCAAGATGATGAAGACGCCTGTCACTATCACATGTAGAGAATGATGATGAAATATTCCCCCACATGAGGGGATTGATTTGTTATAACTGATTGTGTACACGTGTTCCCAACCATACATATGCTAATAAAAGCTCGGCTATCTACAATTGGTCTTAACCTCGATCTCGAAGAGGACGAGGTTGGTGTGGTCAAGAAATTTCTTGATCATTGGTGACCTTGGCTCAGTGGAAGAGCCGAGGTAAGGTAGGTGGAGATGTAACATCGGCCTGGGATGAGGTAATGGTGGGTAGCAGGAACATCGGCTGATTCCAAGCCAAGGCTGGTTATGATGATGGAGTAGTCCTTGCAACCTCGTCTTGCACCCAACCGAGGTTGCCATCCTTAGACGACCTGATGAATAACTACCCCTGCGAATCATGAAGACCTCACCTACTATCTGAACGTGAGGTAACTAGTAACATTGGCCATGGCCGACCTTGCTTAGGATGAGATCGCTAGCTGCCAATCTACGGTCGTTCTAACCTCGGCCATATCCTTGACCGAGGTTGATGTCTCTGAGCCAATGGGGTACATTTACAGTATATCAATCACCCCTAACCCTTAGTCACCTATGTGATCAGGTGCCTAAGGGGTATGTTTGTTCGAGGTTGGATTTCCTTTGGTGTTAATACCTTTTTGACAAGTGTCAGCTATTGAATTAGCTAGCGTGCCAGGAAAGCTCAATGATGTCAGTTGTCCTTTGGGATCCCAAGGCAATGATGGGCCTTGGGATCCGTGTGATAGGTTTTGAGGGTTTTACCCCTTTTATTTCTCTTTCTTCCACACTTCTTCATTCTCTCGCCAGAATTTTCTTTGCTCTCTCTCTCTACAAAAGCTTGGTTAAGGTGCATTTGGTGTCTTTTTCTTGCAAACCTCTCTCTTTCTTCTTCACACGTTCTCTCAGGTATCATCTATCACCCATTCTTCTCCATTTGTTGCATTTTTCTGCCTTTTTCTTCCATTTATTTCATTTTTCGGCAAGTTTATGTGTTTTTCGATGGGTTTATGCATTTTTTGGTGAGCCTGAGAGGTTTTCAGTGAACAGTTCTTTAATCGTTCTTATTTAAAAACCCTGTTTGATCCTTAGTCAAATTGCCAATCCTTTTTATTTAGGATTTAGAGTCACGAGTGTAGGGTCTTACATATATGATCAGTCCCCTTTATCAACTCTTAAGGAAATTCCCCTCTCTTAGGGAGAAGACCTTAGATAAAATTAGGCAAATAGAAAGAGCCCAAGAGGAAGCTCGTAGGGCAGAGGCATTCCCCCTCAGACCTATCTTTCCACCCCATCTGAAGGTCATATACCCTGAGCCAGTCAAACTAGTTAAGTCAGCAGAGGTTCCAGTTGAATATACTCCCATGTCTGAGTCTAAGTCGTCCACCTCAGACCCTATGTCTGTGGACTCCTTTCAAGAGTCCACGGACTTCTCCATTCAGCAGGATCAGGTCCCTGATCAGGCAGAGGTTTCTAGTCGGGCCTCATCTCACAAGAGTTCAAGCACATTGCACTCTTCTTCTGACGTTGAAATTGTAATACCTAGCGTGGCTATTCCCCCAATCCTTAAAGCCATTCCCCTGTCGATCGTCACAGGAGCTGAGTTCGCTCAGAGGTTCCCAAGTGGTGCCCCATCGTCTGCTTAGGCCAACGTTAAACCGGATGATGATGGTGGTACTAAAAGAGATGTTGACACCTCTGAGGCGGTCGAGATAGAGAGCACTGTCAGTAAGGTCGACCTTCTAGCCTTCATACATTTACACTCTATAAGCCCCTCCATAAAAATCAGGAGACCTCTGAGGGAGGAGAGGGCTTTCAGTGACCGAGATGGTGAGATCTACTTGTATGAGCAGATGTTCAAGTTAGGCTTTCATCTTCTATTCATCCCATCATCAGGACTATATTGTCCTACATCAACCTGGCTCCTTCCCAGTTGTCACCCAATGCCTGGAAGGTGATAATTGGAGCTATTGTCTTATGGAGGGCAGTCCATCATTCAAACCTTCTCGTCCAAGTCTTCACAGGGTGCTACGTCCCTTCATCTGCCAGGAATCATCCGAGATATTACCATTTTTGGCTAGGAAATCAAATAAAAAGATGTTTCAAGTTACCCAAACCTCGAACCATAATTGGAAGCCACACTACTTCTTTGCGTCAGGGCAATGGGAGTTTGGTTCCGGTGCCCCCTCTTCCTCCTTAGAGTCGAGAATACCCTGAGATGGGGAAAGGTGACAATGGCCGCTAGTGCCGACCCTGGGCTAAGCCAAAATAATCTTCAGAAGGTCAAAGACCTTCAGGATCAGGGGGAGAATGGTCTTCTAGTCAAGTACGAGCATTTGATGACTCCTACTATCTCTTTGAAACTGGCCTTGGGGGGAGTCCTTTGATCGAGCCCGTAAGTTACTTTATTATTTCAATAAGTTATACCTCTGTATTTGTTTATCTCTGATTTTCTAACTCAGACCTTTCTTTTTTACAGAGCGTCCAAAAGGGATCTCCAATGAACTCTGGGAGTTGGCAACCCCTAGTCTCACGAAGGTTGTGAAAAAAGTAGGTTTGAATGCACCTCCTCCACCTCCAACTACCTCAAGGGCTGAGTCATCCAAGTAGAGGAAACCTGCCGACCCTACCTATGAGGATCAGAGGCAAAAGAGGAAAAACCAAAAGGGGGATCGTTTTATCCCCATTTCTTCTAAGGACGCACTGATTGCTCGCTTGGAGCAACTGAAGATTGGTGATAGTCTCATCGGCCATAGTCTGAAAGCCCTGGATGCCATCGATGATGCCATGACCGACTCTGATAAGAGCTTCTATCTCTCTCTAGATAGGCCTCTATTGGATGAGTTCTCTCTCCATTGCTCTATCCAAGTAAGACCTTGAACCTTGGATTTTGCTGCTGAATTATATTCAAGTGTAACATCACTTTTGAACTATACAGAATCTTAAACTGACATCTCTGCACATGCTCTACAGGGTCTCCTCACGATGCACCATTTTGTTAACTAGACTTTGGGGAAACTTCCTCTGATTGAGAAGGGCCAAGAGGCCGAGAAGACTGAGGCTGCTTTAAATGCTGAAGTGGAGCATCTAAAGGCCTCTTTGGGGAAGTCTGAGGCTGAAGTGAAGAGGTTAAAAAAAGGCTTGAACAAGCTGAGGAAGGATCATAGCACTGCCTTGAAGACTCAGGCTGAATCCCTTTAACATAAGGTCGATGTGGCTGTGAAGGTTACCTTGGATGATGCCTCCGAGAAGATCTTGGAGGAGTACAAGGTCTCTGATGAGTTTGTCAGCTTTGGCTTCAAATACGTGGAAAGGGTTGTAAAGGCCACTAGCAAATGGGTTGCTATGAAGGAGAAGAAATCAGGGAGCCTTTCATCCTCTGACTTTATTGGCCTGGGTTATGCCTATCCTTGGTTTTCTCAGGCCTTGTAATAGGTAGAGGAGCAGGGAGGTGTGGTACCTATCGAGACTGCCCCCAAGATGACACCAGGACTGAAGATGTTGGCGCTCAAGACGATGGGGTGGAAGTAACTACCCTCGGTCAGGGAGATGGAGGCATGGCAACGAACCCTGAGGCTGCAAACACTTGACTATTTCATGAAGCTTTTTTCAACTTTAATTTTTATGAAGAACTGTAACCTCTGATGACAAACTCTGTTACCCTGTATTTTGTAACTCTCAATTTTAGTCTATATCAACCTCTGAGAATGGCTTTATTTCTTCAATTGCTGAATGTTTATTGAATGGTTCTGTATATCTGAAGTTTCAATATAATTGTCTAAGGTCTGAGGTCATCTAAGCATGATGTCTGACCTCAGGCCTTGTCACCAAATTATGATGTTACAAGGTCTGAGGTCATTAACTTAAGATGTTATCCCCATAATATATTCACTAAATTAATGATGTCAAGGTCTGAGGTCATCAACTAAGATGTTATCCTCATAAATTTTTCACCAAATTAATGATGTCTAAGGTCTGAGGTCATCCAAGTATGATGTCTTACCTCAGACCTTATCACCAAATTATGATGTTATAGGGTCTGAGGTCATCAACTAAGATGTTATCACCATAAATAATTTTCACCAAATTAATGATGTCTAAGGTTTGAGATCATCCAAGTATGATGTCTTACCTCAGACATTGTCACCAAATTATGATGTTATAAGGTCCGAGGTCATCAACTAAGATGTTATCCTCATAAATGTTTCACCAAATTAATGATGTTAAGGTCTGAGGTCATCAACTAAGATGTTATCCTCATAATTTTTCCCCAAATTAATGATGTCTAAGGTCTGAGGTCATCCAAGTATGATGTCTTACCTTAGACCTTATCACCAAATTATGATGTTATAAGGTCTGAGGTCATCAACTAAGATGTTATCCCCATAAATAATTTTTAGCAAATTATTGATGTCTAAGGTCTGAGGTCATCCAAGTATGATGTCTTACCTTAGACCTTGTCACCAAATTATGATGTTATAAGGTCTGAGGTCATCAACTAAGATGTTATCCTCATAATTAATTTTCACCAAATTAATGATGTCTAAGGTCTGAGGTCATCCAAGTATGATGTCTTACCTCAGACCTTGTCACCAAATTATGATGTTATAGGGTCTGAGATCATCAACTAAGATGTTATCCCCATAAATAATTTTCACCAAATTAATGATGTCTAAGGTCTGACGTCATCCAAGCATGATGTCTTACCTCAGACCTTGTCACCAAATTATGATATTATAAGGTCTGAGGTCATCAACTAAGATGTTATCCTCGTAATTTTTCACCAAATTAATGATGTCTAAGGTCTGAGGTCATCCAAGTATGATGTCTTACCTCAGACCTTGTCACCAAATTATAATGTTATAAGGTCCGAGTTCATCAAGTAAGATGTTATCCCCATAAATATTTTTTCACCAAATTAATGATGTCTAAGGTCTGTGGTCATCCAAGTATGATGTCTTACCTCGGACCATGTCACCAAATTATGATGTTATAAGGTCTGAGGTCATCAACTAAGATGTTATCCCCATACATTCTAACACGAGCATGATGAACCAAGAATTAACGCAGGAACTGATCTTCTCATTAATAATCTCTTCATAAGATGATGCATTTACATGAAAACCCTTGCAACATTATATGTAATTCTTTTTTAGATGATCAGCATTCCAAGGATTGGAGAAAGGTTCCCCTTTAAGGTTTTCTAGCCTGTAGGTCTCGGGTACAACCTCCTCAATTACTTTGTAAGGACCGTGCCAATTTGGGTGAAGCTTGATTGCCTCCTTCAACGTCTTCTTTACTACTAGGTTTCCGACTATTATGGGTCTTGATTTTACCCTTTGATTCTAGAATTTTGCTGTTCTCTGCTGGTAAGCTGCTTGCCCGATTTTTGCATCTTCCCTTCTCTCTTCAATCAGATCTAGGTCGAGTTTTCTCTACTCCCCATTCTTCTCAGGGTCATAGGTCTGAACCCTATGAGTAGGGAGTCATATTTTTGTTAGTATGACAGTCTCTGAGCCATGTGCAAGAATAAATGGGGTTTCCCCCGTCGGTGTCCTTGTCGTTATTCTGTGGGCCCATAACACAACATAAACCTCTTCAGTCCATCTTCCCTTAGCTTATTCTAACCTCTTCTTGATTCCATCGAGGATTGTTATGTTTGTGACCTCGATCTAACCGTTTACCTGAGGTCGGCCAGGAGGAGAGAAAAACTTCTTTATCCCAACTCTTTTGCAATATTTCTCTAAGGAAGAATTTTTGAACTGGGTTCCGTTGTCCGAGATGAGGGTGTTTGGGAGGCCATGCCTGCATATGATGTTCTTCCAAATAAATTGGAAGGTCTTCTGCTCTGTAATTGTTAACATTGGCTCTGCCTCTACCCACTTGGAGAAGTAATCAATGGAGACTATCAGAAATCGGTAATTATTTGCAGCCCTTAGCAGGGGACCCACTAAGTTAATTCCCCATACTACGAATGGCCAAGGGGAACTGATTGACGTGATAGTCTGATGAGGTTGATGGGGAATAATGGAGAGTCTCTCACATTTATCGCACCTCTTCACGTAAGCTGCAACATCTTTGGCCAAGGTCGGCCACCAGTATCCTTGCGTAATAATCCTCTTGGCTAAAGGTCTTCCTCCTATATGACTGGAGCAAGAACCCTTGTGTACCTCTTGTAGGACGCGGGTAACTTCTGTGGGGTGAACACATCTGAGGAGAGGTAATAGAAATCCCTTCTTATATAGGACGTCTCCTATTATGGAGAATTTTGCAGCTCTGTACCTTAGTTTCCTCCTTTCTAGCTTTGACTCCGGTAACTTTCCCTTTCTGATGTATCTGATAAGGGGATCCATCCATGAGTCCCCTAGGTTCAAATTGAGGCAAGGGTTACTGACCTCTTCTTCTTCAATGGTCGCCTTGGGCAAGATCTCAATTGGGACTATCCTTCTGATACCTGTCCTTATTGTCAAAGCTAACCTTGCTAATGCATCTGTGTGGCTGTTATTTTGCTGAGGTATTCTCTTCATCTTTAACTCTTCGAAACCTTCGATTATCGTTCTCACCCTCTTCAGGTATTTGGCCAACCTTTCGTCCTTGGCCTCATAAACCCCCAATACTTGGTTAACCACTAACCTCGAGTCGATATGAATCAGGAGTCGTCTTACAGTAAGGGCATTTTCCAATGAGAGACCTGCTATCATGGCCTCGTATTTTGACTCATTGTTTGATGCCTTGAAGTTAAACCTTAGGGCATATTCAACATTGGTACCATCCGGAGCTGAAAGAATTAGCCCTACACCGCTTCCACTGGCGTAAGAAGACCCGTCAACAAAGAGGTTTCGAATGTCTTTATCTGATGAGAAGCCCCCTTCTGAAATAATTCCTTGCTTGAAGAGGTACCGGTCTTCCTCATTCTCATCTATTCCTTTTCTGGATCTCTTGAACACAACCTCTTTTGGATCACGAAAGACATTGCTGTTTGACCCTTCTGCAGTCTCTAGGTCTTTCTCAACCTCGGCCTCTTCCCATGTTAACTCAGCAACGAAATCTTCAAGTGCCTGCCCTTTGATGGACACCCTGGGCTGATAAGTAAGGTCATACTATCCCAACTCAATGGCCTATATCATCAATCAACCTGACTTCTCAGGCTTGTGGAGAACCTATCTTAGTGGGGAGTCGGTGAGGATGATAATGGAATGGGCTTGGAAGTAAGGCTTCATCTTCCTAGAAGCATGTATCAGGGCGTAGGCTAACTTTCCCATTTGAGGATAATTTTCTTCATACCCTTGAAGGGCTTTACTATTGAAGTATACAGGCCTTTGTATCCCAATGTCTTCCCGTACTAGGGCCACACTTATAGCTGATTCAGAGACTGCTAGATAAACATACAACTTCTCTCCTACTATGGGCCGAGATAAGAGTAAGGGAGATCTGAGGTAGGACTTGAGTTGATTAAAAGAAACGTTACTCTCTTTGTCTTATTCGAAGGCCTTTCTGAGCACCTTGAAGAACGGAAGACACTTGTTTGTTGCTCTAGAAATAAATTTGTTGAGTGCAGCTACTCTTCCAGTGAGCCTCTGAACGTCCTTGATACTCCTTGGTGTCTTCATGTCGATCAAAGCCTTAATTTTCTCAGGGTTCGCCTTTATTCCCCTTTGATTGACAATGAATTCAAGAAATTTCCCAACACCTACTGTTGTCAATTTATAAAATACCGCAAGTGCACGGGCTATTATAGAATAGCGAGTGTAAGTACGGGTCGAACCCACGAGGATTTGTCAATTTTAATTATTAAAAGAATTGCAACTGTCCAACTAGATCTAATGGGGTAGAGAATAATTATAAATTATACAAAATAAAAGCAAGTACGGTAAATGAGAGTAACGCAAGAGATTTGTAAGCAATTAGGAAATAATTAGGATTCGGGGTCCATTTATCACGTAACTAATATTGCACACTAATTTAATGTTGCCATTCCCTTTTTATAACTCAAATTAAACCGACTCTCGTCGTGTTTAATTCGGAAAATATGACGGTTATGATCAAAATATTTTTAACGTCTCTAATAGACGGCTAAAATCCCTATTCCCTTAGAAAATACAAGTTTTAAAATTCGCAAATGTATTTAAGCATGGACTATCAAAACAATCAAAGTGCAAGCATAATCCATCAAAAATTACTATTTTTAAATCTCAAAACTTGATTTGACAAAACAATCTTGAAGGTTCTAAAACACACTCTCGTGTCGCTTTAAAATGAATACCGAATCTTTAATAACAATTAAAACAAGTAGGGAATAAAAAACGATAAAATTAACATGACAATATTAGTTAACTATGATAAACTTCACCCTACTCCTAATATAAGAATCAAGCTACCATAATGAAAGAGAAATTTCAAGAATGAGTAGAGATCTTCATTAATAAACCAAACTTACAAATAGTTCTCTCACAACAATCTTGAATCCTCTATAAAAAATGATAAAAACTTGGCCCTCAAATTGATTACAATCACTCAAAGTTGCTCCCCGAAATCCTCCACGAAAGTCCTCTCTAATTGTCTCCGAAATTATGATCCCAAGGGTCCTTTTTATAGGACAAGTGGTGAGGTATTTGAGTTGTGGCGGGACTCTTTCTGATTGGCCGAATAGTGTTGGTAGCTATCTCTCCACCTCTTTAATCTTTGGATCGTGATAAGGGACGGAATTTCCCCCCACTCGAAAACTCTTATATTTTCTTGTTGAACACGCATGCCGAGTTTCCGACTTTTTTTGCGATTTCACAAGTGTAAAAACAGCATTTTTTCGAACGACCGTAAAAATCAGCTTTTTCGCGCCTTTTTTGAATTGATCATCAATTTGCACCAAATTTCATCATTATCTACAAAAATTTCACTAGGCAACTTCTTTCACAAATTAGCACAAGAATATTATAAAATTATCGAAGTGCCCATTTTTTATTTAAAATCACCATTTTCAATATGAATTCAATCATTCTTGCATTTTTTCCTCTTTTTAACAAAATAGTCCTAAGAACTTATTAAATACACTAAAATGGGACTAACAAAGTATAAATTTGGGTATAAAATATACAAAATAATGCACTCATCACCTACCCCGAATACACACTTCGGTGGGTTGAAATTCATTCCGTACAAGTCCATGGTATCGAAGGTCTTTTCTAGGTCTGCCACATGTGTGCAGGCCTTTAAGCTCTTCGTGAACATATCGTCTACATACACCTCCATAGTCTTGCCTATTTGGTCTTAAAATAACTTATTCACAAGACGTTGATACGTTGCCCCCGTATTTTTCAGGACGAAGGGCATAACCTTGTAGCAGTAGGTCCCTTTGTCAGTGATGAAGGCTGTCTTCTCTGAGTCTTCAGAATTCATGATGATCTGATTGTAACCTGAGTACGCATCTATGAAACTCATGATCTCGTGCCCTTTAGTGCCATCTACCATCTGATCTATCAGAGGTAAGGGTTAGTTGTCTTTCGAGCAAGACTTGTTCAGGTCAGTAAAATCTATACTCATTCTCCATTTCCCGTTGGCTTTGGAAACAATTACCGCATTTGATAGCCATTACGGATATATAACATCCCTGATAAACTCAGCCTCTTCTAAATTTTTGACCTCTTCTCGGATGACATCGTACTTCTCTCTTGGGTAAACTCTTCGTCTTTGTTTGATTGGCCTAGCATCCTTAGTCACATTGAGTTTGTGATATATAACCTCAGGGTTGATACCAGGAATGTCCGCATGACTCCAAGTGAAGACATTCTGCCTCTTCCTCAATAAGTTTATCAGCTCTTCCTTGATTTTTGCTTTCAAGGCTTTGCCGACCTGGACGATTTTTTACGATTCATCCTCATTGAGGACGATGGATTCTACCTCTTCCGCGGCCTCCCCTATCTCCAACTTTGTTTTATATCTAGGGTCAAGTGTATTAATGTTATAAGTGGTAGTTGCTCTCTTATGGGCCTCTCTCTCTTCAGTCGAGTTGAAGTATGAAAAGGGTTGTAATTCGTTCCCGGTTTTACATATTCTATTTGTAATTAAAACCAAACAAAACTTGTAATTTCCTTTTAAAACTTAATCTATATGAGGAAGCGTACAAACGGTGATGCGATGATGTGATGGTTCAACTCAAATACTAAAATGCCAAATTTTAATTAACCATAAACAAAAGTGAATAATTAACTTAAACAAACAAACATATTAATTTTCACTTAAACCGATTAAGTCCAATTAAATAAATCCAAGTCCTAGAATTTTGCCTAAGTGATGATTTTCATATTTCAACAAAGTTAGGCCAAACCAAATTATAGCACGAGACTTGAATTAAACAATTTTTACCCAAAAATTAATTAAAGTCCGAATTAAATAGAGTGTGATAATTAAACCGAATTTTATCTTGAATTAATCCTAAGCATGCATTCTAAATTATGGTGCAAGATAAAATTAAACAATGTCACACTACGCCGCGATGTACGAGGAAAAACCCAAGACGGGAAAAAAACCTCGGACGGCCCTAGCCACAAGTCCACTAGATACGGAATTACAAATACAAGACAAAAGACTTACATCCTTGACTCGAACACTCTCAAGCCTTGTTTCTCCTTCTTGTAGACACCTCTTCCTAGCGAACAACCATGGAGCTCCACCGCGATCTCGGAATCCACCGATAGGACTTTAACCGGTCACCGTCACCCAAGCTTGGAGCCTTTCTCCAAGTGAGTAAAGTCGCCACAAAACGTCTTCTTCTTTGTTATGGGATGTAGAAGCAAACCCGGTGCCAAAACAAACTCCAAACAATTGATATTTATTTAGGATAACTTGGATAAAGACTTAATTGGGTGTAAACACTAGAGTGGTATATGAATTTTTTCTTTGAAAAACAACACTCAAAACTTGAACATTTTCCTAAACTATTTTTGCTCTCAAAACCTCTCTAGGAGATAAACTTGGTTGGAAAAGTTCTGAAAATGTTGGTTTGGAAAATGTCATTCCCGCACATTATTAAGTTTGAAAAAGTTGGTTAAAAAACAAGTGGGGAAATGGGTGCAAAACTGCCAAAAAACTGTTCCCGCCTGGCATTCTCGTTCGAACGACATTTCGTTCGAACGAACTCTCGTTCGAACGAGATATCTAACGAGCCACCAGTTTGGACTCGTTAGAATCTCGTTTGAAATCTCGTTAGAATGACCAAACTCGTTCGAACGACGGACCAGTTCTGACTCGTTGGCAAACTTGTTCGAACGAAACCTCGTTAGAACGAAAAACTCGTTCGAACAACATTTCGAACGACTTCCAGAATTTTTTTCTAAAATTCTTTTTTTGGCCCAGAAACTTTATATACTTTATTTAAAGTTCTAATTAAATTTTTCAGAAGGTAAAACATGGTTTTTATTAAACCTAACACCCAATAAACATTGTTCCAAGCTCCTATATAAATATAATTGCATTCATACCTTGGGAGCATAGAACCATAGTTGATGACGTAGAAACGAGGCACGCAAACCGGCATTTTGATGAAGCTTTATATTCTTTGCCGCTACGTCTTCAACAAACACTTCATAGGCTTGAGAGTATTACAATAAAACACTAACCTATGAATAAATGTTTTTGTCCGGAATTGAGCCAACACAATACATGGACTCAATTAGAAATTTGTGTCCTTACAAAGTAGCATTCTCGTGCTATGGTCTGGTCACCCTGCACTTCCCCTACCCCATAGGGGGTTGGGAATTTTAGCATCTGTTTGACCGTCGATGGCACGGACTCAAACTCTTTAAGGCCTACTCTTCCTATAATGAGATTATAGGACGAGAAGACGTTTTTGTCCATAATAAAAAAATTAATCTTCCGGGTTAACCTTTTAGGCCACTCATCGCCCATTCGTACGTCCATCTCATACATGCCCAATGGATGGACCTTTTCACTGCTGAAGCCCATTAACGAATGATGATAGGGTACCAGCCTAGCTCTGCTAAGGCCTAGGCTTTTGAAGCAGGTCCATAACATCACATCTGCTAAACTTCTTCCATCTACGAGAATTCTCTGCACCTCACATCTATGAACTCTTGGTGTTATTACCAAAGGGTAATCATATGGAGCTAGGATTCCTTTGAAGTCGAGTCAGGAGAACCCGACTATGAGAGTGTTCATGTCCACTTTCTTTCTCTTCTTCGTTGTCTCAGAAGACGTCAGATTTACCGCTTCAAGTTTGGCCACTGACTTGGCCTCTGCCACATGAGCTTTTCGGTCAGCCACTTTAGAACCACCCCCTGCGAGTCCTCCGCATATGGTTTTAACACCAAATGAGATCATACCAACCCTCTTCACGGGGGTGTTGTCATCTTTTAGAGGGAGGAGGATCGTCTTCATCATCACCATTTGAGTCATCATCTCTTCTTGCTTGGGAATCGTCACGACATCTGTCATTTCTCTTCTTTTTAGGGTCATCTCTTCCCCTTTTGGGAGGCTTTCCATCAATATACTTCCTCAACTTTCTCGACTTCAACACTTTTTCTATCTCATCCTTTAAGGATAAGAACTTGTCTGTTTGTAAGGACACAAATTTCCAATTGAGTCCTTTGTAGTTTTGGCTCAATTCCGGACAAAAACATTTGAGTCATAGGATAGAGTTCTAGTTTATCCATTCAAGCCTATGCCGTGTTTGTTGAAGATGTAGCAGCCAAGATATTAAAGCTTCATCTAATGCCGTGTGTGTTGTGCCTCGTTTCTACGTCATCAACATGGTTCCATTGATCCTAAGGTATGAATGCATTTTTAATATATATATATATATAGGATCTGGGAACATTATTTATTGGGTGTATGTTAGAAATTTATTTTGGGTGTTAGAATTTTTTGTAAACTTTTTTGAATTCATAATTCTAAATATTTCGTTCTCGGACACCTTTCAGTAGAAAAATCATATCAAATCCAAAAACAATCAGAACGATACGAAACTGGCAGCCACGCGTTCGTATCGAAATTATCTAGAACCATGGCCTGAGATCTCGTTAGATAGGTCGTTCGACCGACCTCGTTCGAACGAGTTTTCAAACGAGATTTTTTTTCTTTTTGTCTCTTCATTAGAAGTCTTGTTCGAACGAGATTTCTAACGAAAAAATAGCGGGAACAGTTTTAAGCCAGTTTTTTCCATTACTTTTCCCCACTTCCTTTTTGACATACTTCTTAAGTGCGGGAACTAACTTTTTGAAGACAACTTTTTCACATTTTCAAGAGTCATTAGAGCAAAATACTTTGAAGAAAAAGTTCCTTTTTATGTGTTAAGTTTTATGGAGTAAATTCCTTTCAAAACACATATACACCCATATGTTTGTCTATATCCAAGTTTCTACATATATATATATATATATATATATATATATATATATATTGCTTGGAGTGTTTGGCACCGGTTTTCTCTACACCATTGAAGAAGAGAGTTTGAGTTTTTTTTCAACTCATAAATGAGAATAACTTTGTTTGATGTGACGTTCCCACTCGAAGAAAGGCTTCATTGAGGGTTGACGGTTGTCCAAAAGTCTCATTGGTGGATTCTAAGATTCCGGTGGAGTTTCAGGGTTGTCGACTAGGCGGACGTGTTTACAGGAAGACGCGTCAAGGCTTGAAGGGAGTCGAGTTGACGAAGTAAGTCATTTGTCTTGTAATTGTAAAACCGTACTTAGTGGACTTAAGGCTAGGGCCGTCCGAGGTTTTTCCCATTTGGGTTTTCCTCGTACATCCGGCGTAGTGCGATTGATATTTATTTTATCTTGCTATATCACTTAGATTCATGCTTAGGACTAAAAGATAAAATTAGGTCAAAATCACAATCTATTTAATTTGGTGCAAATTTAATGTTTGGGTATGTTCAATTTAATTCAGGTGAAAAATTACTTTATCTTGATAGCATGCAAGTTTAACTTGAATTGGATTAATGGGTGTTTAAGTCGAAATGAAAATTGTGTGTGTACTTTAATTTCACTTTTAGTTTAGTTTTATTTTTTTCATAAGTTGGTTTGTTATATTTAAGAAAAGAAAATTTTAAATAACTTTCGAAAAATTAAAATTTGAACCATTTCATTATATTTGCATTTAAAAATTGGGGGCTTCCGCACTTTCAAAATGGTATCAGAGCCAAAAATGATAAATTACTTCGTTAAGATCTTTTAAATATTTTTCGCTGAAATGGAATTTTCCCCATTTTCTAAATTTCCTATTTTCGATGGTTCTAACTACGCGTATTGGAAAGCGCGAATGAAATCAGCACTAAAATCTATCGACGAGAGAGTTTGGATGTCTGTTATTAACGGGTGGTCCCCACCTACTCATTCAGTAGATAATGAGCGTGTTCCCAAACCGGTCGATAGATGGAGTGAGGGTGAATTTAAACTTTCTAATTTTAATTCCCGAGGTTTAAATGCCTTGTTTAGCGCTGTCACAGCGGATGAATTCCGACGCATTATGACATGTGAGACCGCTAAAGAAGCTTGGGATATTTTACAACTCACCCACGAAGGTACTAGTGTCGTTAAAGCTTCGAAACTCCAAAACCTCACCACTCAATTTGAAACTATCAAAATGAACAAAAAAGAAAGTGTTGATGAATTTTATGCTTGACTTTCCGATATTGTTAATTCATCTTTTAACTTGGGAGAGAAAATACCCGACAACCGAGTAGTAAAGAAAATTTTAAGGTTCCTTCCTGATAGATTTATTCCAAAAGTGACCGTTTTAAAGTTTTTACCAACTTTAGCCTCTATGAAATTAGAAGAGCTCGTAGGTGATTTACAAACCTATGAACTAGACATGTTTTCCTCTAAAAACAAAAAGAAAATTGAAAAGGTAATTGCTTTAAAAGCCAGAAAAGAGGTCAAAAAAGTAGTAGAGAGCGAGAGTGATAGTGACTCAGAAGACATGACTTTGTTTGCTCGGAAATTTAGAAAATTTCTTAAATTTAACAAAGATAAATTTAAAAATGACTTTAATAAATTTGAAACTTCTAAGTATGACAAAATCGAGAAGATCCCTAAACCTATCAATGAACAATTAAATAGGGACGAGTCAAATAGGTGTTTTGGTTATGAGGGTTATGGCCATAGGGCTTTTGAGTGCCCCACTAAACTAAGGAAAGAGGGTAAGCGACCCATTTCATATAATGCGACCCTTAGTGATAGTGATAAGGAAGAGGGACCCGATTCCCCCACTAAGCCCAACTTTGTGGCTTTTATGGCTAGTCATGTGAGTTATAGTAAGAACTCGTCGATTGATGAAATTTTAACACATGACACTTCCGAGGTCAAAGTTTTTGATTCCCTTATTTTTGATGATAGTGAGAGTGGAGAAGAAATAGAGAGTGAAAATGAAGAAGAGGTTAATGTGAGTGAGCTTCAAAATGCTTTTCAAGAACTTTATAAAGAATCTATTAAATTGAAAAGAGATAATTTGAAGTTAGAAGCTAGTTTGAAAGAACGTGTCAAAATCGTTAATAATAGTATGCTGGTTGAAGACCTTAGGACACGAGAGAAAGCTCTTCTAGAGAAGCTTGAATATATAGAAGGCGAGAGAGATAGCCTTAGGGGTTTAATGGAGTCCTTGAAAAAGGAGCTTCTCGCTTTTGAAGAGCGAAATGTTTTATTAGAGTCTAAAATTTTAGAATTGCAAAATAAATTAAAAGACTCTAGTAATGTCAAATTTGATTTGGAATGTCGTTCAGAAAAATTAGATAAAATCATAGGAACGGTCCAAATTAGAAATGACATGTGTGGTTTAGGCTTCAATACTTGTAATAAATCTACTCATAAAGCCAAGACCAACATTTTAGGAGAATCTACTAGGAAAGCATTTAGAGATCACTCCTTAGGTAAATCTTTTCGACATGTTTTTACTTGTACACATTGTGGTCGAAAAGGTCATCTTAAGAAATTTTTTTTGATCTTAAACGAATTCTTAGAAAATCCAACGTAATGCAATCAATGTATTTAGAACTCCTACACCCCAAGACAATCTTTGCTCATTAATCTGGGTTAGGAAATCCGACTTGGTTGCCTTGCAAAATAGGGTTTTTTTATTCTCATTTACTATCACATGCTTCCTCCCTTGCTAAATCTAAAGGATAAATGCGTTAGTTGTTTGCATACTTTAGCTTTTGTACTTCATGCTATATTCACTTGCTAAATGTATGCTTGTTTAATCATTTTCTAGTCTATGCACCATGATTATCACATGCTAGAATTATGATTTTTGTTTATCTTTTGTATTACATATCCTTCATTTTGTTTGCATTAAATGAAAAATACAAAAATAATTTTTGTTTATCATTTTGATTTTATCTCTTGGTAATTTAAACTTAATGAAAAATTCAAATGATTTTTGTTTGACTTTTGAGTATATATTATTTATTTTTGGTTAAAATTTTCAAAAACTCAAAAAGATTTTATTTTGTGTGTAGTTTAGTTTGACACACTTTATGTGGCATACACTTGTGTTTGAATCCCTCCTTTAACGCTCCCACGCGGCTAGAACTTTTGGTTTAGATTGTCAATCCTTAAAATGTTCTTTACCATATTTTTTATGGAGAAGTTGAATTTTGTGTTGGTCAAATGGATTCTATTTTTATATGCCTCTATTCACACATGCACGAGCTCTTTTGAAATTTTAACCTCATATGTATATTTGAGCTATGTGAGGTGTTCTCCTACCAATCTTGTCATCTACATATTTGTGACTTAGGAGGACTAGTGCATGTCAAAATGCGTTGCATGTGAGTTTTGTGTGAAAAATGAAAACATGATAAATAAAAATGTGCATGGGGAAGGGCTCCGAAAGGACTAAGTGATCCTTTGCGATTGTAAGCCATCATTTTGAATGGACCTAAAAGAAATAAGTGGTCCAAAGGCCTAAAAATAGAAAATACGGCATTAACAAGAAAAATAATTTGCCAAGGCCTATGTTTGATTGATATATTCATTCAAATTTAATATAAATGCATATTGAGGGAGATTGGATGGTATATCAACAGTTTGCCTAATGTCCGTTTATCCTAGTTGCGTATTTCATGTCATGACTCTTTTGGTTTGTAGAATCATCAATATGCTAGGCTTGTATGAATTGTGTATGTTTGTTCATTGAGTTCAATTTATATTGTCACATGAGGTTATATTCAAATGTGATGAAGTTTTCAATCAATTGAGAACTCCGTGAACATGTTTTAAGTGATTGGGTCTAAATTTAATCGTTACTAGTTCACACCCCAACACTTCCATTTACATATGGCATATTTTTGCCATACGAGTGTGAAAGACTCCTATTATATTTAGTGTGTGTCATTTGTGTGTTTATATGTACTTGAGTCTCTTTGATATATATTATGTATACATATATTTGATATTTTTGTTTAGTCTTTGCTTTGATTTCTAATCCATATATGCTTTAATTCATACTTGGTATCCATCTTATTGCATTCTTTGTTGATATCACGTGCTTAATAATTTATATATCATATTGGCATCATTTTATTGCATCCTAGTTGGTATCCGATGTTATTGTTTGGATTAGTTGAACTTTTGTTGCCCATATGCTTTAACGTTCTCATCACTATATGCAAAATTATATGTTTTAGGTTGTTATCGTTGGCTTAGTTTAGAGGGTTTATATGCTTTATTTGGGGGAGATAAGTTACTGTTTTGATTCTTTAGCCTTTGTCTATTCCTGAACAAAAAGGGGGAGAATGATAGGGGAGAAATGGTATCTAATCCTATTATTATCGTATCTTAGTTTGGGGGAGATTTATCTTAGGGGGAGACGTCTTTCTAAGTAGGTCATTTGTTTTATAAAGGGGAGAATTAATTTTGGGGGAGTAATTATTTAATTGCATTTAATATTTTGATATTACCTATGCGTTTGATAGTTTTCTTTACATTTAATATTTTGATATTACCTATGCGTTTGATAGTTTGCTTAAGTGTACAGGAATACTTCAAAATGGCAATATTCAACATCGGCAAAGATATTAATCCTTGGGTTGTTTGAGTCAAGCATTGTATTTTTATTTTGGGTGGGACATTATTTTTGAGTCTAGTGAGCTTGACGACCCTTTAGGATTTTTGTTTAGTTTTTGTCCCGGAATAGCCAAAGGGGGATATTTGTAAGGACAAAAATTTCCAATTGAGTCCTTTTTAGTTTTGGCTCAATTCCGGACAAAAACATTTGAGTCATAGGATAGAGTTCAAGTTTATCCATTCAAGCCTATGACGTGTTTGTTGAAGACATAGCAACCAAGATATTAAAGCTTCATCTAATGCCATGTGTGTTGTGCCTCGTTTCTACATCATCAACATGGTTCCATTGATCCTAAGGTACGAATGCATTTTTAATATATATATATAGGAGCTTGGAACATTTCATAATTCATAATTCTAAACATTTCATAATTCATAATTCTAAACATTTCATTCTCGGACACCTTTCAGTAGAAAAATCATATCAAATCCAAAAAAAAATCAGAATGATACGAAACTGGAGGTCACTCTTTCGTATCGAAATTATCTAGAACCATGGCCACGCGTTCGTTCGAACGAGTTTTCAAACGAGAATTTTTTTCTTTTTGTCTCTTGGTTAGAAGTCTCGTTCGAACGAGATTTCTAACGAAAAAATAGCGGGAACAATTTTAAGCCAATTTTTTCCACTTTTCCACTACTTTGCCCCACTTACTTTTTGACATACTTCTTAAGTGCGGGAAGTAACTTTTTGAAGACAACTTTTTCACATTTTCAAGAGTCATTAGAGCAAAATACTTTGAAGAAAAAGTTCCTTTTTATGTGTTAAGTTTTATTGAGTAAATTCCTTTCAAAACACATATACATCCATATGTTTGTCTATATCCATGTTTCGACGTATATATATTGCTTGGAGTGTTTGGAACCGGTTTTCTCTACACCATTGAAGAAGAGAGTTTGAGTTTTCTTTTTAACTCATAAATGAGAAGATCTTTGTTTGATGTGACATTCCCACTCGAAGAAAGGCTTCATTGAGGGTTGACGATTGTCCAAAAGTCTCACTTCATTGAGGGTTGACGGTTGTCCAAAAGTCTCATTGGTGGATTCCAAGATTCCGGTGGAGTTTCGGGGTTGTCGACTAGGCGGAGGTGTTTACAAGAAGACGCGTCAAGGCTTGAAGGGAGTCGAGTCGAGGAAGTAATTTATCTGTCTTGTAATTGTAAAACCGTACTTAGTGGACTTAAGGCTAGGGACGTCCGAGGTTTTTCCCATTTGGGTTTTCCTCGTACATCCGGCGTAGTGCGATTGATATTTATTTTATCTTGCTATATCACTTAGATGCATGCTTAGGACTAAAAGATAAAATTAGTTCAAAATCACAATCTATTTAATTTGGTGCAAATTTAATGGTCGGGTATGTTTAGTTAATCAATTCAAGTCATTTAATTTAACTTGATAAAATTAGTTTGGCCTAACTTGATAAAATTGCATAATATGACTTAGGCAAATTCTCTAGGACTTGGATTGAATTAATTTTGTTTAAGTAAAATTTAAATTAGTGTGTGCGTTTTAATTTAATTTCACTTGGTTTAATTTTAATTTTGAATTAAATTAAAATTTGGTGTTTTTGTTGAACCATCACTTTACGCTTCCGCATCTCTCAACAAGGAAATTGATTTTAAAGGATAAGATTTTTTAAAATTGGGGTCCACTTCACTTTCACTGTTACATGGCCATGGTCTTGGTGGAATTCGAACCATAAGTTCTGGTTTCTCTTATGTGGAGGAGCTTTCAGTTTCTCTGTCCATCTTAGGGACCAATCATTCTTGATCTCATTGAGGATGTGTTCGCACCTTACAGTAAGAGGGGTATAACGTGCAAACTTGTCATCAATTGACCTCTTCTTTCCATCCTTCTTTCTTTGGAACTTTTCGCTGCTACCACCATTATCATCCTCGTATTTTGAAGCCATGGCCTTTTCATCATTCATGAACCTGCCCACAGTTGCCAAAAACTCTGCCATGGACTTGGGAGGGTCTTCTGCAAGTTTCTATAACAACTTCCCTTTATGAAGACCTCTTATAAGGGCGGTCATGGCTATATTCTCTTCGTAATCTTCAACCTCAAGTTTTTCTTTGTTGAACCTGGCGATGTAATCTCTTAGGCTCTCGTGATTGCCTTGATTGCATACAACAGATGGGTGGTCTTATTTTGAGGTCTTACCCCATAACAGAAATTATGAATGAATCAGTCAGCCTTGATGAGGTTCCCCAGTCGCAACACAACATCGGATGTTGACCTCTTCCTGGTCTCTACCACGTCCTATGTGGGGTTGGCCTTGATGAGGTCGAAGTTACCCCTCTTCCCTTTGAGATCCGGTTGCACTTCTCAACCTGGACAACCTCTGTCTTAGGTCGTTTACTAGGCCGAGCCTTTTAAAGTCCAACCCTCTGCTTAATCGATCGAAAGCTAACCCTCTTTGTTAGGCTTCTTCACCCCTTCAGCCTTCACAACCTCGGCTCTGCTGGATAGGACATACTATGTTATTTAAAACCTCATACGGCTCCCAACAACCTTCTGTAGCATCTTCTGCCTCCAAATCATCATACATATCCTCAGGTAAAGGGTGTCCTTGACTCCGCAGATGCAAACGTTTAGGGTCAGCAACGTCCCTCCTTCACTGAGGTGCTAGTTGGTCTTTTCGCGGTGCCTGGGGTGGTCCCCTGGCATCAGGATGAGGCTGAGCAGCTGTCGGAGTAATCATCTCCGGTGAGACCCCAGGTGGTCTCATCATATTTTGACTGAGTTGTGCGAATTGCTCCTTCATCGCTTGTTGCATTGCAGCCAAAGACTTCAAGGCTGTGGCCACTTCTGCCATTTTGGACTGAGGTGGTGCCTAGCTGGAACTAGGTCTTCTAGCACCAGGCGGCGAAATAGGTGGCGGTAATTCCAGTGTCATGTGTTAACACTAAAGAACTTGTGTAGTTGATGAGCTTAATACCTTAAAGGACCTCTTTCAATGGTGAAACAGCTCCATGTAAAGGGTGAGGCCTGGTTCACCACTAGAGTCTCCGGCGAGGTTAAGTAAAAAATGAGGAAGAGATATCTTCTTGTTCCCATAGACGGTGCCAAAATGATGATGCTAGAAACAACACCACCCTTCAGGAGTTCGTAAGCTCAATTCAGTGTTAACAATGGAAGTACATGGGTAAGGATATACAAAAGAGGGAGGTGAGGAGAAGAGGATGAACACAGTCATATAAGTGGTTCAGCCTATCAGGCCTACGTCCACTGTGAAGGTGTGTGGTTAATATCACTGTATGAGGGCTCTAATGGCCATGAATACAAAGCTCTCAAGCTTTCTCACTCTACTGTGTATTTGGACAGAGTTTTATCTAAGGTTCTTAATTTTGGATCCTTATCCAAGTAGGAGAATGCATGTATATATAGTGTGTGGGGAGTGTAATGCACCCCCTATGCATGCAATGGGCATGTGTGTGTTGATCTAGCCAATCTGATGAAGACACCTGTCACTGTCACATGTAGAGAATGATGATGAAATATTCCCCCACGTGAGGGGATTTATTTGTTATAACTGATTGTGTACACGTGTTCCCAACCATACATATGTTAATAAAAGCTCGGCCATCTATGATTGGTCTCAACATCGGCCAGGAAGAGGACTAGGTTGGTGTGGTCGGGCAACTGCTTGATCAGTGGTGACCTTGGCTCAGTGGGAGAGCCTAGGTAAGGCAGGTGGAGCTGTAACGTCGGCTTGGGCCGAGGTAATGGTGGAGTAGCAGGAACGTCGGTTGATTCCCTGCTAAGACTGGTTACGATGATAGAGTAGTCCTTGCAACCTCGGCATGCACCCAGCCGAGGTTACCAGCCTTGGATGACCTGATGAATAACTACCCCCGCAGATCATGAAGACCTCACCTACTGTCTGAACGTGAGGTAACTAGTAACGTCGTCCATGGCCGACCTTGCTTAGGACGAGACCGCTGGTTGCCAATCTACGACCGTTCTAACCTCGGCCATCTCCTTGGCCGAGGTTGATGCCTCTGAGCCGATGGGGTACATTTAGGGTATACCAATAATACCCACAAGAAATAACATACCATCCATTATGCATATTACATAGTGTTGGGTTTATTATTAGTTGTCTACATAATTAGACTACTGGGATTTAATCTCATTTAATTTATATAATTATATACGTCCTTACATTTATATGGCATATAAAGGCATCTACATTTAGTGTCCCATTCGTGCTCTATCGGTAAGTTCGGAGGAGTCCCTCATCTAAATGGACATCACAAAACACACACAAGCGAGGCGGTCCCTACGTAGTACACCATTGCATGGTCCATACCCCTGATAGTAATAATGGACACCAATATCTACACCTACCTCCTCATAAGTGGCACTGTCACATAGGACCTAAAATAATGACCCACATAATACCTAGTCTACCTGTGCTGATGCGTGCTACGATCCCAAGACGGGGGCAACTCCAACGGAAAGCCCATCCATGAACACTGTAATGTTCACAAAAATAAATAAATACATATTTTTATCACACAATTTATATAGGTAATTAACCCTATAATTATCTCAAATAAGTCTCATTAATATCCCGATAATATCCTTACTTTAATAATTAACTATCTAATTAATTTCTCTTTCCTCCAAATAGTAATTAGTGACACAAAACTATTTTTAATTAATTATCCGCTCACTTGGATGACTTCCCACATACTCTCATAAGTTCGTAAAAATCACCCGAATATTTTCCTGGTCCCAACCTAACCCAAGCACAGAGATCAAATTGGTTCACCACCGGGGATGAATCGATTCACCCTGAGATCGACTCGATTAACCCCGGAGGCCTAATCGGTTGTCATACTAGCTGTAGCCCATAACTTCTACAATTCTTAATAAGGGATTCATGCTCCCTGAACCCAATTTCTTCTAATGTCTTACCTGTTCACATTTTCAAGAACATATATTCCTGATGATCTAATAACACCGTTTAGATTGTTAATTAACCAAATTAACATAAGAACCTGCTCCTAAAATCCCCCAAAATTAACCCAATCTTAAATTTTATCTAACCCAATCATTATGGTCATATTTCCTATCTAATCATTATAAGATATCAAGGGTTCAATACATGAATCATAATCATCAATTCATCACTCTTACAATATGACTTCTAAGGTTCAATTCCCAATTAACACGATACTCAATTTTTGGTCTTGTCACCAATTAGTTGAATCCTTAATGAGAGAGTTGCGTGTGCGTTCAAATTAAGAAATTATATAAAAACACCGTTTAACCCAAACAAACCCTAAACATGCAACTAGGTGTGATTGAAACAAGATGAGATCATGCAAAAGTTATTCAAGCACACACAATTGAGGAAAAATCCTCCAAAGGGGCAAAACCATTTATTTTCATTATAATATTATAACTGTACAGTTTCGTATTACAATGAAAATACAAGTGACTAAGAATTACCCTCAGGTGTCGGATTCTGTAGTCGGTGGCTGGAGATATCACTTTCCAGTAGGGCAGCAAAGAAGAAGAAGAGCGGTCTTCTTCACAAGGGTTGAACAACAAAGGTTTGTGTTCTAGGGTTACCAAAAGTGATTCACAAATGTATGAGAGGTTGTGTGAATCAAACTATGAGTTTTGAACTCATAAAGGTGAAGACTTTAGAGTTTATGAACTCTTAAAATCGTGTGAATAAGTCTTGTGAAACCACTTCCCGTAGTGGATTTATAAAAGAAACTTTTTGCCTAAAAAATCTAAACACGATCTGTTCGAAGTTATCCCAGGCGGATCGGTTCGGGTCTGAGGCGGATCGGTCCGGGCAGGCGGACCGGTTCTTTTTATATTTGGCTTCTTCGGTTTGCCGTCGGTCCGGGGTGTACTGAATTTCAGCAGGCGGATCGGTTCTTTTTCTCTGGGCGGATCGATTCGGCTCACCAGAAAGAAGATTCCTTCCTCTTTTGTTATTCGGATCCTTCGACGTAGATAAGTTCTTGAATATCTTCAATGGTGTAACGTCGTATGACATAACACATTGATAATGGACAAAAATGTCCTTACAAATCTCCCCCTATGTCTATGTCGGTACATACATAAAAACAAACATTCGAATTATCAACCAACTAAAATGTCTATACAAATCTACCCTTCCATGAACCCAAAACTGGAAAGATACAAATGAATAAGACATCAAAGTTTGCTCTTCGAATCTTCAGGAATCTCAATGCTTTTCTCATCAGGGTGTGCAGGGTGTGCAAAAGAGATCATTAATGAAGTGCCTACACACATGAGACAAAGAAAATACCAAGTGACATATCGAGTTTGAATGAGATAAATAGAGATACCAATTTAAGATGAAAGCATACGTTATCAAATCTCAAAAACTCAAAACTCCCCCATAATATGATAATTCTTTCTCCCCTCTTTTTATGATGTTCCCAAATAGACAAATGAGAGAAATAATGCAAACAAGTAATGACGGGGTGTCACAAGGAAATACACAACTATTTTTGAATTTTTCAAAATTTTTAAACAAAATCACACCATGAATGAACACAAAGTAACCAAGTCGATGATAGCGTTAATGAATGGGTGTGATCAATATTCGATAGGAAGATCAATGCATACAAACATGACATATGTGCACGATGAATATTGGATATTCCTAGAGAATGAAATCAAATGCTTCCTTTGGTGTAAAAGAATGACAATATAAGACATTGACTTAATTCAAATCAATAAATCAAAGCTCAAAGTGATTTCCACACCAATATCGTCCAAAATGTTTTTATGATTTTTCAGGACTTTCAAGGAAGTGCAAACCCGTTTAAAGATTCTCCAACCAAACTCCCTCAGATATATATTTTGAAGAGAGGTATTCTAAATTCTCAAACTTTGGAGAATTGATGGTGAAACCTTAATGGCCCATAATTGGCATGAATTTCTTTTTATTGCCTTTAAATTTTTTCGGGCTCTTTTAACCACTTTGGACCTCGGATATTAAAAACTCCTCCATTTTTAGGTCCTTTTAAAAGGTGGCTTTTGATCAAAGGATAGATAATTACCTTTCGCAGCCCCTCCCCGTTTTACAAATAAACACACAGTCTCACCAAACGATTTTCACATGCATTCCAATCTTGTCAAGTTTATCGCATATTGTACATTCTATAGACAGAATTGAGATGGAAACACTCAAGCCAATATATGATAGACAAGTGCAATAATCAAATAAATCCATGCATGTGTGAAATAAAGGAAATAGGAGTCAAACATGTAGGAAGATATCACTAATTACACCTCAAAGACTCCATACAATGTAAAGCACGTGGATGAAATGATGTAGCGTCTCAAATCTCTATCAAACAGTCACATGGATAAATGGAATGAAGTTGTGACTTGGCTATCTTAAATGCTCATCTATAAAAGGTGCATAAAAAATACAAAAATCTTTTTGGGCTTTTCTAAAAAAATTTTATATACAAAAACAAAAATCTTTTTGGATTTTTTCAAAAGACTAAAGAAATAACTGTACAACAGAACAATGATACATATAAAACAAACTAGCAATAGGAAGCTAATGATATGAACATGAAAAAGCATCCTATTCTAGACATCGACCAACCCCTCAGTCAACTGTGCAAATCCCCAAAGACTTCCTAAGACTCTCAAATCTAAGGGAATCTAAAGGTTTCGTGAAAATATCAGCTAACTGAAGGTCGGTAGGAACAAAACTCAGGGATATGAATTTTTCCTCAACTAGCTGTCGTATAAAGTGCTCGCATATCTTGATGTGCTTTGTACGCGAATATTGGACTGGATTGCGGGATATGTGTATAGCGCTCGTGTTATCACAGGAAATGGTCATGATGTTCTGTGAAATCCCATAGTCCTCCACCATTGGCTTCATCCATAAGAGTTTCACGCAACAACTCCCGGCGGGTATGTACTCAGCCTCCACAGTGGACAAAGAGATGGAATTTTGCTTCTTGCTCAGCCAGGAGGCAAGAGCAAAACCAAAATAGAAACACCCACCAGAAGTTCTCCTACAACCATCTACATCTCCGGCCCAATCGGTATCTGAGTAGGTGAACAAACGATCATCAGTATTAAAAGAATACCAAATACCGTATGAGAGAATCCCACTCACGTATTTGATAATACGTTTTAGAGCGAGCAAGTGTGACTCTTTCGGAGATGCCTGATATCGCGCATAGGCTCCAACATTAAAGGCTATGTCGGGACGACTAGCAGTCAGATAGAGAAGACTGCCTATCATACTCCGATGCAAGGTTTGCTTTACGTCCTTGCCTGAAGTGTCCTTACTAAGCTTAGTAGAAGTACTCGTAAGTGTACGTGCATGCTTAGCGGAGTCTAAACCAAATTTCTTCACTAGGTCTCTAGCATACTTGGATTGGGAGATGAACATCCCATCCTCTAGCTGACGAACCTGGAGACCGAGGAAGAAAGTAAGCTCACCTACCATGCTTATCTCAAACTCACTTTTCATCTCCTCCTCAAAGTGGTGAGCATTCTGGAAGCATGTGTATCCAAAGACTATGTCATCCACATAGACCTGGGCAACCAAAATAGCACCGTCATCTCTCCTGACGAACAACATCATATCTACTCCCCCTCTCTTGAATCCATGAGCTAAGAGATAGGAAGCAAGCCTCTCGTACCAAGCACGGGGTGCTTGCTTCAAACCATACAAGGCTTTCCTCAGATAATAAACATGCTCAGGGTCCTTAGGGTCTTCAAACCCTTTTGGTTGTTCCACATAAACCTCCTCCTGTAGAATGCCATTCAGAAATGCACTCTTGACATCCATCTAATATAACTTGAAGCGCAGATGACATTCGATGGTGAGTAGTAGACGGACGGATTCAAGCCTCGCAAAAGGAGCAAATGTCTCCCCAAAGTCTACACCCTCTATCTGTGTGTTGCCTTGAGCGACGAACCTAGCCTTGTTTCGGATTATGGTAGCATTTTCATCCATTTTATTCTTAACAATCCACCGGGTACCTATCACATTAGTCTCACTAGGTCGAGAGACTAGTTCCCAGACATTATTCTTTTTAAACTGAAGTAACTCATCCTGCATAGCAGATATCCAGTGTTCATCCTTGAGTGCTTCTTTATGATTCTTGGGCTCGACTTTAGACGTGTAGCAGAGATGGCTAACAATGTTCTCTAGTTGAGCACAAGTCTTGAACCGTAGAGTAGGATCGCCAAAAATGACAGAAGGGTCATGACTCTTGCAAACCCAAGCAGGTGTGTCCCCTAGCATAGGAGTAGGGTCTACAGAGTGTGAGAGAGGAACATGTAAATCACTGTCAGAACAATCCTCATCCCCACACTGAAGGTTAGGATTAATAGATATCGGAGGTTCGTCATCTTGCACGGTGACGTTCATTGACTCCATAACCTTAGAGATCTTCAAGTTAAAACCCGGTATGCTCTACTATTCGATGAATAGCCTAACAATATTCCCTCGTCGCTTCGGGAGTCAAACTTTCCTAATTTCTCTCTATCCCGTAGGATGTAACATTTACTCCCAAAAACACGAAAATATGCCAGGTTGGGCTTCTTGCCAGTCCACAACTCATAAGGTGTCTGAAGTGTGTGTGGATGCAGATAAACCCTATTCATCATATGGCATGCAGTAGACACTACCTCTGCCCAAAATCTCCTAGAAAATTTATGACCTAGAAGCATAGATCTAGCCATCTCCTGGATCGTCCTATTCTTTCTCTCAGCAATCCCATTTTGTTGAGGTGTCTTCACAGCAGAAAACTCATGTTTGATCCCAAGGCTATCACAATACAAATCTACCTTTGCTTCCTTAAATTCTGTGTCGTTGTCACTACGGATCCTATTAATAGTGACTCCATGTTGATTTTGCAGGACATGGCACTTGGTCGTTAAAAATTCTACAGCATCAGATTTCTCTCTCAGAAAACCTACAATGGAGTACCTGGATAAATCGTCTACCATCACGAGGATATACCTCTTAACACCCAAACTCTCAGTACGAGTAGGACCCATAGGATCCATGTGAATAAACTCAAGAACACAAGAAGTGGTAATGGAATGCAACTTCCTATGAGGGATACGTATTTGTTTTCCCAACTGACAGGGTCCACAAACCGTCGAAGTTGACTTTCCAAGAGATGGTAAGCCACGTACTAGGTCCTTTTTAGCTAAGCGAGTGAGATCTTTAATATTTACGTGACCTATATGTTGGTGCCACAGATCCATAGGAGTGATCGTGGCACTGTTGCAGACAAGTGAGGAAGTAGACACAGTACCAAATCAATTATCCTCAGTCCTCACCCCTTGCATTAAGAGTTTACCGACTTGATTGTAGACATTACATGCGTCCCGGTTAAACTTTACTACAAAGTCAGTGTCGCACAGCTGGCTAATGCTGAGAAGGTTTACTTTTAAACCTTTGACGTACAACACATTCTCTAGCTTAGGAAGTCCTGGTAACTCTACAATACCTCGTCCTACAATTCTAGACTTGCTCCCATCTCCAAAGGTGACTATACCATCCTTATAATCCTCAAGGTGGGTAAAAAAAGAGACATCACCTGTCATGTGTCTGGAGCATCCACTATCAAAATATCACTGTGAGGTGTTATGTGATTTGAGAGCAACATGAACAACAAGGGCTTTCTTATCTTTCTTAGGAACCCATGAAGTGGTAACCTTTTGTTTACCCTTGTTATTGTTGGTTTTAGCCGGAATGTGAGAAGCATTTACACACGGTAATGACATTCGTCGTAATTCCTCCATCAAACTCTGTGATGTGGCGGCTAACAACTCAACACGCTCTCTCAGACTAGAAAACTCATCAGTATGACGTGGTGGAGCAGTAGTACGTCGTGTCCGACCCATGCTATAAAAAAACTCCCTGAGGTGGCTTTTTCTTTTGCAATAAGTACAAAAGAACACAGTCAAAGGCGGACCTTGGTTTGCTTTTCTTAGTCGAACTCTCCTTCGAGGTTTTTGACGATGGCCATAAGGATTCGTAGTAAACTTAAGAACTGGTCCAGGTGTAATTTGGGAGGAGGATGCACTATCATAACCAATTCCCTGCCTATCACCAAAACCTAAAGCGGGGCCGAGGAACATCTTTCCCGTTTTCTCCGATCTCTCCTCGATTAGAACCTTGACTTCCCGTTCTTTCTCAAGATCATGAGTCAGCTGGGCGATAAGGTCTTCAAGTTTCTTCCGAGTCTCCATGGAGGAATGGAGCTCACTCGTAAGACTAGCCACTTGTTTAGTCAAGTCCCCTCTTTCTTTATAAAAAGTACTCTCTCTCTCTCTCTCTAAACAAACTCTCTTTCTCAACACAGGCATATTCTCTCTCTCTCAGGGCGGTGCAGGTGGAGGACTCTCTCTCTCTCACTTTTCTTAAATCTTCCTCTAAGACGGTGATCTTAAGAACTAATGCTTTGTTACGCTTTTTAGTTTTAAACTACTCAGAATACAACTCAGCGTAGGCGCGTTGAATATCACTCTCACTCTCACTTGAGTCATTCTCCCCCTCACTCACATCGATCTCACTGTCGAGGTGTCCTTGTGAAGCATCATCCTTATCGTCGTGAGGAGAACTAGGAGTGCTTACATGACTGGCCATGAATGCGGTGAAGTTGCACTCATGCGGTGACTCTTCTCCTGAATCTACCGTCTCGACCTCGCTGTCGTCGCTAAGAGTAATATTAAGGATAACTTTCCCTTTCTCTCTATTCAGACGAGTGGGACACTCAAAGGCTCTATGACCCCTACCGTCGCACTCAAAGCATCTATCACTTTACTTTTTAGGAGGATTTTTGGAATCTTTTTCATTTTTCTTTTCAAACTTATTTTTCTCAAATTTCCTTTTATCTTTAAAATTGCCATTTTTCTTAAATTTGAGAATTCTTTTGAAATTTTTTGCAAAAAGAGCCAAATCATCTAAATCAAAATCACAATCAGAATCTGACGTGTCAGTCTCTCTCTTTCTAGATGACTCTACCCTCTTTCTAGAATACCCCTCACTTTTTCTCTCTTGGGCATTTAGTGCAATTCCCTTATCTTTAGACTTAGCAGTTAGGGAACATATCAATTTCATATGTTTGCAAATATCCTACAAGTTCTTCCAATTTTAGTGTATTTAAATTACCCATAGAATTTAGCACAGTGACTTTAGGGATAAAACGCTTAGGCAAAGAACGAAGAATCTTTTTGACAACTCTAACATTTGGAATATGTTCACCAAGATTAAATCTAGTATTAACAATGTCAGAAAGTCTAGCATAAAAATCATCAAAACATTCAGTTTCATGCATGGTGATGGTTTCAAATTGAGTTCTCAAATTTTGCAATTTAGACTCTTTCACAGCATTAGTTCCTTCATGGGTGAGTTGTAAAACATCCCATGCCTCTTTTGACGTGGAGCACGTCATGATACGTCGGAACTCATCAGGAGTGATAGATCCGGAAATAGCACTCAAGCCTTTAGAATTAAAAGAAGACCATTTAAATTCATCTTCAGTCCAACAAGTGACAGGTTTTAAATTGGTCACGTTTTCAACAGTGACGGAGGGAGGTGTCCACTCTCTTTCAATAAGAATCCAAACACGTTCATCTATTGCTTTCAAAGCAGACCTCATGTGGGCTTTTCAATATGCATAATTTGTCCTGTCAAAAACTGGCATTTTATTATATGATTTCTCCATAATAAACACACTCGTTTTCAAAAATCAATTTTTCAGAAAATTGATGTCTTAGAAAAATTTTGCGAAAAATTAGGAATACGCAATAAAATGGCGTAACCTGCTCTGATATCAATTTGAGAGAGTTGTGCATGCGTTCAAATTAAGAAATTATATATTAAACACCGTTTAACCCAAACGAACCCTAAACATGCAAGTAGGTGTGATTGAAACAAGATGAGATCATGCAAAAGTTATTCAAGCACACACAATTGAGGAAAAATCCCCCAAAGGGGCAAAATCATTTATTTTCATTATAATATTGTAACTGTACAATTTCGGATTACAATGAAAATACAAGTGACTAAGAATTACCCTCAGGTGTCGGATTTTATAGTCGACGGCTGGAGATATCCCTTTCCATTAGGGAAGCAAAGAGGAAGAAGAGCAGTCTTCTTCACAAGGGTTGAACATCAAAGGTTTGTGTTCTAGGGTTACCAAAAGTGATTCACAAATGTATGAGAGGTTGTGTGAATCAAACTATGAGTTTTGAACTCATAAAGGTGAAGACTTTTGAGTTTATGAACTCTTAAAATCGTGTGAATAAGTCTTGTGAAACCACTTCCCGTTGTGGATTTATAAAAGAAACTCTTTGCCTAAAAAATCTGAACACGATCTGTTTGAAGTTATCCCAGGCGGATCGGTCCGGGTCTGAGTCGGATCGGTCCGGGTAGGCAGACCGGTTCTTTTTATATTTGGATTATTCGGTTTGCAGTCGGTCTGGGGTGTACTGGATTTTAGTAGGCGGATTGGTCCAGTATAGGGGCTTACCGGTCTGCAGGCGGATTGGTTCTTTTTCTCTGGGCGGACCGGTCTAGCTCACTAAAAAGAAGATTCCTTCCTCTTTTGTTATTCAGATCCTTTGACGTAGAAAAGTTCTTGAATATCTTCAATGGTGTAACGGCGTATGACAAAACACATTGATAATGGACAAAAATGTCCTTACACTTAAACATCAAAATTCCAGATTTATTCTCAAAATTGATAAAGTTCTTTCCAATTATACATATCCTCATTTTTTCTAATTAACCATGAATTCATTATGATAAATACATAGATGAATTGAGAAGAAAATTGAAAATTGATTAAGCAAGAAAATTCCCGCCTTAAACTGTTGATTGGGATCTCCTCCTCTTAGATCCTTGCTCTTTCTCCCTTCTCTACCCTTAGTAACCTCTCCAATGGGTGTGTGGTTGCTAAGGCTGTATTGTGGTGGATGAGAATAATTTCCCAAGTTGCTAATTACCCTATTTTAGTTACTAATACCGAGTTACAGATAAATCTCCACCTTTAGGCTCTCAAATAATCTCGAAACCATACCTGGATTTGCCCAATAACTCCTTTAATGGTATACCTATGCCCCATGCATAATTTAGAAGTCTAAAACACCTAAACGAATCCCCAGATCATACCAGGACGTGCCCAAACTATATCTACCCAAATTACACACTTTAATTATGTTGAAGCACCACACCACAATAATTTAATTAGTATGCAATTTATTTTCTACGAGTAAACATAACATGCATAAATGAATCCTATAAACATGAATTTACAACTAATCAATTTATTCACGAATTTAATTAATTCAATTCTTCCAAATTAATTTAAATTCGACTGATTTAATTTATCATGAAAAGCGTGGGACATTATATGAGTAGTGCACTAGGGTGAAGTCCCGTCACCTTGCCTACATTAATGATATTCGGCGCTCGGAGCAGCAATGAGGAGCTAGCTCATTTGGAGTAGGTTCCGGGGATACAGATACGCGAGATGGCCTCCCTCCATATGGGAGTTGATTTGGGACTACTGATATTTCTATTGTACTGTTTTACTATGTACATATCTTACTGGATTTCTATATTGTGGATTCTTTGCACTCGCACTATTATTGGCCACACAGTTATATTTGATGTGTATGGACATATATTAACATGAAGTAGTGTATGGATGTTCTTTATTTATGGTTATTTATTTCCTACACTACATCTCCATTCATTATTTATTGTTTATGCTTATATATATTATCTATCACTTCTGGATGTCTGTCACTATCTTTTGTTATCACTTCATATTATCATGCTTATTTGATACTTATGTTCCCACTATGACATGATTTCTCTCACATTCTATGGATATACATTGCACCTATATTTCTATATTTATTCATTTCTATGAGACTTTGATGTAGAATATTCTCTATCCCTCACTCTTTTTCTTGTTCGAACAAAAAGGGGGAGAGAGTTATTGGGCATAGGATGAGTTTTTACTATGATATTTAATTCTTTTGATTCTTCCATTCATCATAGGCATTTTATTTTATGTGTGTAGGTTTTCACATTAATGAGATTCAGATTAAACTACACAACAGAACACTGATTTGCTGAGTAGGTGTTGGGTTATCCATGTCTATTGTAAATTTTGGGGTTTTAGGGAAAAAAATGGGTGGCTTGACGGCCTGGCTTAGCATTTTTTTACCATGTCTCCTATTTTATCTCGGAATAGACAATGGTGGAGATTTGTAAAGGAAAATTTCCAACTGAGTCTTATGTATATATTGGCTTATTCCGTTGGTCAAAACACATATGTTATAGGAATGTCAATCAAATGTTACTCAATCCTATGAACCGAGACAAGCAAATATACTATACCAGATTCAATCTGTTTGAACATACTTTAACATTATCGAGATCAAAAGATATGATTATGTTTTTATGAACGATTATATTAATAATATAATTGGATTTTTTTCAGGCATTTTCCTATTTGAAAAATGGATTGAAAATAAAGTTTTTATTATTGAGTCGTTATAACAAGATCATATCTCATTCTAATGAGATGAAAATATCGTTTGTTCTGTCGAGATCTAAATGTCGTTAGAAAATACTTCGAACGACATTCCAATGAGAAATCTCTGTTTGTAATTTTCACCCTCGTTGGAAGCTCATTGGAAGAGTGTTCAAACGATATTGCCATTTCGTTTGAATAATTTATGCTCTCGTTCGAACGAGATGTATAATGTCGCTTGAACGACCTTGATGTCATTTGAACAAACGACTCAATTTAAAAAAAATGATTTCTACTTGATCAAAACGACCTTTCTCATAAAAATTAGGTTTCCATCCATTTGAGAAAAGTCTTTTGACAACATAAATGATTTTCAACCTCCATCTTGCTATTTTCTTCAAAACCAATATATCCAATTACAAGATTTAGTTTCTATATCATCTTTCAAGAATAAACCCATATACCTTATCATATATACTTCCTCGTGGTGGATTCCACATAAGAGGGTGATAACTCTAAGAAAGATGGTTCCTAGAGATGTTATGAGTGTGAGGGTCACGGTTCTAGATCATTTAAATGTCCTACTAATCTTAAGAGACAGATCTAGAATAAATCTATTTTCAATGCCACTCTGAATAATAGTGATGTCAAATCTAATGATTCAAGTGAGAGCTTTCCTCCTGGACGCAACTTTACTACATTCACTACTAGTCATGCCAGTTAATCTGGTGCCTTATTCTAATGATGACAACTATCTACGTGAAGGTATTAGCTCTAGTTATAATTCCTCCTAAGACAGTGTAAATGATGATGGTTTTAGTGATGAAGATGGTGATGAAGGTGATATCCAAGATTCCTATTATGAGCTATACATTGAGTCCATGAAAATTCAAAAGAGGAATAAAAAATGAACTATCAAGGTGTTAATTCTTGGAAATGAGTTAATTGCCCTAAAAGAGATTGAGTCATTAGTGAGTCAACTAAAGGCAGTTAAAGTTTCTTTATCTGAGAAAATTAGTTTGGTGGAAGAAGAGAGAGATGACTTGACGACCAAAGTCATAAGGTTGTTTGATGATCTTCGTGATTCTTTGGAAGTTCGTGAGAAGATTCAAGACGATATTATCACTGTCAAGAAATATCTAGAGGCTTCTCATGAGGTCGAAGTCACTCTTGAGTACAATTCCTAGAGAATGGGGAAGTTATTTCTCGGATCAGTCCTTGCGTATAAGGAAAATGGCTATTAAGATAAAAAGGGCATAGGTTATGAGTAGGGTAAATCTTCCAAGTCTAAATCTGAGTCCATTGCCAAGTTTGTCTCTGTATCAAACACTCATAAATCTAATACACCAAAAGGGAACCCTCTAAAGCAAATTTATAAGATGATACCCATTCAACCATATGTTTGTACCTACTGTAAAAGAATAGGACATATAAGAGATTTTTGCTACAAGCTTGAAACGGATTCTCATTCTCGTACTCCCGCACCCCACTATAGCCACCTGGCTAGCTTGAGAACCCTCTAAAGGGTTAATGGAAGAATTCCAAATATTGTAATCTCCTCATGGGAACTCATGCAAAACGAAAGCTAGTAACAACAATAGAAAGAGAAAAAGGAAGACAACACACCCGCGGTATATTTATACTTAGGCTTCGAAAGAAAATAGCTCTAAATCTCTTATTTTCCATGTTGATATAAAGCCTCAAAATACATCCAAATGGTATTTTGATAATGGTTGATCTCGACATATGACACGTGACAAATCACTTTTTACTAAACTTAAGGATCACAAGGAAGGTAAAGTCACCTTTGTTGTTGGGAATCAGTCTAGCATTTTTGGACGGGGCAACATTGAGATATCTGGATTGCCAAAGTTAAAATTTTTTCTTTATATTGATGGTTTGGAAGAGAAACTAATAATCATTTGTCAATTATGTGAAGAAAACCTTGCGGTTAAGTTTAACCAATCAGAGTGTTGTGGCTACAACGATTTCGATAGTATTATTTTACAAGCTATGAAGACATCTCATAACTGTTACGGTATCATTATAAAATCCTCATTTTTTTGCCATAGTGATAAGTCCCCCTATAGATCTTTAGGAGTAACGACTAGGTGACATGAACTATAGGGATCTTTATTGTCTTGTGAGGAAAGACCTAGTCTGGGGTGTACCATTTCTAGGGAAACCTTCTTATTTAGTTTGTGTCCCATGATAACATGGAAAGAAAATTAAAAGAACACATAAGAAGTTAATACTATTACCACCTCTAGTTTAGTAGAATTGATACACATGGACCATATGGTTCCAATGTGCACAGAAAGTCTAGGTAGTGAACGGTATATCCTAGTGATGGTGGATCATTTTTTGCGGTATTCTATCGTGGGATTCCGTAGAAAAAAATGATGATATTGATTTCCTTACTACTAAATGTCGTGTTTTGTAAAATCAACATAGTGTCACTATTAATCGAATTATAAGTGATAATGGCACGAAGTTCATCAATTCTGGAGGTAGAGATTTTTGTGAAAATTAGGCATCAAACATGAATTATTAGCATTACGCAGACCTCAACAGAGCAATATTATTGAGTGAAAGAATAGGACCATTTAAGATATGGTCAAGTCTATGCTAATTATTTGAAAGGTGCCTAGATGTTTTTGGCCTAAGGCGGTGAACGCCTCTTATCACACGGTGAACCGGGTTTACGTTTGTCAACACAACTAAAATGCCAAATGAATTGTGGAGGTGGAAAAAGCTTAACCTATCTTATTTTTATGTCTTCGAGAATCTTTGCTATATACTTCTGGATAGGGAGGACTTAGGAAAGTTCGACTCTAGGAGTGATGAAGGGATATTCTTAGGTTATTCATCATGTAGTCGGGCTTATAGGGTTTACAACCTTAAAAGCTCCAAGATCATGGAATTAATATCATTATTAAAGATGATTTACTTGCAACATTTATCGATGATCTTTCTTGTGAGAATGATGACCCCCGAGTGATGATCCCATGAATTCTCAAAGCAATGTAGTGGACTCCGCACTAAACAAAGAAGATCCACTATCTTGGGTTCGCAAGAGTCATGGACCAATGAACATTCTTGAATATCCAAACCAAGGTGTCAAGACTCATGATCAATTGGAGAATGAAGTTAGCAACTTTTCCTATAATTCTCAAGACGATCCCAAGAACATTAAGGAAGTACTCAAAGAAGAACATTGTATTAATTCTATGCAAAATGAGTTACTTCAATTAAAAAACAACGATGTCTAGGAGTTAGTCCCCCGACCTTGTGATACAAATGCTATTGATAACAAACGGATATATAAGAATAAAATGGATGAGAATAGTATCATAGTTCGAAACAAAGCTAGATTTGTCGCTCAAGGTTATACTCAAATTGAGGGTATTGACTTTGTGGAGACATTTGCTCTTGTTCCTAGGCTAGAGTCTATTTTCCATTTACTAGCCATAGCATGTCATATAAACTTCAAGTTATATCAAATTAATGTCAAGAGTGCCTTTCTTAATGGCACTATAAAATAGGAGGTCTTTGGGGAACAACCGAAAGGTTTTGAAAATCTAAAATTATCGAATCGTTTCTTCTATCTTATGAAAGCCCTATATGGATTGAAACAATCTTCTCGGGCTTGGTATGACATTATTTGTACATTGAGAGAAAGGGGATTTTTTGGTTGCTCAAGTCTATGTCGATGACATAATTTTTAGTTCAACATGTGACTGACATACTCATTTATTTACGAAGGAGATGAATAGTGAGTTCGAGATGAGTATGGTAGGTGACCTTACCTTCTTCTTAGGTCTTTAGGTTAGACAATTAGAGGATGGGATATTCATATAAGACAAATATGTGAGAGAGCCAGTGACGAAGTTTGGATTAGACATAACTAAGCATGCTCGTACACCTATGAGTTCTACTACTAAGCTTAGCAAGGATGAGTGGACAAAGGATGTAGAGCAAACCCTTTTTAGGAGAATGATAGGTATTCTTATTTACCTTACCTCTAGTTGTCCTAATATATCCTTCAACATTGGTGTTTGTGCACAATATACAACATCCCCGAAAGAGTCCCACTTTCTTGTTCTTAAACGTAACTTGAGTGACACTCTTTCCTACGGTATTTCGTACTTTTTTTATACTGATGATTGTTTGACTGCCTATTCGAATTTTGATTGGGTTGGAGACATTTATGGGTGTAAGATCACCTCAGGTGGGTGTTTCTATTTTCTGAGTGTTCTTATTTCCTGGTTAAACAAGAAGAAAAATTCCATTTCTCTATCCACGGTGGAGGCCGAACATATTGTCGCCATGAGTTGTTGCACACAAATCATGTGAATGAAGAAGATATTGGAAGATTATGGGATATCCCAAGGTATGATGACTATTTTCTGTGATAATACGAGTGCAATTCATATATCCCGTAATCCTATCCAATAGTCTCGTACGAAGAATATTAGGATACGAGAGAATTTCACTAGTGAAAATGCTGAAGAGAAAGCCGTGCCTTTGTGCTTTATTAAAACCTAACTTCAGTTTGCTGATATTTTCACCAAACCTCTGAATGCCTATAGGTTCGAGAATATTATGAAATCTATAGGTGTTATTTTTTTCAATTGAATTCGGGTTTGGCCTTGTTTAGGGTGCACGCTTATTGCCATTCATTTCATCCCTGAATTAAATTGTACATGCTTTTGTGTCTTTCTTTATATAAAAAACAAAAAGATTTAAATTTTTTGTAAAAATCCAAAAATATTTTATTTTTGTTATTGTAAACATCCAAAAAGATTTTATCTTTTGTTTTATTTTAACAAATTCCAAAAATATTTTTCACTTGTTTTGTGTTGCATCAATACACTCTTTGAAGCACCCCCCTCACTTCTTTTTTTCCCATGTCCTATCATGGTGTGCTAGATTTAGTTATGTCATTATAGTGCTTAAATATGTCTTCTCGAGCATATAAGATGTGTTGATGTGATCATTTTAGAGATGTTAGTCTCTTATCATCTCTTTACTACACATACTCCTCACGGTGTTACTTGGGTGTTGATGTTCTTTGCATGCAGTAAATGCTATGTTCTTATTCCAATACTGTCATTTCCATCTTAAACTATTGGAAATGTTGTGCATGTAAGAACCATTGTATGAGATTTTTATGATCATTATATGAAAAATACTTCGATGCATGAAAAGTCACCATTGGTAAGAGCCCAATTTACTACGCAAAAAGAAAATTTAATGCGATGAAGGGCCAAAGTTAGATTGCATATTAATATGTCAAAAAGGATTGTTCAATTGCCTCTCTTTTCATGTCCTTTGGATGTCGGGTTTAGAATGTATTTATAGCCTCCAGGGGGTGTACAAGAGCTGGAATATCAAAGGATGGAATGTCTTTATATCGTAAATATTTACATATGTACAATCATTTATGTATACAACTGTTGGTGTTTTCCTGTCATCGTTGGTCGATCTTTCGGGTGTTGGTCGGCATTTCATCCTTGCTGACTAGGATTAATGTTCCACTGTACAACACGTGTCTATATCCAAATGGTACAGGTAGATGGATAATTTTTGGCATCAATAGAAGCCCCCAATGTTTCAAGATCGAATTTTTTCACAAGAGTATGGAGCATTTAACTCTTAAAGTTACTCAGGCAACAATGTTAGGTTTGGTCGTTGAAGGCTTACCATACTTGTAAAAATTATGGTTTAATTATGGAAATATAATGCGCGTGGCATTTTTGAAATTGTCCATAATTTTAATGAATCATTTTTGGGCAAATCCATCTTTTTCGTCTTTAGCCGCCACCATTTCAATCGGCGTTTCCTTTTAATCATTATTTTTTCAGTTTTCGAGGCAACCTATAAAGATTGGGAAAATCCACGATCTTTTCTCACCTCAAATTTTCTAAGTGTTTTTGGCTACATCATCTTCAAGTTTTCTTTTTCTCTCTTGTGCGATCGTTTTCTGTTCTTTAGCTTTTGCTGAATCCTTAATTCCTGTAAGAACTTTTTTTCTTATCTTCTTTTCTTCATCATGGTTTACTCTATATGCTCTTGATGAATTCAAGATTCCCTCTTGGGTTGTTTTGGAACATGCTACTTTACCTGCTGATTTTTTCTCACTCGCTGAGGGTCACTGGTTTTTCTCTATCTTTATAGCTGAGTGTGGGTTTACTTTTCCTCCCAACCCCTTGTGCCTAGAGTTTTGTCAATACTTTGACATTGTCCCAGCAAGGGTAGCCCCTAATACTTGGAGGGTCGTAAATGGAGTGTATATGTTGAATCAAGTCCACAGAACCCATCTAGGGATTCCATAAATAATGTTTTGTTATAAGTGGGTGACTAGTGACACCACTTTTTATTTAAAGACTAGGGATGTAAACAAAGCATTAGTACGTAATCTTATAGAATCCAATAGGGATTATTTTGAGCATGGAGTTGCTATAAAAAATTGGCAATACGCCTCTTTGACTAGAAATGCTGAGCACCACGGGTCTAGATGCCCTCCTTTTGGCAATGGGATATATTATTCCTCATTTAACTATTTAGCCATATACATAGTTGTTTAAATATAATACTAATTATTTCTCTATAAATTTTGATTCCAGTTGATCAAAAGAGAAGGTGCCCAAAGGAAAGTGAAGTGAATCTTATGGAGTTGAAATTTATTTGGGGACTTCATCAGAGGATTGGCGAGGAGCACGTCAGGCCTGCATCCTATTTTCTGCAACACAAGAATACAATTTCATCCTTTGTTGCTTGTCATACTCCTTCCCCTGTAATTGACCTTGAGAATGAACCTATTTATACTTCCTCAATTACTACATCTGGCAGTGGTGATCTTGCTTCTCATTCCCCTTCTTCCTTAGATTCAAACTTTTTCCTTACCATAGCTATGGGAAAGAGGAAGTTTCCCAAAATTTTAGGAGAGATAGATGCCAATTCCCCTTCCAAATAAGTTGATGAAGGGGTGAAAAATAACGACGAGACAGGGAAGAAACTCCCAACCAAGAAATTTGAAGAGAGCCCTCCAAAAAGAATAAATAAAGGGCTTCCTTCTAAGTTAGCATAAGGTTCTTCTGCCCTTCCTGACCAGCATGAGTTGGTCGATATATCTTCTTATGCCTCTCGAGTGGTCCTTGGCCCTGGATTGGCAAGGCAACTAATAAAGTTTGGGACTTTCTCATTCTAAAAGTTCTGAAAGGGATGCTCAAAGCCTTGCTTTGGTATATTCTTTTACCTTCTTTATTTTTTTGTCTCTTTATTTTTTCTTCATAATACTGACCTTCTTTGTTATTCTTGTTCAGTTCCTCATTGACTTCAATAACATATTGGAGAAAGATGAGGCTTTAAGATCTTCTTTTGTGGGAAGTTGAAGAGGATTTTAATGAGATGAAAAAGTTAGTGCTTGATTCCAAGCAAGCATTGACCAATGAATAAAAAACTAGGAGGAGAATATGAAATATGCTGAAGAAGCTGCTAAAACTGCTCAGGGTCTAGCTAATACATTGTAAAAAGACTTAGATGCTGAGAAAGTCAAGATAGCCCAGCTACGGAAGGATTTGGGTGTTGAGAAGGCGAAGAGGACTAAGGCTAGGGAGTCTGGCTTCAACAGAGTCTGGGATAAATCCATTTGAGCAACTTCTTTGCAAATTGAGTTTGCGAAGAAGAAATTCTTTAAGGACGGCTGGTCTGCTTCCGTAGTGGAGGTCGGCACTTCAAAAGATTTTGAAATATTCTTGCGACATGATCCTGGGCCCCCTCCAAACCTGGACATGTAAGTTGATAATGATGGGGGTTCCAGTGAATCCTTGATAGAGGTGTAGTCTATCGATCAACACTGGGATGTTAATTCTTTTGCCCCCTCCATGGTTAATCCTCCTCCTCCTTCTGCTCCTGCTTCTACTGCAGCTAATCCCGAGGCAAATAAGAAGAAGGTGTAGAAACGAGAAAATTTTTATTTTCCTTTTTAAATAAATGTAATTTTTCCTTTTCTTTTTGAAGATGTATCTGTACTTTCCCCTTTTTATTAATGAAAAGAGAAATGTTTTTGTTCCCCTGCTTATGTTTTTCTATGCTCTGCACCTTGTTGATTAATGATTTTCATCTTAATAGTTTATGGATAAATTAGAATACTTATCATCTAATGACTCCGAGATACTCTAGAGGTGTAATAAGATTTTTACATATGGTCACTTATCTGTGACTGATATTGACCTAATGAAGTTGCTCGAGGAAGGGGTATTCGTGCAAGCAAAATAAGCATATGTTTATCCCAAGTGTCTCTTTGATCGCGCAGTGGATAATAACGTTGTGTACTATGAAATGATTGAAGAGCTGCAGGAGGAGCATAATGAAGCTAAGCCATGTTTGCATGGGGATTATGAGAAGAATTTCTAGGCCCTTAGTGTAGGTTGGGTCTTTGAGCAAAAGTTGGATAAATTTGCTTCTCATTTTTTAAGACAAGAATTATTGCTTAAATGTGAAGTAGATGAAGCAAGGGACATTGCCAAGCTTTTAAAGGAAGAGAAAAAAATTTGAGGGATAAACTTGATGCCTTGAAGTCATCCACTGCTGTTGTTCCTACTCTAGATGAGGGTCATTCATTCTTAGGGGCTGAGAACGCAAGGTTGAGTGAGGAGTTAGAGGCTCTAAAGAAATTAAAGCCTGCTTCTTCATCTCCCTAAGCTAGAATCAAACATGTCCGAGGTACTACAGAGGAAGTCAAGACCCAACAGACCTTTGCCAATCAAGCTGCACAATTAAAGGCCAAAAATCAAGCCATTGTTGAGATGTCCTGTAATACCCCGTATTTTTTGCTATATTTATTTTTGGGATTAATTAATTAAATGTGAATTAATTGGGAATTAATCCCGATAAAATACTAGCGAGAGGTGAGTTGGTATTTGACTATATTGAGTATATATGATGATATATGAATATTGAATTATGAAATTTGTCGTGAGATTGATATACGGCAATTTGGTCATTTTATTGGGACGCGTGTGACAGTCGCGTCGGGATATAATTATTTTATTTATAAAAGTGAATTTAAATTATATTAACCGTATGGTCGTTTCAAGTGCGCCAACGCGTCCGGAAGGGTCGAGATAGTCAGAAAACACTAGCCGGGGGTTTAGTTTGGGTCCCGGGGTATTTTTAGGCCATACTGGCAACATAAAGGGCATTTTGGTAATTTTGTATTTTTGGAGAATTAAAAGTGACGAAAATTGGGAGTTTTAATCTGATTGGGAATTGACCCACTAAGCCACTAACCAACCCATATTAACCCAACAAGCTACGTAGGTTATTAGAATTAGGTTTTCTAATATCTTCCCAAAGCAAACCCTAGCCACCATAGCCATTGGAGAAGAAAGCTTGGAGAGAGAGAGATAGAAAGGAAATTCTGCTGAAAGAGAGGGAGAGAGCTTCATCATCGTCATCAAAATCTGAGATTTAATCAAGGCAAGTGGTTTAAATTACGTTTTTATGCAGTAAATGCTTCTTCCATGCTTAGACTATTTAATAAATCAAATTGTTCTTGGGAGTTTAATAAAGACCCATTTTAATTGGACTTAGAACTTAAATTTTGAGAAGAAATTGCATGTAGAATCGTATAGAGATGATTTCCCTGATGTTGATGTATATTGGATGTAACAAAAAACGGATCTATGTTGAGTAAATTGATGACAAAAATTCTAGGGTTTATGTTCTTGAAAATTTGGGGAAAAGTGAAGAGACTTGAGGATTTAATGATGTTTAGGATGAATTGATTCCTTAAAATATGTTAGTATGTGACCTAGGTACGTTTAGGGATGATTAGAGACCTTAAACAATCGTTGGTTTGATGTTTAGATGAGTTTTGAGGAGACAAAAAAGGTGAAAAACGAAACTAGGGAAATCTGGGCTCGAAACTGGTCATTCGTTAGAAGACCTCCCCAGGTCGTTCGAACGAGCTCGTTCGAACGAGCTTCTAACGAGTTGACCAGTCGCTTCTAACGAGGGGATATTTCGTTCGATACCTTCGTTCGAACGAGATGTCGTTAGAAGGTACAGTTCGTTCGAACGAACTAAATCTCGTTCGAACATCCTCGTTCGAACGAGTTGACAGTTTCATTCGAACAGCCTCTTTCGAACAAGACTTCGAACGAGCTGGCAGTTTAGGCCTTTTTGGCCTGTTTTGATTTTGGGAGTCCCGTAATCTTGTTCGAGGATATAGATAACCTTCCTTTGATGATGTATTGATAGATTTGGGACCTTTGGGTTATTTTGAGGAGTAAATTATATACGAGCGATTTAAATTAAAGGGATAGTTGGGTTGAGACGTGAGTGTCTACTACGACGTGAGAATAAATTATGGCGCGTATGATTATAAACCGGAATCGTATAATGTGTGTAAATTATATATTAGTACTAGAATGAGAATAGTACTACAAGATAACTACGGCATTACTAAGATGTGTGCTTACTTAGTATTGGTATATGAACTGTGTGTATGACATACCTACCATACTTGCTATCACAGGAGGTTTGCGTTCGCTTAGGGCCCTCTAATCCTTGTGTTACCGGGATTTAGACTGGTTACCTCGATGAACATAGGTCAGAGAAAGACTTATTGGGATGTTAATAAGTCCGCTGATCGTGGGAACGTAGGTATGTGCGTGACCCATGTGATGTGACTGTGTTCGCCTCCATTATTTGTGATGTTGTTATCTGTGAACTATTCCTGAGAGATTCGAAATATGTGATCCTTATGTACGTGATGTACCGGATGGATAGCAGAGTATGTGTGCACCGCAGCTTAGTCTCGGGGTGCTTATATTGTATATTTATGTTGTGGAAATATACACTTAATAAACTGGGAACTTTTATATAGTATTGTGTGTAACTATGGAAGAACATAGAGGGTTAATTTATAGCGAGCTGTATTACTCATGTATGAGAACCTGAATTTACGTTAAGCACCTATTTAACTGAGATCGTTGTAATGTTAATGGAACCGAGTAATAAGGGTAGGACCTATGACAGTCTAGCTAGATATGATGTTACTTAGCTAGTGGTTTGTGTCGTTTTAGATGGGTACTTACGTTAGGAGTGCATAGTTAGACGAGAGGTGAGAATATCAGGTGAGTGCACGTCCTAACATGTACTTTGCATTTAATGTTTTAAATGTTTTTAAAGCACTTGCAGGTTTTTAAAATATCTCCACATTCGGGCTCTGACCCGTTTGCTTTCAAATCTATTTTTCTTGTAAAACCATTTTAGGTGCCCAGCCACAAGGACACCATGCATAGGATACTCATTCAGGTGACGAGCTGTGGCTATTTGTGGAAGCTACAAGGAATTGCTTTTAGACGCTTCTATCATTTGAATTCGGTATTCAGTATTCTATCAGTTGTAGGGCATGTTGCCCATTTCTATTAGAGACATCTTTCCATTACATTTTTTCAGACTTTGGCATGTATTGTTTCAGTATCCAGTTTAGTTATTTCAGTTGTGGTTTTGTAGTGAGGAGTTTTCCTCCAGACTTTACTTACATTATGTGATGGTTATTCTATTTACTTCTTTATGGTGAATGGTGTTATTATTCTTCATTACACTTGTTGCATGTTAATCAGACTTAAATTAAAATTTGGCAACTTACTTTTTAAATACTAGGTGGTTAGTAATCATTAAAATGTTTTCGACAGTGATGCTATTAACTGGACCAACTTGGCATTTTGAATTAATTTAATAAAGGAGTAGCTACCCGGTATTTAATTAGTCGGGGTGTCACAGGTGGTATCAGAGCATCAGGTTCTAGTGTCCTTTATTATCTGGCGGCATATTATGTTTCCGCTAAGTTTCTTTGATATAGAGCCCTATATTTTAGGACTGTTGTACTATTTTTGTGTATGCTTCATTCTTCAGCTATTTTAAGTTTATAACAGCGAACTTATAAACTTTGTTCTTATTTCAGATGCCTCCACGACGTGCACGACGAGTTCCCAGGGATGCAATGCCCGAACCCCAGCCCGCTCCAGTTCAGGGCATGATGAACGCCGCTGAGGTTGAAGCTATAGTAGCCCAAGCGGTAATTGCCGCAATTACCGTTGTTCAGAAGGCACCACCTCAGGCTCCGGTTGTCGCGCCAGTACAGGCAAATGCATTTCCGTCTGCTTGGGAACGTGTACGTGACGCTTTTCAGAAAGCGCATCCGCCAGAGTTTGCAGGTAGCTCAGATGTGGTAGTCTCGAGCCAGTGGAGGAAGGATATGCAGAGGCACTTAAGGATGTATGAGTGCACGGACGTTCAGAAGAAGGTGCTAGCTACTTTCAAGCTAGTTGGATCTGCACTGCAGTGGTGGGAGTCTATTACCACCGTATAGGAGAGGGATACTCTCACTATTCAGGACTTCTGGGTGCGGTTTGACCGCAAGTACTTTCCGTCGGCTGTTCATACGGAAATGCGGAGGAAATTGATGAGTCTGAGGCAAGAGGGTAAGACCGTGGCCGAGTATGAGGCCGAGTTTAGAAATCTGTTGAATATCGTTCCGGATGAGATACCAACAGAGAAGAATAAGATTGAGAAATTCACCGACGGGTTGACATGGATGATCCGTCAGCATCTGTTAGGGAACCTTTCGTTGGCCACGTATTCTGATGTGGTTAACGCTGCTTTGTTACACTGCCAGGACCACCGCTTTCATATGGCTGAGAGCAAGAGGTCGGGAGAGTCTAGCCATCAGGGCAGGATAGGAGGACATGGTGCCGGTGGGGCACAATCTATTCAGGGGCAGAGACAGGGTGAGCAGGGTTCTCAGCAGAAGGATCAGAAGAGGTTCCAATCAGGGAACTACAGACAGGGACAAGGAGGTTTCCGTCAGGGCCATCAGGGTCCAAACGGTCATCAGGGCCAACAGGGGCAGTATGGGCAGCAGTTTCAGCAGGGCCAGCAGGGCCAAGGGAGGAACGGTAACGGCCACCAGGGTCGGGGACCGCAGGGGCAGAGAGGAGGGAACTTCCCAGGGAAGTGTTTTATTTGTGGCAAGACCGGCCATAAACGACAGGATTGTCCTGATAGGGGCAGGGCCCCACAGCAGCAGCAGCAGGGTACTCGCCAGGAGCCGCAGAGGCCTATGTTTCCCGCCGCTCTCCCCGCACTGCCACAGATGGCAGCATTGCCACCCATTCCAGCAGTCCCAGTTCAGGAGGGGCAGCTACAGTATGGACGTATCTATAGCGTCCACCAGGCAGCAGTTCAACAGGCACTGCCTGCGATTGAGGGTACGTTTCCTATCCATGGCACTATGGGTCGGGTATTGTTTGATATGGGTGCTACACATTATTTTATATCTACACATTTCGCGAAGGCTTTAGGGTTGTTAGCCACAGCGGAGAGCACAGTGACGTGTGTCAACTCACCATTAGGGAGTGGGTCATTTATTTTCTTTATATGCCGGGGAGTGGGGGTAGAGATTGGTGGTTTGGTATTACCTGCAGACATGTTGGTATTGGATATGCATGTTCACGATGTGATTATAGGTATGGATTGGCTCGTAGCTTATAGGTCCATGATTGATTGCTTCAGCGGGAGCATTGTTTTTGCCATTCCGGGGCAAGAGATGTTCGTAGTGGCGATGCCTTGCCCAGAGGGAGGATCGACCGCTCATCTATATTACATAGAGGAGGATACCTCTAAGGAGGTAGTGATTCCTTTAGATTCTATCCCAGTTGTCAGGGAGTATTCGGATGTGTTTCAGGAGATACTAGGCCTACCCCTAGTCGAGAGATAGACTTTTTTATAGACCTATTTCCAGATACGAGGCCTATAGCACGCGCACCGTACTGTATGGCTCCGGCAGAGATGCGAGAGCTACGAGATCAGATAGAGCAGCTGTTAGGTCAGGGCTTTATTCGCAGGAGTACCTCACCTTGGGGCGCTCCAGTTTTGTTTGTGAAGAAGAGGGACGGTTCACTAAGATTGTGTGTGGACTACCGAGAGTTGAATAAGGTCATGATACGGAATAAGTATCCGTTACCTTGAATCGATGACTTATTCGACCAGTTGAGAGGAGCTTCTTTCTTCTCGAAGATTGATTTGAGATCGGGATACCATCAGTTGCGTATCAGGGAGGAGGATGTCTCAAAGACTGCGTTCTTGTCGAGATATGGTTCTTACGAGTTTCGGGTTATGCCTTTTGGTTTGACCAACGCCCCAGCCGTGTTTATGGACTTGATGAACAGAGTGTTCAGGGATTTCCTAGACCAGTTTGTCATTGTCTTCATTTATGATATTCTGGTTTACTCCCAGACAGAGGAGGAGCACGCCGAGCATTTTAGGCAGGTTTTGCAGACACTTCGTCAGAACGAGTTTTATGCAAAATATGAGAAATGCGGGTTTTGGCTGAAGGAGGTCCAGTTTTTGGGACACATTATTTCCGATCGGGGGATATCTGTTGATCCGGGGAAGGTATCCGCGGTAAGGGAGTGGGGACAGCCCACGACACCAACGGAGATTCGTAGTTTCTTGGGTCTAGCAGGATACTACAGGAGGTTTATTCGGGGTTTCTCAGAGATAGCGGGTCCTTTGACACATCTGACTCGTAAGGGTGTGCCATTCATCTGGAGCGATGTCTGTCAGTTGGCATTTGATGAGTTAAAGGACAAATTGACCTCAGCACCTGTGTTAGCATTGTCGAGACCGGGAGTTGAGTATTTGGTTTACACCGATGCGTCTTTGCAAGGGCTTGGAGGCGTATTGCAGCAGGAGAGACAGGCCATAGCTTATGCTTCCCGTAAGCTTAAGCCTCATGAGAAGAATTACCCCACGCATGATTTGTAGTTGGCAGCAGTGGTATTTTCCCTACGGATTTGGAGGCACTATCTTTTGGGGGAGAAGTTCCAACTGTTCACAGACCACAAGTCCCTACAGTACCTGTTCACGCAGAAGGAGTTGAATATGCAGCAGCGTAGGTGGCTTGAGTTTGTGAAAGACTACCAGTTCGATATCCAGTATCACCCAGGGAAGGCTAACGTGGTAGCAGACGCGCTGAGCTGTAGGCCAGCAGATGAGGTGGCAGAGGTGTGGAAGGCAAAGTGGAAGGAATTGGGACACCAGGATGCAGTGGCCCGATCTTTCATGTCTGTGATGACCGTTACACCGCAGATTGTCACGAAGGTAGTACGGGCACAGGATGATGACTCGTTCTGTCAGGAGCAGATAGTTCGATTACTAGCAGAGGGAGCCAAGTCCTATACCTTCAGCTCAGACGGGGGATTACGCTTCAATGGGAGATTAGTGGTTCCGGAAGGGGAGGAGTTACGACACGAGGTGATGTTAGAGTCGCACGGCTCACGGTTCGCGGTACATCACGGTGGGGACAAAATGTACCAAGACATGAGACGTCAGTATTGGTGGAGCGAAATGAAGAGAGATATTGCCAAGTTCGTTTCAAAATGTTCCACTTGTCAGCTAGTAAAAGTGGATCATCAGAAACCGGCAGGACTGCTACAACCGTTAAAGGTCCCGATGTGGATGTGGGAGAGCATCTCCATGGACTTTATCACGGGATTGCCTACGTCACAGAGAGATCATGACTCCATTTGGGTAATCGTGGATAGGTTGTCCAAAGTTTCTCACTTTTTACCCGTAAGGACAGACTACACTGTGGGACAGTATGCCCAGCTCTTCATTTCAGATATTGTGAGACTTCACGGTGTGCCCCTAAATATAGTGTCTGACAGAGACAAGATATTTATTTCGCGGTTTTAGGAGAGTTTCTAGGAGGCGATGGGCACGGAATTGAGGTTGAGTACGGCTTATCAACCGCAGATCGATGGGCAGACAGAGCGCACAAATCAGATGTTGGAAGACATGCTACGCATGTGCATTATTGACTTTGGGGGTGGATGGGAGCAGTACCTACCACTGGTGGAGTTTGCTTATAACAACTCCTATCAGTTCACTATTGTCATGGCTCCGTTTGAGGCATTGTACGGTAGGCCTTGTCGTTCCCTAGCATGTTGGTTAGAGGTGGGGGATAACAAACTACTTGGGCCGGAAGTGATTCAGGATACTTCGGCAAGGATTGAGTTGATTCGGAGTCGCATTCGGGTAGCTCAAGACAGGCAGAAGAGTTATGCTGATGCGAAGAGATTTTTCAGGGAGTTCCAAGTGGGGGACCAGGTTTTGCTCAGAGTATCTCCTATGAAGGGGATTATGCATTTCGGGAAGAAGGGGAAGTTGGCACCGAGGTATGCGGGGTCGTTTCCTATTATTTAGCGAATCGGACCGGTTGTGTATAGACTTGGGTTACCGGAGCAATTGCATCGGATTCACGATGTGTTTCATATTTCCTCGCTAAGGAAATACCTTAGAGATAATTTGGCTCATTCTCACATCGCTGTGGAGGACATCGATCTCCAGCCGGATAGCTCCTACGAGGAGGGGCCGATTGTTATTCTAGACCTAAGTGAGCGGAAACTGCGGTCAAAGATAGTTCCGTTAGTGCGTGTTCAGTGGCGACATCATAATGTCGAGGAGTCCACATGGGAGCGCGAGGATGAGATGCGCGAACGTTATCCAGAGTTGTTCATACCAGGTACTTTCTAGTTCCGAATTTCGGGACGAAATTCAGTTATTAGGGGGGAAGTATGTAATACCCCATATTTTTGGCTATATTTATTTTTGGCATTAATTAATTAAATGTGAATTAATTAGGAATTAATCCGGATAAAATACTAGCAAGAGGTGAGTTGGTATTTGACTATATTGAGTATATATGATGATATATGAATATTGAATTATGAAATTTGTCGTGAGATTGATATACGGCAATTTGGTCATTTTATTGGGACGCGTGTGACAGTCGCGTCGGGATATAATTATTTTATTTATAAAAGTGAATTTAAATTATATCAACCGTATGGTCGTTTCAAGTGCGCCAACGCGTCCGGAAGGGTCGAAATAGTCAGAAAACACTAGCCGGGGGTTTAGTTTGGGTCCCGGGGTATTTTTAGGCCATACTGGCAACATAAAGGGCATTTTGGTAATTTTGTATTTTTGGAGAATTAAAAGTGACGAAAATTGGGAGTTTTAATCTGATTGGGAATTGACCCACTAAGCCACTAACCAACCCATATTAACCCAACAAGCTACGTAGGTTATTAGAATTAGGTTTTCTAATATCTTCCCAAAGCAAACCCTAGCCACCATAGCCATTGGAGAAGAAAGCTTGGAGAGAGAGAGATAGAAAGGAAATTCTGCTGAAAAAGAGGGAGAGAGCTTCATCATCGTCATCAAAATCTGAGATTTAATCAAGGCAAGTGGTTTAAATTACGTTTTTATGCAGTAAATGCTTCTTCCATGCTTAGACTATTTAATAAATCAAATTGTTCTTGGGAGTTTAATAAAGACCCATTTTAATTGGACTTAGAACTTAAATTTTGAGAAGAAATTGCATGTAGAATCGTATAGAGATGATTTCCCTGATGTTGATGTATATTGGATGTAACAAAAAACGGATCTATGTTGAGTAAATTGATGACAAAAATTCTAGGGTTTATGTTCTTGAAAATTTGGGGAAAAGTGAAGAGACTTGAGGATTTAATGATGTTTAGGATGAATTGATTCCTTAAAATATGTTAGTATGTGACCTAGGTACGTTTAGGGATGATTAGAGACCTTAAACAATCGTTGGTTTGATGTTTAGATGAGTTTTGAGGAGACAAAAATGGTGAAAAACGAAACTAGGGAAATTTGGGCTCTAAACTGGTCGTTCGTTAGAAGACCTCCCCAGGTCGTTAGAACGAGCTCGTTCGAACGAGCTTCTAACGAGTTGACCTGTCGCTTCTAACGAGGGGAGATTTCATTCGATACCTTCGTTAGAACGAGATGTCGTTAGAAGGTACAGTTCGTTCGAACGAACTAAATCTCGTTCGAACATCCTCGTTCGAATGAGACTTCGAACGAGTTGACAGTTTCGTTCGAACAGCCTCTTTCGAACAAGACTTCGAACGAGCTGGCAGTTTAGGCCTTTTTGGCCTGTTTTGATTTTGGGAGTCCCGTAATCTTTTTCGAGGATATAGATAACCTTCCTTTGATGATGTATTGATAGATTTGGGACGTTTGGGTTATTTTGAGGAGTAAATTATATAAGAGCGATTTAAATTAAAGGGATAGTTGGGTTGAGACGTGAGTGTCTACTACGACGTGAGAATAAATTATGGCGCGTATGATTATAAACCGGAATCGTATAATGTGTGTAAATTATATATTAGTACTAGAATGAGAATAGTACTACAATATAACTACGGGATTACTAAGATGTGTGCTTACTTAGTATCGGTATATGAACTGTGTGTATGACATACCTACCATACTTGCTATCACGGGAGGTTTGCGTTCTCTTAGGGCCCTCTAATCCTTGTGTTGCCGGGATTTAGACTGGTTACCTCGATGAACATAGGTCAGAGAAAGACTTATTGGGATGTTAATAAGTCCGCTGATCGTGGGAACGTAGGTATGTGCGTGACCCATGTGATGTGACTGTGTTCGCCTCCATTATTTGTGATGTTGTTATCTGTGAACTATTCCTGAGAGATTCGGAATATGTGATCCTTATGTACGTGATGTACCGGGATGGATAGCAGAGTATGTGTGCACCGCAGCTTAGTCTCGGGGTGCTTATATTGTATATTTATGTTGTGGAAATATACGCTTAATAAACTGGGAACTTTTATATAGTATTGTGTGTAACTATGGAATAACATAGAGGGTTAATTTATAACGAGCTGTATTACTCTTGTATGAGAACCTGAATTTACGTTAAGCACCTATTTAACTGAGATCGTTGTAATGTTAATGGAACCGAGTAATAAGGGTAGGACCTATGACAGTCTAGCTAGATATGATGTTACTTAGCTAGTGGTTGGTGTCGTTTTAGATGGGTACTTACGTTAGGAGTGCATAGTTAGACGAGAGGTGAGAATATCAGGTGAGTGCACGTCATAACATGTACTTTGCATTTAATGTTTTAAATGTTTTTAAAGCACTTGCAGGTTTTTAAAATATCTCCACATTCGGGCTCTGACCCGTTTGCTTTCAAATCTATTTTTCTTGTAAAACCATTTTAGGTGCCCAGCCACAAGGACACCATGCATAGGATACTCATTCAGGTGACGAGCTATAGCTGTTTGTGGAAGCTACAGGGAATTGCTTTTAGACGCTTCTATCATTTGGATTCGGTATTCAGTATTCTATCAGTTGTAGGGCATGTTGCCCATTTCTATTAGAGACATCTTTCCATTACAGTTTTTCAGACTTTGGCATGTATTGTTTCAGTATCCAGTTTAGTTATTTCAGTTGTGGTTTTGCAGTGAGGAGTTTTCCTCCAGACTTTACTTACATTATGTGATGGTTATTCTATTTACTTCTTTATGGTGAATGGTGTTATTATTCTTCATTACACTTGTTGCATGTTAATCAGACTTAAATTAAAATTTGGCAACTTACTTTTTAAATACTAGGTGGTTAGTAATCATTAAAATGTTTTCGACAGTGATGCTATTAACTGGACCAACTTGGCATTTTGAATTAATTTAATAAAGGAGTAGCTACCCGGTATTTAATTAGTCGGGGTGTCACATGTCCCAGAAGATATAGGCCTTATCTAAGCAACTATCCACTCAATCTTCTCCGTTACAAGCTAAGTATGGAGTTTTGAAGAAACTACATTACCAAGTTGACAAATTGAACTTTTAATTTCATAAACAACCAAGGGAAGTCTGGATGGACAGGAACAATGAAGCTCTGGGGCATTTTGATGATTATCTTAAGCAAGCTAAGAATGAGAGCTATAAATGGGGTTGGATGAATGATTTGACTGTGATGAAGGTGGATTAAAACATCCAATTATGGGACAGGTATGATCTAGGATTACTTGACCTTGATAATCCCCCATTTAAAATAGATGTCAATTTGATTCCAGTCCATCGTATTCCTCAATGCTTGATTTTAAATACATGGGAGATTATGAGCTTCATGATGAATTAGAAATCATCCGACCTCCTCACCTCCTTGATCGTCCTAATAGAAACAATACCACAATGCTTCAGGATTTTAACTTCATTAATTCTCCTTACACTTTAGATGATCCTCCTGCTTTAATGGATCCTGTTTCCAAAGCTGAAGCGAAACGTCCGGCATAATAAAGCTTTGTGTTTTGTTTTATTCATAGTCATGTAATTAATTTGATTAAATGAAATGGAAATTTGATCAACTTATCTTATGTTGAATGTTAATCCTTTCTTTATCATTAGTTCTATTGATACACTTCGATTAAGCTGAGTATCAATTACCAATGAGTGTTGGTGTTCTACTAGTATATTCAGACTATAATCTAAATTTAGAGCTAGTTAGGTGAATACATAGGTTCTACTAGCATACTTAGATTAAAATAAATTTAGATTTAGTTATGTCTCCAAAGGTTTTAATAATACACCCAAGTGTTAGGTTTTTGCATTAGATAGCAGTGGTGTGACCAGGCATTTGTTGTTTATGTGCTTACATTCCTCTTGAGGAATTTTTGCAACGTTCTTCCTATACTTTGCCCGGTAGGGTAAAGATCTTATTTTACCCTTATTTTTGTGGACCAAGTTTCTTAAGGACTTAGCATCCTGTTGACTCGGTGTATCAGCGATCAAGTTTTTGGCTTTCTCGAGCAACTTATTGCTTGTGCCAGGAAACTCACTTGTATTCTTCTGTTCTGCGGAGCATCTTTTAGGAAAATATTTGCTGAGTCGAGCAACAATTTGAAGAATCCTTTAACTTTTTTCCAATTTAACTATAGTAATGAATAACACTAGTACTCCCCAAAAAAATTTAAAATAAAAATTAAAAGAAGTGATGATTTTATTAATACTGAAAGTTGATTTGGAACTAATTACAACATTATTGGTAATATTTTCTGAGATTCTTTGCATGCCATGGGTTTTTAAATTATTCGCCTCCCAAGGTCTCAATTCGATAAGTTTCAGGTCGGGTTATTGCTGAAATACGGTATGGCCCATTGACCTCAAGCTTGTTATTTTTTGCAGCACTTTCTTCAACACATAATCTCTTTCCTCCAAGTTGGTCGATTTCATCCTTTTATTATAAAAATGGGTTGTTCTCTGTTGGTAGGCTACATTTATCAGGGAAGCATCTTCTCGTACTTCTTATAGCATATCTAGATCCAACCTTCTCATTAGGTCACGTATAGGAGAGTTAAAATTTAAAACTCTATGGGGTGGTAATCCTTGCTCGACATGAATGACAACTTCAGTCCCAAATGATAACATCAATGGGGATTCTCTAGTGGTTTTTCTTGGTGTTGTTCGGTATGACCATAAGACATAATGTAGCTCATTTATCCAATTTCCCTAGCATCATCAAGCCTTATCTTCAATCCGATAAGAAAAGTTATGTTAGTAACTAAAGTTTGTCCATTACTCTGAGGATGTCGTCGAGCTGAATGTAATTTTTAAATATTGTACTGAGCATAGTAATTTACAAATTCATCATTGTCAAACTGTGTTCTATGATCGGTAAAGAAAGCATAATTCAAACCACACCTACAGATTATGCTTTTCCATATGAACTGATACACCTTTTCATAAGGCATATCTATCAAGGGTTCTGCCTCAACCCATTTTGTAAAATAATCCACAGCGACAACCAAGTATTTAAGTCTTCCTCGGGTGGTCGACAGTGGCCCGACCAAGTCTATACCCCACATGGAAAATGGCCATGGTGATTGGAGTGAGAGTAGCCTCTGGAGTTTTTTGAATTGTGGAAAATCTTTGGCATTTATCACACATCTTTGGAAAATTTTCATAATCCGCTCACATTATTGGCGAGTAATACCCTTGTGTATTGATTCTCTGCAGAAGTGTTCTTCCTGCTATGTGATTTCCACATGATCCGTTATGCACCTCTTGAATTAGATCTTGGACCTCTGATGGATGTATATAGCATTGCAAATTAACTGTTAGTCCTCTCTTGTACAAAAAACCTTTATCTAATACATATCGAGATGCTTTGTACTTTAACTTCTTTGCTTCAACCATATATGTTGGTAGAGTTCCTTCTTCAACGTATTCCTTGCTGGGGTCACTCCATGATGGACCCATATCCATAGAAATAAAATTGATCATTAAATCTTCATCTATGCTACTATTGGCCAAAATCTTAATAGGGATAATTTATCGGAGTTCAATACTGGTAGCTGAGGACAGCCGAGCAAGGACATCAGCTCGAGCATTTTCCAACCTTAGGATTCTGTTTATCTGAACAACTGGGAATTTAGTAATGATTTTCATTGCCTTGGATAAATAACTGGTTTTTAATTCTCCTTTATCTCCATATAAACGCAATATTTGGTTCGCCACCAACTGAGAGTCACTGTGGGCCATAACTTGCTCGACACTTAATGATTGGGCTAAACTTAGGCTCACAATAAGGTCTTCGTACTCTGCTTCATTATTTGAAGCTTGGAATTGGAAACTTAGTGCATACTCAATATCAATACCATCAGAAGTGTTAAGTATTATATCTTCTCCACTACCGACTAAATAAGATGATCCATCAATATATAAGTTCCATATTGGAGAATTGTTGTCAAACGCTTGGTCTTTCAAACTCCCATAGTAGAATAATTTTTCCTTTTCTTCTTCATACTTCCTGGTCATTCTGTGTCCGGGAAGAGTAATCAGGTAGGTCGGCAACCGCTTCTTTTAAAAAAGGTTCTTCAGGAGCTTTCTTATTTACATCACTTCCTCCTAATTCTTATTCTTCCTGTTCACTTTGTTGCTCGAGGACCTCAGAGTAAGTGAACTCCGCTATGAAATCTGCCACTGCTTATCCTTTCAAAGAAGACCTTAGTTCATATATGATATCATATTCCCCCAATTCCACAACCGATTACATTAATCTACCAGATTTCTTCAATTTATGCAAAGCCTGCTTTAGAGGCATATCAATGTAAACTACGATTATAAGGGCTTAAAAATAAGGTTCCATACGTCTAAATGCTTCAATTAGTGATAATGCCAATTTTTCCAAATGAGGGTACGTGATTTCTGCTCGTCGAAAAGCCTTACTGCTGGTATAGTAGACATGTTTTTGAACTCCATTCTCTTCTTGGATCCATGCAGAACTCACAGTCGATTCAGAAATAGCTAAGTACTACAAGTATTCACCTGTGATTGGTCGGGAGAGTAATAAATGTGACCCCAAATACTTTTTTAATTCCACAAAAGCTTTATCACATTTCTCGTTCCATTCAAAACTCTTTCTGAGCACCATAAAGAACGGGAAACACCTATATGTAGCTCGAGACATGAATATGTTCAATGCTGCTACCCGTCCAGCCAGTCTCTGCACGTCCTTCTTGCAAGTTCGGGATTGTATTTCAGTTAATGCCTTGATCTTATATGGATTTTCTTCAATTCCCCTTTGATTTATTATGTACCTAAGGAACATTCTTTCTTGCACTCCAAAAATGTATTTGTTGTTTCTCAAGTTGATCAAAAGTTTGGCTGAGGTCGGCAATATGATCGAACGCCTTTTTATTTTTGTAAGAATATCATCTAGGTAGACTTCCATATTCTTGCCTATTTGCTCCTCGAACACTTTATTAACCAGCCTTTGATATATAGCACCTGGATTTTTCAAACCAAAAGGCATAACATTATAACAATATGTTCCTTGGGGAGTGATGAAAGAAGTTCTTTCCCTGTCTTCAGGCTTTATTTTTATCTGGTTATCACCAGAATAAACATCAATAAAATTGAGTAATTCATCTCCTGATGTTGTATCCACGAGCTGATATATTCAGGGCAAAAGAAAGTGATCCTTTAGGCATGCTTTATTTAAATCTATAAAGTCTATACACATTCTCCATTTGTTATTTTTATGTTTTACCACAACTACATTGACCAACTATCTTGGATATATCACTTCATTAATTAAATCTATTTTCTAAAGATTTTTGACTTCTTCATGTATGGCTTGATTCTTCTCGGGGCTGAACACTCTTCATCTTTACTTTACTGGTTTAACTTCTTTATTTATATTGAGCTCAAAGAAAAGTAAATTGGGATATGTCCCATGCATATCTTTATGACTCCAGGAAAACACATGCCTTCTCTATCTTAGGAAGCTCACCAGTTCTTATTTAAGAATATGATACGATGTTGTCCCTATTTGAGTGATGGGATCCGGTTTTTCATCGTCTAACATAATGCTTTTAGTTACTTCCACAATCTGTACCTTTACCAGCTATGTTTCCTCCCTTGGGTCTAAGGTTTCTAGATTCTTCATCAAGCTCAGGAGTATCCACTTGGTAGGTAGTGGTTTTCTTCTTTATTTCTTCCATAACTTCTTTCTTGGCAAAAGAGTAGTAACACTCCCGAGATACTTTCTGATCACCTTTCACAATTACCACACCAAATTTAGTAAGGAATTTTAAACACTAATGAACAGTTGACGGTACTACCTCGAATTTCTTTTGCCCTACTCTTCCCATAATTATATTATAAGCTAAATGGACATTTTTATCCGTTACAAAGAAATGAATCTTCTCTGTTTGGTTAGCTATCCACGTGCCTGTCATCACCTCCATCTTAATGGTTCCCATGTGACTATGATCCCTGTGGAATCAGATACACGTGTTGCAACTTTATTAGTTGCATGAACCAGATCCCTGTGGATCTGGTTGCCATGTGGATCTGGATCGAGCAATGGCTTTAGGAAGAAGAGCTATAACCAATCAGATCCTTTCCATGAATCATTGGCAGAATCAGATACACGTGTTGTAACTTTATTAGTTACTGAGCTTTCTTCCTAAAGCCATTGCTCGGTCCGAGTAGAAGCTCTTCAGGCATTTGATCTAGATTGAGCTATGCTTTCCCTTTGATCAGATGGTCGTCGGGTGTTACCTGACACTGCCCTAGGAACATTTTTGTTCCCCCTAGGTCCCAGATGTTCAAAGGGATAAGAGTGACATAATCTCTGTAAGGCACTTGGCCTCTCTGGAGAATAAGATTGCGTGTGGAAATATTTTGATAATCTGAGTAATGAATTTGACCTTGGATGGTAGGAGACTTCTCTTGTCATCATCGAGTGGCTACGCTGACCACCTAATGGTGGGTGTGGTGGCATATTTCCTTGAGCTAATAGAGAAGGTGCCTCGACTTGAAGAGTTTGTTGAAGTTGGATGATAGTATCTTGCATAGCCTCTCGGCCTCTTGCAAGACTGGCTAAAATCCTAGTTAAATCATTTTCATATAGAGGATCAGAAGGAGATGACGGAATACCTTCATTCCTAAGACTTTAGTCGGGAATATCAGCCATTTATATGTTTGATTGAGTGAGATCGATTAGAAATATCGTTCCCACAGACGGTGCCAATTTGTTGATGAAAGAAACTAGACTGCTAATTAAACTATCATAGATAAATAGAAATAAGAAAATTTTAAAGTGGTTCGGCTTAAGGTAATAGCCTATATCCACTATTGTGTATTTTTTTGGGATTGTTCAATTGCCTCTCTTTTCGTGTCCCTTGGATGTAGGGTTTAAAATGTATTTATAGCCCCCAGGGGGTGTACAAGAGCTAGAATATCAAAGGATGGAATGCATTTATATCGTAGACATTTACATTTGTACAATCATTTATGTATACAACTGTTGGTGTTTTCCTATCATCGTTGGTCAATCTTCCTAGTGTTGGTTGGCATTTCATCCTTGCTGACTAGGATTAATCTTCCACTATACAACACGTGTTAGTATCTGAATGGTCCACATAGATGGATAATTTTTGGTATCAACAATGACATCCATGTATTTTTTTCGGTTTCGACTTATCTCACATGTTTTGATTATATATATGTGATTGTGTTGTTTTGTTGTTTTTTTTAGTTTTTCTAGTTTTTGCGGGGTTTGGATGGATATTATTCAGAGATAGATTATTAAAATTTTGGTTTACATCATTGGTGATGGGGTCTTAGACTCACTATTTGGGTTTGGTAGGTGTTCGATTTCTGTAGTTGTCACTTCCCTTTTTTGTGTCTTATCATTTGATCACTTCTTCTATGGAGAGGGTAGGAAATGTTGTTCGGTTATTGACGCGTCTCAGAACGAGACTTCCACCTCGTCATCTAAGTCTCGCACCACACAGGCCAATCGCCTTGCTTACTCCTCCACTTGATAGGAGAGTCAGGCCAATTATGATCTATACTTCACTCTAGGATTCCACATTAGAACGGTTATTCGTAAGCACATATTTCGTACTGAGGATTTTAGGCACACCCATATTTCAGAGTGGTTAGTCGATCAGGGTTGGGATCCACTTTTCTCCATGTATGATTTCATCCTGACTGACCTCATCTGAGAGATTTATGTTCACATGTTAGGATCCCCTGCATCACTATACTTTATGGTGCGTGGTTTTAAGATACTAGTAAACCCGACACTGTTGCCTAGTTACTTCAGATTCTTAGAGCACACGATGCCACCTTTCCCCAACCTCCCGAGGATCGTCCTCTTTGGTCTTCCATCATTGATGTTGTGTTTCATTGGACTCCACCCAACACCCTGACCCTTTATTACTCAGACCTTCATGCTGATTATCGGATCCTTAATTGGGTCACTTTCTTATCCTTCTTTCCTCGAGAGAATTCCACCCAACTGTCTGAGGACATCATCCACTTTATGCATAGGATTAGCCAGTAGATGGTCATTGAACTTCCCCAGATGATTTTAGCCTACATGGAATTTGGGCCAAACTTCGGGACGAAACCTATTTGGTCGACTCTTCCCTATGGGGTGTTGGTGATCTGTATATGTCTAGCTGCCCAGGTATCTACCCTTCCTGTTGAGGAGTAGTTGACCTCTATCTCTGTTATTGATGTGAAATTTGTTCATCGTTCCCTGAGCCACTTGCCACCTGAGTCCCATAGGGGGTACACTGCTCCATTTTCCTCCTCCTATTTCGGGTCTAGAAAAACCTCTGAGTTCACTGAAACCCTACCTACCAAGTCCCCAATAATGCATGATTTTTCTTGACAAATTGAGATTTTTTGCACTCTTTAGCGGGAGGATAGTGCCACGTGGATATGTTTTGAGGTTGAGCTTACTGAGTCTATACGAGTGCAGTCTCGATTGTTGGCACAACTGACGTCTAAGAGTGAGCAACGCACTAGGGTGAAGTCTTGTCACCTTTCCTACATTGATGATATTCGGCGCTCGGAGCCGCAATGAGGAGCTAGCTCATTTGGAGTAGGTTATGGTGATGAAGATACATGGGATGTTCTCCCACCATATGGGAGTTGATTTGGGACTAGTGATATTTCTATTATACTGTTTTACTATGTATCTCTCTTACTAGATTTCTATACTGTGGATCCTTTGCACTCGCACTATTATTGATCAGACAATTATATTTGATGTGTATAGACATATATTAACATGAAGTAGTGTATGGATGTTCTTTATTTATGGTTATTTCTTTCCTACACTATATCTCCATTCATTATTTACTGTTTATGATTATATATATAATCTATCACATCTGGATGCCTGTCACTATCTTTTGTTATCACTTCATATTATCATGCTTATTTGATACTTATGTTCCCACTATGACATATTTTCTCTCACATTCTATGGATATACATTGCACATATATTTCTATATTTATTCATTTCTATGAGACTTTGATGTAGAATATTCTCTATCCCTCACTCTTTTTCTTGTTCGAACAAAAAGGGGGAGAGAGTTATTGGGCGTAGGATGAGTTTTTACTATGATATTTTATTCTTTTGATTCTTCCATTCTTCCATTCGTCATAGGCATTTTATTTTATGTATGTAGGTATTCATATTAATGAGATTCAGATTAGGTAACACAACGGAACACTGATTTGCTGAGTATGTCTTAGATTAGCCATGTCCATTGTAAATTTTGGGGTTTTGGGATTAATGGGTGGCTTGACGGCCTGGCCTAGATTTTTCACTTGGTCTTGTGTTTTATCCCGAAATAGCCAAAGGGTGATTTTAGTGAGGAAAAATTTCCGATTGAGTCTTATATATATAATGGCTTTGCTGGTCAAAACATATAGATTATAGGAATGTCAATCAAATGTTACTCAAGCCTATGAGCCGAGACAAGCAAAGATACTATACCGGATTCGACGTGTTTGGACATACTTTGCCATTATCGATATCAAAAGGTATAATTATGTTTTTATGATTAAAATTATTAATACCATAATTGGATTTTTTCTATGTCATTTTCCTATTTGAAACATGTATTTAAAATAAAGTTTTTATTTTTGGGGCATTCTAACGAGATATTTTCTCGTTCTAACGTGATGTAAATCTCATTTGAATGAGATTATCTCAAGATAAAAATCTCTTTCAAACATACTTTGAACGACATTCCAATGTGAAATCTCTGTTTATCTTATTCACCCTGGTTGGAAGCTTGTTCGAAGAGTGTTTAAATGAGATTTCCATATTGTTTGGACAACGTATGCTCTTGTTCACATGAGATGCATAATGTCTTTCGAACGGCCTTGATCTCGTTCGAACGAATGGCACACAATTTTTTAAAATAATTTTGACTTGTTCAAAATAACCTTTGTCATAAAAATTAGGTTTCCATCCATTTGAGAATATCCTTTTGACAGTAGAAACGATTTTTAGCCTCCATCTTGCTATTTTCAGCAAAATTAAATTATCACAATATTTAGATTCTTGATCATATTTCAAGAACAAACCCCTGCACATTATCATATATACTTCTATGTGGTGGATTCCACACATGCGGGTCACGGTAGAGGCTATTGGAGGATTACAAGGCAAGGAGTTGCTATGAAGCTATTGTTGGATTGTCCAGTGTAGTAAAGGAAGGTATAATCTACATGGGCTTGAGAAGTCAAGTATTGTAAGTCATTTGTAAAAACCTTCTCTATAGTGAATTTTGTTTAGGCCTAGTCGTCCAGTGTTTTTCCAAATTGGATTTTCCTTGTACGTCACCGTCTCGTGTGTGTGCTTGTTATTTATAACCAAACTAATCCTTCATGTAAACCTAGTAATTTGGTAATTTAATATTAAAGTTGGTAATAATTTGACTTTCGGTCTTAGCAAAGAGACTGATGGGACAATCCACATATTTAGACTGTGCTAAAGAGATGAAGGCTACTCATTTGAAGGTTATATGGAAATAGGAGAAGTTATTTGGTTGATTTGTTTTTTGTTTGAAGCTTCACATAGACACAATATATTCTAAAAGAAAATAAGTAGTAAGATGAGATGAGTGATTTTGTGTACTTGTTTAAGAGGAAGAAAAGTTTTCTATGTTGTTTTTACTAAAGAGGAGGGCTCCTGGTTAATGTTACATGTGGCAAAATTGGTTGATCAAGAGGGGTGGGGGTATGCTAGTGAGGTTTTTGAAACATTGGAGTTGGTGGTGTCAAAAGAAGTGTGGAAATGATGGGAGATCTTATATCTAGGTCGCATTGATAGATTTTATGCGAAAACATGGGCAAAGGTGTTTTCAGGGAAGAACTCTAATAGTGGGGTGATTTTGGGTGTTAAATCTTGACATCCAAGGATCAATTTTCTTTAGAGATCTCTTGTTGGATGTTAGGAGGCCATGATAAGACACCAACATTGGTTGATACTTTGGGTGAGTGGGAGAAGGAGTGGTGGAGTAGAACCCTAGGTGGGGTGAAAATCAAAAGATTGGATAGTTCATTGTTATCATTTGTGTTGACTTTAAAAATGGAGGTAAGAAGAATACTCAAAACAAACAAAATGGGTATTCAATAGTCTTCTAATGTGGTTAGACTGGTGGCACCCTTTCGGATGTTGTGCCAAGACAGAGATATTTTAGAATATTATTCGATCCCTTTGGTGGTCCTTCCACTTCATTTTTTGGGGAATATGTTTTTAGGCTATAGGAGATATGTGTGTTGGGGGTGGATTTATGACAATGAATATTGATATCGGAGAGGGGATGAAATTCCGGTGGGCAAAAATAAAGGTGAATAAAAGTATTAAGGTTCCCAAGAGGTGGGAGAATATGTATATCAAGTTACGTTGTGGGTTACGAAGTAGGTGAGCTGACGATTTGAGGGAAAAGGCGACAAGGGATGGGTAGAAGGGGGCGCGGAGGAGGGAAAAATGTGGGGTATGAGGGAAGAATTCATCAAGTGAGTGAAGAATTAAAAAAAAAAAGATTGCAATGTAGGCACATGTGAGGTTTTCTAAAAGTAGGCTGATGGGTCGGTTAAACAAAAGTGTATCCCTTTTGTTCCAACCATGTTAAGTTAACGTGATGAGAGAGGGTCTAGTAGTGTAAGGGTTTTTAAAAATTTTAAGGATTGTGATTTTTCTTATAGGTGTGGTATTTTTTTTCCATCTAGGTGTTTCCCTAAATAGACCAATATTAAAAGGATCCAGTCTAAATAGACTTGGAAAATGAAAAGGGATTAAGTTGCATTTAAAGCTTTTCGGTAGTGCTTAAAAGGGAGAATTGTGCTATTTTTTTCCAAAACAACTCTAAAAATTTTACTTTTAAAGTCAACTCAGATGATTAGTCATGAATATTGTATTTAATATCCTTTATTCTTATGCATTTTATCTCGTAATTGTGTTTGTTAATTCCTATATTTATGCTCATTTACTAGATTACCTTTATTCTCTCTCTCTCTCTCTCTCTCTATATATATATATATATATATATATATATATATATGTGTGTGTGTGTGTGTGTGTGTGTGTGTGTGTGTGTGTGTGTGTGTGTGTTTATTTGAGCTTTTATAGGCATTGGAATGCTGAGTGGAGAAATTGGTTGCATTTAAGAAAAGTTGCATCAATTGATGCAACTTGAAGGGTAGTTTAGTCATTACATCATTTAGGCTACGGGCTCGAACTCTTTATAAAATGTTTATCTTTTTGAGTTAGCTTCATGTAGCCACTAAAGGTAAGTCATTTCGATGACATGTGATCAAGTTAAAGCCGTTTAACCAAAGCGCATTTCATTAGTTTTCAAAGAAAAACGAGGAAGACAAAATAGGGCATCGATCGATTGACCCCTCCAGGTTCCGTGAAGAAATTGAAATCAATGGGATGATATCAGATTAATTGATCGATCACTGGTCAATCGATCGATCGATCCTTGTAGATATTTGTTGCTTTCTCTTTTATTTTCTTTTAATTTAATCAACTCACTATATATAGTCAGTTGAGTTTTATTTGTTGGAAATAATTAGTTTTTATATGTTGATTGATATTCTGAGAGCTTCTCCCCATTCTCTCTCCTAACGTTTGTATTATAAGTTACTATTCATTGTCTTCTTCATTAATTCAAGATTTCTTACTTTAATTTAATACTTTTTTAATTTGTTTAATTTCTTGAATTTCTGCTTTCTTTATTATTTTATTCCATTCCATTGTCATTTACCATGTTTTTTAGGTATGTAAATTAGGTTGAGATTATTGAACTCACCATGGATTAATTGGTTACTTTTCTATGGTATGATGGATTAGGTTAGTTTTGGTTGGTTAATTGTTATTTGTTTTGCATCTAGGAAACTTAATGGAGTATATTGTGTATGCATCATGTTTGCATGCTTTTGTATGTAATCCCATGGATATTTGTTTACACCAAACTCATATTAATATTTTATAAGAATTTAGAGGGTGACAACTCTAGGTTTTATTAATTTTCCAAATGGGTATTAATATTGAAAACACTTTCCTTTCCATACAACCATTTATGATGACTAGCCAGTGGTGAGGGATATAATTCTTATCGTATATAGTTTTCATTCTTATTAACTACTTTCATTTCAATACTTACCTAGATTAATTATAATATAAATATTTTAAATCAAAAATCATATTTTACACATTTATTTGAGAAGTAATAAATCAATTGAATTCTAAGCTACATTCCCCGTGGATTCAATTCATACTTGCGGCTATACTCCACAATGTACCAAGTTGTGGTTTTTGTATAGGCAGTAAACACCCAACAACAAATTCATTTTTAACTTTATGCCTCATCATCAGCCTTGCGAATATGGCATGAAATTGAAGGGGATGAGTTGGGAGGGAAGAAGATGGAATTAGTTCCCTTAAAAAATGTTATGATTGGTGAGTGGGAGGAAGGGGTGAGACATTTTTTAGAAGTAGGAGAGCCAAGTGGGGTAGGTCGGGAGGGTGATCATGCACTGAAAACAAGGAAATTCGGTGCTATAATGTCTTAGGGGTGGGGGTGGGGGAGATGAATATGACAAACTCAAAATTCATTGCCATTTTAAAATTTGCTTACCAAACACTTAAATTCGTGAAAACACTTAGGTCTAATAATTTTGCAAAAGGAAATAAGAGTTTTATTTCAAAAATGGAACTAAAATGCCTTTTGTAGTGAAAAATTGAAGTTCCGTGCTACAGCGAAGTTTGTGAGAACAAAGGTTTTTTTAGCTATACCCGCAGTCATAAAAATTGAGCTAGAATGAGGATACTGGTTAAATCCATGAACACGACCATTTTTCTTCCATTAAAAAATGCCATTTTACCCCGTGCGCATGCTTAACAACAGACAATTACAAAAGTGCCATTTTGAAGAATATTTTAAAGCAAATGATTCTGAATGGCTCCTTTTGCACATGTTTGAAAATTTTGACATTTTGATGATAATTTAAGTGCATAATATGTGGGGGCATCCTAAAGTGTATCATGGGTCATATAGCATATACTAAAAGGTTAAAAAATCCCTCTGAGTCTCATAGTCGATGAAACGGTGAAATGCAAGTTGACTGAGAAGCGAATAGAGACATGTACGTAACTTAAGCATCTAGACACACAAACAATGTCAAGGATATATTCCCAGAATAAAATAGAAGATACTATATGTCTAAAAAATTTAATATTTTGACATGGAATAACCCAAGAAACACGTCTGTGCATCTTCATTCTCCCGTTTTGGTTGTTCGTTGGAAAAAATTCCAAAACATTCCAAAATCCCAAAATACATGCAAATCCCACCCAATACAACAAAGTTCCAATCATCAATCCATGTCACTCACAACCTTATAAAGGACAACATAGAATAATAATAGATAATAAAATTGAGATTCTCCATGTTGAGATATCTATGAGATATCTGCAAAACTCAAACAACACAAAACCATCAAGAAAGTAACATTAATATGAAGGCAAAACTCCCCATCCATGGGAACTATCCCTAAATAAGTGAACTATAATAGATAATATTTTCTCCCCCTTTTTTCCACGAATAAAAAAAAGTAGAAAAGACAACTAGGATAAGTGAAACCAAAAAGTTCACAAGATGTGAGAGATAAACAAATACAACAAAGAGAAGAATATGATAATCAATCGCTTGCAGGATATAAACAAACCTGTGTCCCCTTAAATTACGTGTGGAATATCCACAAAACATTCACACGATATCAATTTGAAAATGAATATAGTAAATGTAAAGCATGCGTGCCCATATGATATCAAAAGCCACACAAGAAACACATGTTAACAACAAAGAATATGTACGAGTAATTTTAAAATAATTGCATGGAAAAAATCCACAAATGAATAACATCTCAAACAAAGAGATAAAAATCTCCCCCTAAATTAAATATTTGTCCCCCGAAAGTAATTAATACTCCATTTAAGGAAATTATAAATCCCGTTAAAGCTATGCATTTAAAGAGATAGCCATGAAAAGCACGACAAGGAAAAAATATGAATCTCATGGAACATGATGGGAGTAAAAGTATCAACATAAGATATCATGAAAGTATGTGACAAAAACATATGAGTTAGGGAATGGAACATATGAATAAACAAATAATCTCACAAAAGGTTGTCAGCAAAATAAATTGCCAAATGCTAACCAATATAAACATGAAAGTGTCTCCAAGGACATAAAAGGTACAATGAGCTAGAAACGTGTCTATCGCAAAAGTAATGAGATACTATCATGATAAATGCAAACACAACTGACTAAACCAAATGGATCACATAAAGATCTAAGCGATACCTAAAAGAGAGTAAACGATGTACAACCCTCAATCCAAAACCGCCAAGAGATGATCAAGGTCACATCTCAAAATAGAACTACCAAGGGAATATAAATAAAATAAAATAGTAGATGATAAAAAACGTTGAGATCACACCAAAAGATCTAACAATCATCAACAAAATCATCTAAGGCTAGTAAAGAATAACCAAGAGTGTTGGTGTAAAAAAATAGATTGATCCTAATTATTTAATCACAGATAAATATAAATGATACAAAGAATTTTAAAGTGGTTCGGCTTAATAAGAATAGCCTACGTCCACTATTTTTTCTATTGCCAAGTGTTTAGGAATTCTCGATATTAGGATCTATCCAGAAATTCCCATCCTCTTGAATGAAGGTGATACATTGTATTTATAGCCCTTGTAATGTACATGTGAAAGGGCAAACAATTAATGCCCTTGAGGCGTACACGTCTGTATGATGAGCATTCAATGAATGGTTGAACTGTTGATTGTCTAGAAATTAATGCTTTGGCCGAGATGCAGCTCGGACCGCCTGAGTTGCTCGTCGTTCAGGAGTTCCTCGGAGTACACCTGTTGCTCGGGGTATCCGACTTGACCAAGAAGTAAAGTTCCTTGTTGATAAAATAATTGTAGAAGTATGCTATGTAGATCGACATGTGTCCTTTTGTGATTGCTCCACGTCAGCGTATTAATTTTGGTATCAACAGAAGCCCCCAATGTTTCATATTTTGAAATTTGGGAATATGGAACATTCTTTCTCGGTATATGGAAAAATTAAATGGCTTTCTTGGTTTTTAGGAGCATTTTCTTCGTATTTAATTTCTTTTCCAAATTCATTGAGTCCGCCTTTTTGAACTTTTTTAAACGCTTCGATCTTCGCGCTCTTTTTGTCCTTTTAGACGCCGGTAGCGTAATAGTTTCTTTTTTGTAATCATTTCTTTCGCCGTTTCCCAAGATAAAGTATTTAAGCTTCATAGACACTTGCATCGTCTTCTACCTTTTCCAATTTCTGCTTTCGAGTTTTCCATTCTCTCTCTCTCTCTCTTGTGCGTTCATCTCTTCCTCCGTTCATTGTCAACAGATCTTCCTTTTTCCTGTAAGATCTTCTTCCTTTCTTCTTCATTTCTTTTATTCACCATGGTTTATCTTATCGAATCTGTTGAGAAATTCCGTTCTGATTTTTCCATTCCTTCTTGGGTAACTCTGGAGGTTCTTTTTGAGATTTCAGATTATTTTTTATTGGCTGAGGGACATTGGTTCCCCAGTCTCTTCATTGCTGAGTGTGGATTTTCTTTTCCACCAAACCCTTTATGTTTAGAGTTATGTCAGTATTTTGACGTTGTTCCTGCAAAAATAGCCCCCAACACATGGAGAATAATTAATGGGGTGTATAAATTGAATCAAACTCATGGAACTCATATAGGGATTCCTGAGATTATGTATTGTTATAGATGGGCTGTTTTAGATAATGTTTATTATTTAAAAACTAGATTTTTGAATAGGGCTCTAGTGGTTAACCTCCCTGATGCTAACAGAGATTATTTTGAACACGGGGTGGTTATTAAAAATTGGCAATATGCCCCTTTGGTTGGAGATGCAGTATACCAGGGTCCCAGATGCCCTCCCTATGGCAATGGGATAGGTTATTTTCATTTTGTTTTATTTATGAAATTATGCTTTCATCATATTTGACAAAATGTATGACTGATATTTCACTATGTATTTATTTGCAGTTGACAGTAAAAGAAAAACTCCAAAAGAATCAGAAGTTAATATCAGGCATCTGAAACTTATCTGGGGCCTGCATAGGAACGTTGCTGATGAGCACATCAGGTCTGCATCATATTTGCTGCAATATAGGAGTTATACAACCTCTTTCACTGCTCGCCCTGTAATCAGTTCTGTTGAGCCAGCATCAACTCCTGAGGATTCTTCGCCTGATTCTCACATCCCTTTGAGTCAAAAAAATGGGCAAGAAAAGAGCTCCTCCTGCTCTCTTTAAAGAAACTACCTCTGTTGGAGAGGGAAAGAAAAGTAAAAATGACACCCCAAAGGGGACCAAGAAGGTAGATGTTGCACCTTCCCAAGGTGCCGAGAAGCCCCCAGTGGCTCCGAGCAAGAGGGATGCTCCTGTGGATGTAATCACTTTCTCTCCAACTAAAATCTCTTCTTTGGTTGAAACTGCTGAACTGCCTCTGAGGAGATTAATGAAATCCTCCCCGGTCAATTTGGGTGAAACCGTTAATTTAGCTGAAACCATTCCCCAGCTACCAGCTGGTGGAGCTGGTGTTCCAGCCATCATTCCCTCGAGCTCTGCTATGAGCTCGGTAAAGACTTGGATCATACCTGAGGTCCAAGGAATTGATGAGAAAATTTCTAGGGATATGCTTACATCCCTAGCTACTCGTCACATTGCTTCAGTAAGTTTCTCATACTTTGAATTTCCTTTCTTTCCTTGAATACTTGTATTTCTGTGCTGACTTGTCATTTTTTCCATTTTTCAGTTGGTGAACTGTTTTAATAACATTGTGAAGAAAGATGAAGCAATTAAAGCTTCCAGCTCCTCATCTGGTGTAGAGGATGCTCTGCTGGGCTTGTCCCAATCTTTGAATGATTCTTGTTGAAAGTAAGATGAGCACAAAGCCGATTGGGAGAAAAAATTGGCTACAGTTGAAGCTGAGAAAGTGCAGATTGTTGAAGTCTCCAAAGGTTTGGAGAATAAAGTGAAAAACTTAGAGGTTGAGCATCAGAAATATAACGATAAGCTTAAGAACTTCGGAGAGTTTGAAGATAAGATGAAGAAGGCAGGGGAAGAACTATCCCTCCTGCGAGACGTAAATCGTCAGAAAGAAGAAGTGGAGGCTAAATTGAAAGCCACCGAGGATCTTCTGTCCGAGAAGCTCTCCTCGGAGAAAATAAAAAGAAAAGCGGCAGTGAAAAAATCCTTCAGCACTGGCTGGGATAAAGGATGTGATAAGGGGATTGCAGCGATGACATATCAAGTGCAATATGGGAAGTTGAAATACTTCTGAGATGGTTGGGTAGCTGCTCTACAAGAGCTAAAGGTCACTGAGGACTCTGAGTTGTTCTAGCAGCATCTCCCTGGTCCTCCCCCGCATATTGAAGATGAGGAAGAGGATGAGGCTATTTATTAAGAATCTTCAATGGAAATGGGTGATCAAATCCTTGCCCCTCAGCCTGCAAATGAGGACGTTTCATCTCTGCCTCCTCCACTTGAGCAAATTCCAGCTCCTGCTGACCAAGCTGCTATTCCTACCGAGCAACCGAGCTCCTCGTCCCAGCCTCCCGAGAAAGTCTTAGGAGATAAGGAAAAGGTGTGAAGTTGTTCTATTTTTATACTTCTTTCTTTTGTTATCATCTGTAATCGAACAATGTAATCTCCTTTATGATCTAATAAAAATCACATTTTTGTTCCTCTCTGTTGTTGATGCTCTATTTCTCTTATTTTTATTGACTCTTATCTCCTCTTCTTTATTAGTTTATGGCCAGGATGTAATTTCTATCTTCCCATGAAACAACTTTGCTCTAGCATTGTAATAAATATTTTAAAGATGGCCATGCTGATTTAGACAAGTCTGAGGTTGTAGATATCCTTGGTCGAGATACCTCAGACCAAGCAATTGAAGCCTATCAGTAGTTGAAATGTCTTCTTGATCGAGCTGTAGCCAACAATGTGGCTTATTACAAAATGATTGAAGACCTGCAAGGCAATCTCGATGAACTTCATCGACAGTATAAAGAATCTTCAGCACTTTTGCACGAAGGTTATGAGAAGAAACTCCAACAAATCTGTGATGAAAAAGGATATGATAAAATGCTTGCTAGTTATGAAATGAGAGAGAGAGCGTTAAAGACAGATGCTGAAAGGCACAGGCAAATTGCCGAGTTACTGGAGCAGGAAAATAACAAGTTGCAAGAGGATTTAGCTCAACTGAGATCTGTTGCATCTTCTTCAACTGCTTTGGTACCTGTCACCGACGAAGGGTTATCCTTCTTAGAAGTTGAGAATGCCAAGCTACGAGATGAACTGGAAACTTTGAGAGGAGCTGTTGCTGGTCGGGGACGAGGAAGAGGTTCTCGTGGACGAGGAAGAGTCACTGCCGAGGTACAAGGTACTCAAGCTGCTCTGGGATGACCAAGAGCACTTCGTCAGGCTGTTGAAGAAGCTCGTACTCAATTAGCTTTAGAAAACCAAGCATTCCAGTTGATGGCCAAAAATGAAGCCTTATCTGCAATGTCCAAGAAGATCCAAAGTCTGGAGGAGCAACTTGCTGCGACAAAGTCTGCATTGGACCATAAGGATATTTTTTCCAGAAACCTCCACGAGCAACTAGAGAGACTAATTTTCCAATTCCACAAACAACCTCGTGAATTTTGGATGGCAGACTACAATGAAGCCCTTTGCCACTTGGATGCTCGCATGGAAAATGCTAATAATGAAGGTTACAAACAGGGATGGTTGAATGCCTTGGGGATACTGAAAGTGGAGCAAGGTCATTATTTGTGGAACTATCACGACCCAGGGCTTCTCGAACTACCAAACCCACCCTTCAAGCTTGATATGAGTTGGATCCCTGCCCGGGTTATTCCTCGCTGTTTGATATCAAAGTACCTTGGTGATTACAATCTCCATTCCCAGGATGAACTTTCTCGTCCTGAGCATTTGCTGGATAGACCTTCAATAATGAATGTTAGGATGCTTAGAGATCCTAACTTTATTAATTCTCCCCTTTGTTTAGAAGATCCTCCTGCTGGCGAGGAACCTGTTTCAAAAGCAGAAGGAAAAAGACCAATAGAATAGGATTCTTTGATGTAACAGTTTATTTATACATTTATTTTATTTTTGTACTTCATCTTTGAGTTCAATGAAATACATAAGATTTTATTTGCAAATGTTGAATGCTTGTATCTTACAGTTGTAAAATATTTTTCATTTGCATTTCTGTTAAAAAGATGATATAATATTTGTCGACCAACTGAGTTTCGACTAACTTTTCTGTACATCTATTAAAAAGATAACAATATTATATAATTTGCCGACCAACTGCAGTTGATTAAAACTTGTTGTCGACTAGCTTACATTTGTAATAATAATTTGGTTGACCCAAAATAATGATGTTTGTTTCTCGAATGATTAAAAATCACAAGTAATAAAAATTTTAACTTAATAATATTTTGTAAATGATAACCGACCAACAAGGGTTAGTATCTTTTCGTTTCTCTACCAATATTACTTGGTGTTTTTCCTTTTTCGACCAACTTTGGCATTTTTTTTTTTTTGAAAAATACATTTTTCTTCCAGAATTGGCATTTTTCTTTTCTTCCAGAGTTGGTATCCTTTCTCTCCCTTTTACCAACCTAAGTTGGTCTGAGCTCAAATTTGATGATTCTGTTATGTACACTTGCCCTTTTACCAAAATAAATTGGTCTGATCCAGTGTCAGCCCTAACCAAAGGAGTATGGTTTCCTAACCAACTAGAGTTGGCATTTTTAGGAATGTCATTCTCGCCCTTTTACCAACCGATGTTGATCTGAGCTTGAATATGCCTCCTAACCAAAGGAGTATGGTTTCCTAACTAATCGGAGCTGGCAGGAATGTCATTCTCGCCCTTTTACCAACCGAAGTTGATCTGAGCTTGAATATGCCTCCTAACCAAAGGAGTATGGTTTCCTAACCAACCGGAGCTGGCAGGAATGTCATTCTCGCCCTTTTACCAACCGGAGTTGATCTGAGCTCGAATATGCCTCCTAACCAAAGGAGTATGGTTTCCTAACCAACCGGAGCTGGCATGAATGTCATTTCATTTTTACTGCTGAGCAGTGTAGTGTGTAACACTAGTATATTCCCCAAAAAACTTTCAATAAAAGGAGAGATGATGACAACATATCTTCGTTTTATTCATACTCATGAAACTGCTTTACATTTTACATCATTGATAGTATTTTTGCAAGTGTTCAGCATTCCATGCATTTTTAAACTCCTCTCCTTCTAGAGTTGCTATTCGGTATGTTCCTGGTCGAACAACCTCTGTAACTCGGTATGGTCCATGCCAGTTTGCCACCAACTTATTGTGCTTCTGAATGACCTTCTTTAGCACGTAATCTCCTTCTTTTAGATCGCATTTCTTCACCCTCTTGTTGTAGAACAAAGCTGTTCGTTGTTGGTAGGCAGCATTCCTAATGGCTGCCTCTTCTCTAACCTCCTCGAGCATGTCCAAACCCAATCTTCTCATCAAGTCACTGACTGGGGAATTAAAATTCATCACTCTGTGTGTAGGTAGACCCAATTCGGTTGGTATTACTGCCTTACTTCCAAATGCCAGCATATATGGTGATTCCCCAGTTGCTGCTCGGGGAGTTGTACGATAAGCCCATAATACTGATTGTAGCTCATTAATCCAATTCGATTTAGCCTCACTGAGCCTTTTCTTCAATCCATTTAGTAATGTCCTGTTCGTAACTTCAGTCTGTCCATTACTTTGGGGATGACCTAGTGCTGAATGGAGCTTCAAGATATTGGATTGATGACAGTAGGTAGCAAATTCCTCATTATCAAACTGTGTTCCATGATCGTTAATAAATGCATGAGGAAGACCATACCTGTAAATGATGTTTTTCCAGATAAACTGGTATACCTTCTCGTAGGTCATGTCGATTAGAGGCTCAGCTTCTACCCACTTTGTAAAATAATCCACTGCGATGACGAGGTATTTAAATCTTCCCATGTTCGTTGGCAATGGTCCCACCAAATCTACCCCCCACATGGCAAATGGCCAAGGGGAGGTTATAGGTGTTAGCAATGCTTGTGGAGTTCGTCGGATGGAGGAAAAATGCTGGCACTTGTCACACCTCTTAGCATAGGCTATGAAATCAGCTCTCATCGTCGGCCAATAGTATCCCTGTGCCATTACTCTTTGTAAAAGAGTACGACTTGCTATATGAGCTCCACAAGACCCTTCATGGATCTCTTCAATCAATTATTTCACTTCGGAGGGGTGTACATACCTTTGTAACCCCGCCATGATTCCTCGTCTATACAAAACACCATTAGTTATAACATACCGAGCAGCTTTAAACTTTAATTTCTTGGTAACCAGCTTATCCACCGGTAATTTTCCTTTTTCAATATATGCCCTGATGGGATCCATCCAAGATGGTCCTCCCTCGAGAGTGATAACGTTCATCGTCAGGTCTTCATCTATGCTCCGATTCTCCAACACTTCAATTGGTATTGTCCTTCGCATCTCGATACGAGTAGCTGATGCTAGTCGGGCCAGTGCGTCTGCTCGTGCTTTCTTCGTTCTTGGTATCCTAATCAGCAGAATTGCAACAAATTCTACTATCAATCCCATCACCTTTGCATGATACCTGACCATCAATTCTCCTTTAACTGCATATGTTCCCAACATCTGATTCATAATTAATTGAGAATCACTTACAACTATCACTTGTTGTGCCTCCATAGTTTTTGCCAAATTAAGACCTTCTATCATGGACTCATACTCAGCCTCATTATTGGAGGCTTTGAACTGAAATCTTAATGCATACTCCATGTCGACTTCATCTGGGCTGCTCAAAATGATACCTGCTCCACAACCTGCAGTACAAGATGAGCCATCTATACACAATTTCCATACAGGCAACCCGTCTTCTAATTTCTGATCTGACAGAGTTCCTCAATAAAATATTTGCTTCTTCTTTTCACCATCCCCTGAGTTTTCTTGCTCTTTGTCGACCATCGTTTCTCGCCCTTTTACCAATCGGAGTTGGTCTGAGCTCGAATTTGATGATCCTGTCACATCCACTTGCCCTTTTACCAACCTAAGTTGGTCTGAGCCCGCGTCTGCTGTTCTTGTAACATCCACAGGTTGATTGTCGAGCTGCTTTTGCTCCTCGGGGGTATCAGGATAAGTGAATTTTGCTATGAAATCTACTACTGCTTGACCTTTAAGCGATGTCCTGGGTTCATAGATGATATCATATTCGCCCAGCTCTATAGCCCAGTACATCAATCTCCCTGACTTTTTTGGCTTATGAAGGGCTTGTCTCAATGGCATATCGGTATATACGATTATAGTATGAGCCTGAAAGTTTGGCCTCATTCTTCTGCTTTCTTCAATTAATGCCAATGCCAATTTTTCTAACTCTGGATACCTGATCTCTGCACCTCGGAAGGCCTTGCTTGTATAATAAATTGGCTTTTACACTCCATTCTCCATTCTTATCAGTGCCGAGCTAACTGCATTCTCTGATACTGCCAGGTACAAGTACAACTTTTCTCCTGCTACCGGCCTGGACAGTAATGGAGGTGCTCCCAAATACCTCTTCAAGTCTTGAAAGGCCTTTTTACATTCATCATTCCACTCAAAAGTTTTTCGGAGTGTTTTGAAGAATGGGAGACATCTATTAGTTGCTCGGGACACAAATCTGTTGAGTGTTGCAACTCGTCCTGTAAGACTCTGTACCTCTTTCTTCGTCGTTGGAGATCACAGCCCTAAGAGCATCTCTAATGGAGGGAGGTTCACGAAAGTTATATTGCAAACTGAAAAGGGTTTTTACCTTTCGTGGAAAGTAAATCCTCACAATGGTGGAAGGACAAAATTTGCAATGAGAGTTCCTACGAACAATAGATGTTCGTAGGAAATGAAAGTCTGACTTCTTACGAACAACATTAGTTCGTAAGAAATAGTACGAACTAATGTTGTTAGTAGGAACCCAAATATATGATAAAAAATGATTATTTATAGTTCTTACTAACTTCATTTGTTCGTATAAATTCCTACGAACAAATGAAGTTCGTAGGAAGCCTTTACAAATTCTGTACCTGTTCTGCAATTTTGGAGAACCCATGCAAATCCTTCTACGGAATTCGTCCCTTTCAACCCACCATTACAGTCCTACAAATTTGTAAATTTACAACTTTTCTTGGAATCTATCGTCCCCGGTGTGGATGCTCTAAAAGAGCTTTGATCTTCTCTGGATTTGCCTCAATGCCTCACTGGTTGACGATGTACCCGAGAAACATTCCCTCTCGTACTCCAAATATGCACTTCGTCGGGTTCAGCTTCATTTGGTATTTATCTAGTTGATCAATGGTCTGGCCTAAGTCAACTAGATGATCGGCAGCTTTCTTGCTTTTTGTCAGCATGTCATCAACATAGACTTCCATGTTGCCACTGATTTGTTCGGCAAAGACCTTGTTCATCAGTCGCTGGTATGTTGCACCTGCATTTTTTAAACCAAAAGGCATAACATTATAGCAATAAGTTCCCCGAGGGGTAATGAAAGAAGTATTTTCCCTGTCTTCAGGTTTCATTTTGATCTGATTGTAGCCAGAGTAAGCATCCATAAAGTTGAGCAGCTCATGCCCCGAGGTAGCATCCACCATTTGGTCAATTCTCGGCAATGAAAAGTGATCCTTTGGACATGCCTTGTTGAGATCGGTGAAATCAACACACATTCTCCATTTATTATTTTTCTTCTTTACCATCACCACATTGGCTAACTAGTTTGGATACTTCACATCTTCAATGAATTGAGCTTTCTGGAGCTTCTCGACCTCCTCTTGTATAGCTTGATTCTTCTCGGGACTAAATACTCATCTTCTTTGCTTTACGGGCTTGATTACCTTATTCACATTAAGCTCGTGACATAAGAAATTTGGGTCTATTACCGGCATATCTTCATGACTCCATGCAAAAGTTTTCTTTTTGATTCTCAGGAAAGTTATCAACTCCTTCTTTATTGAGGCATCTAACAACGAACCTATTTGAGTTGTTCGCTCAGGGTGCTCGTTGTCTAGAATGACATTCTTTGTAGTTTCCACCACCTGTCCTTTTACCAGTTGAGACTCATCTCTGGGATCCAGTGTTTCAATTTCTGTACCTTCATCCACTTGATAGGTAGTAGTCTTTCTCTTTGATTTCTCAAGCTCTTCTTACTCGGCAGATGAATAATAACATTCTCGAGGTACTTTTTGATCACCTTTCACAACCCCTACTCCAAAGTTTGTTGGAAATTTTAAGCATTGATGCACTGTAGATGGGACTGCCTCGAACTTCTTCAAACCAACTCTCGCCATTATGATATTGTAGGCTGACTGAACATTTTTATCCATCACAAAGAAGTGTATCTTTTCTGTTCGACAAGCAGGCCATGTACCAATGAGTATGTCCAACTTGATCCTCCCAAGTGAAAAAACTTTTTCACCAGCAAAACCCAGAAGAGGTCTATGATAAGGTTCCAGTTGAGATAACTTTAGATTTAAGCTATCAAAATATGGGTAATACATGATATTTGCCGAGCTACCATTATCCACTAGAACTCTTGAAATCATCACTTCTTTCATCCTCATTTTGATCACCAAAGGGTCATCATGAGGGTATAAGACACCTGCGAGGTCGTTCTTTGAAAAACCAATAACCAACTTCTCTTTGTTTACCTTCCTCGGACGATCATCCTCAGCCAAATTTATCCGCTGAATGTATGAACAAGCTTGATCTTCACAGAGGTAAGCTTTTCTTTCCGCAGTACGGTCTCCTCCTCCTGCATATCCACCTGTGATCACATTACAATCAAATGTTCCAAAACGTATGGAAAATACCTCACGTTCTGGTTGCCTTGGCCTTTTGGGAAGATCGGGGTCATCTTCTGCATCATCTTCATGATCTCTCTTCTTGTTTTCTTCTGCCCGGCTAGGAGATCTAGATCTCTCTCTTGCTCAGTCTTCATTTCCCCTATCATTTCTACGATCGATGTACTTTGACAATTTTCCTCGTCTAATGAGAGTTTCAATCTCATTTTGGAGGGGTATGCAATTTTTAGTCATATGGCCATGATCTTTATGAAACTCGCAATATTTATCTCTATTCCTTCTGTTAAGTTCTGCCTTCATTTTCTTTGGCCATTTTAATTCCTCTTTGTTCTTGATTTCTTCTAAGACATGGTTGATACCCATCTTCAAAGGAGTGTAGTTATCAAATTTCTTCATGATATCCCATTTCGATTTATCATTTTTGGAATGCTTATCACCACGATTACCCTTATGTTCTTTCTTCTTAGCTTTGTCGACTTCCACCTTGGTTTCTTTATCCACATTCTTCTTTGCAGCCATGGCCTCCTCGGCATTCATGATTTTGGCCGCTTTTGCTATCAACTCCGACATAGTTGTAGGTGGATCTTTGGCCAAAGTGTAATACAACTTGTTGGGTAATAGTCCACTCATCAGGGCAGTGATTGTTGTCTTTTCTTCATAATCTATGACTTCCAGCTTCTCGTTATTGAAATGAGTTATGTAATCTCTAGTACTCTCACCAGATTTCTGTCTAACGCTCAACAAATGCGCTACTCACTTTACTGTCTTTTCCATAAAATAAAAAATTCCAATGAACAGCTCGGCTAATTGAAAGAAAGTTGAAATATTAACCTGAGGAAGATTGTTGTACCATATCTGAGCAGATCCAGTAAGAGTTCTTGAGAATGCTCTACATCTCATCTCATCGGGGACAACATAGATATCAGCTACAGCTTGATACTGTTCTATGTGTAGAACAGGATCTGTCTTTCCATCATACTTGGGGGTTACTACAGGTGCTTTGAACTTTGACGGTGTAGGGAAATCTACAATGGCCTGGACAAAAGGTGTCCCTTGAACAAAAGTTCATTGTAGGGGATTCTTCACCTTATCCATTTCTCCCAATATATCCTCTAATCGCTGAATGGAACCCTTCCATGCTTCATTTCCTTCTTCGGGCCTATTGGTTCGAGCAATTGATCGCGCTGATGTGGTCTCCTGAGATCTGTCCTGACGATTAGTTGGACGTGATTGTGCTGATCCTTCCCTCATATCTGATGGTTGTCAAAAACTCCTCGATATGTCCCTGGATGGACTCTTATTCAACCTGGGGCCTAATCGACTGAATGGTGATACCCTGCTCAATCTTTCCAAAGCGATAGGCCTTTTTGGAGAGAGAGTAACATGTTGCTCAGTATCTGTGGCCCTTATCGATGAAGTTCGTCCAGGTTGATAAGAGAAATCATCAGACTCTTCATTACGACGTGAATCAGTGCGCCTGGATCATGAAGAAAGTAAATAGGTTTGCCTCTGACCACTTCTCTGTCCTGAATGTGTCGGTGCACCGCCATGAAGGGTTTGTATGAGTTGCCGCATGGTTTCTTGCATGGCGTTCTGACCTTGAGCCAGATTTGTCATAATTCCAGCCAGATCTGGAGCAGTTGATGGTGCAGAGGGATTTGGAGGATTTCCGACGTTTCCAGCATTTCGATTGCTGGATTCAGGATTATCAACCATTGATGATGAAAGAATTTTGGTGAAAAACGATAATAACAATCGTTCCCACAGACAGCGCCAATCTGTTGATGTAAAAAATTAGATTAATCCTAATTATTTAATCACAGATAAATATAAGTGAGACAAAGAATTTTAAAGTGGTTCGGCTTAATAAGAATAGCCTACGTCCACTGTTTTTGTTATTGCCAAGTGTTTAGGAATTCTCGATATTAGGATCTATCCAGAAATTCTCGTCCTCTTGAATGAAGGTGATACATTGTATTTATAGCCCTTACGTTGTACATGTGAAAGGGTAAACAATTAATGACCTTGAGGTGTATACGTCTGTATGATGAGCATTCAATGAATGGTTGAACTGTTGATTGTCTGGAAATTAATGCTATGGTCGAGATGCATCTCGAACCGCCTGAGTTGCTCGTCGTTCAGGAGTTCCTTGGAGAGACAGAGTTCCTCGGAGTACACCTGTTGCTCGGGGTATCTGACTTGACCAAGAATTAAAGTTCCTTGTTGATAAAATAATTATAGAAATATGCCATGTAGATCGACATGTGTCCTTTTGTGATTGCTCCACGTCAGCGTATTAATTTTGGTATCAACAAATAGTATGACATAAAAGTACACAATCCAAATCACTAGGTACAAACACATAATGTGATATAAGTAAAAACAAATGCACCAAAAATCAAACTGCAATGTATAAAAACAAAGGACCGTGCGCACGGTGTAAAATAAAAGCGTGCGAACAGGTACCGTGCGTACGGTTCCAAAATCAATCGTGTGTGTGAAATCATCCATTGTAATTAATCAGGGAGAAAAAATACAGAAAAGACTTAGTGTAGGAACCTTAAACCCTATCTCTCAAAAACATAATATAAATGAATGCAAAAGCATGTAAAATCATTAATGTATGACATATAAAGAAAAAGTTTACGATAATATGAACAAAATCTAATGCTCTTACACAGACACACACACACACACATATATATATATATAATTGAAACTGTGTGAGAGTGATTAGGATTAATGTGATAAACATGTTTTGATAAATAAGTTTCTTTTCGATTTGGATTATTTTGATAGTTTGATAACACATTTAAGAGAAATATCAATCAATTAAAATAATAAGTTTCAAAATTGATATCAAGTCAAATTAAGCAAATTTTTTATTTCAATCAAGGTACGATTCATGCGAAAATAATATTTACAAAATCTAACGAATACACGTAACCAAGTCATAACAATTAAAAATGATGCTTAAGTTTATCATTACATCATTATCCTTTTAAGATCTCAACAAATTGTGGTTTATAACCATTAAACTACCTCAAGCATATGTTTTTTGAACTTTTTCTAAGTCAAACTAAAATAAAATTTTCATTTGAAATAAGTTGTGGACCTATATTATTTTTATTGCCGATTAAACACTTGTCCCTTGGATATTTACAACATATTGGCCTTTTTCGTTTATTATATTTTCACACACCTAGATGATAACTTCCCGGTGATACTCAAATTCGAATCAGGTGTAGTCACTCTAATGGTATGCCTTACCAATGCATATAATAGGACCATATTTTAACTCAAACAAGTATGAAAAAACACAAATCTCACACATGGACCACACAAACATTTCAAAACCAATTAGAGATCTCAGTATTGGATCATGATTAATTAAGAAATATAGAAAAACAAATAACTATAGTCATAAACATCAAATGATATGAAGATGCAAAAGTAATGGGAAATAAACACCAAAGATTTAAACAAATCTAGCCATCATGATTTATTAAGTGAATTATAACCTAACATTGACATTATCAACATTTGTAATTAAAAGATTAAAAATCCATGTTTTAATCATAATTCAACTTAAGTCTATTCATCAGATCTCATGAATAAAAGGACTTGATCGCATAATCATAAAAAAACAATAAAGTAAAAAAAATAATTTTTTTTGGAATTTGTAATAAAATAACAATGAAAATATGGACAAAAGAATATGAATGCAAAGGTACGAGAGAAACATAAGGATAATAACACTTTCTCATGCAAAAATACAAATAAAATCAAAATACTTTTGGATTTTTCTCAAAATAAATAAACAAGAACAAAACAAGAGATAAAAAAAGCATGTATATACAAAATTAATGCAACCTTTCACATAATAAATTCAAAAAAGGAAAACAAAACACTCACTCTATTGTATGTAAATATTATCTCTCCACATGGATTAATGAAATACAAACACATATCATCCTAGGTGGCCTTATAGTTTTGTTGGTCGGTATCAGAGGAACCAAGTCGGCTGGAAGGCCAACAAACTCCAGAATTCCAACCATCAAGAATACCAAAAGTTACTCGACTGGAATGTCAACCAACACTGAATTCAAAGAGTCTCATTTATGGTATACATATGTAAATTCCTGGAAATTTAAAGGCATTCCATCTAGTGTTTTACACCACTATAAATACAGAATACTCCCTCAGCTCAAGGGATAATTCAATAATTCTCAAGCACACCATAGTGAGATATTGTAATCAAAGAAAATAAAACTAATAGTGGATGAAGGATTTCTTCATAACCGAACCACTTCAAAAATATCTTCTCTTATGCGTTTGATTTGATTAACCTGTTATATTTTATCTATGATTATAAATCTGGATTAAGTCCACTTTTAGACATAAACGGATTGGCGTCGTTTGTGCGAACAACTCCTAGTCATTGTTCTCTACCTCATATATTTCATTCTTTAGTTTAAAGAATGACTACTATTCTTAAAGTAGCCTAGTGGTTGCATGCAATAATCAAGAAATATTCGCCCCCTAGTGAGATAAAACTCCAGAGGATCCTGTGCAATTTGGCTAAAGGACAGGAGGATATGCAAGAGTCAGTCAGACAATTGGCTCGCACAATACATGGCAAGTAATCCAATTCCAAAAGAGTAATGCCACCTCCCCAGCCAGAAATGAAAAAAGTTACCATTCTCGTTCTTCTCTTGAAAGATCATACCATCTTGGCGCAACTTCTTTATTCTGATCAACTGATTACTATGATGGTAGATCTTTTTCCAAAGAAAAGCTAAGTAGGGAGTCTGCTTTTGATCATCTAGGTCCCTGAGTAACTGGAGGTCATCATGGGGAGTAAGAGCATCATAGTGAACACAGAGAAGGATTTGTTAGATCAACCGGTAGTATAAGGGGCTATGTGCATGCTGAATAGACCTCTCAGGAGGAGAGTTCAGCACATTAACATAGTAAATCCACTAAATCTTCTTCGGTAAAATCCAAACCAGTGGATCACTTTTGGTAAGGATCTATGCAGCGATCAGATGATCGGTTAGGGGAAATGGCTAAAACAAAAAATCCTTTACAAAGGAGCTTTGTTAAGGGCTTACCTTTTTTCCAGGCTACTGTGGACTACCCCACACCTTCCAAGTTCAAGACACTAGTGGTCACTCCTAAATATGATAGGAACACTCATCCGGTACTACATATTGAGTAGTACCAAGATGTTGTTAAAATTTATTATGTCCTTGAGGAGATGAGGTGCTGGTATAACAATCTTCCTATAGGTAAGATTTCTAATTTTCACTAATTGACCGGATAATTCATTAATAACTTTTTCTTTGGGGCCAAGACAATCAGGAGTGTCACTCATCTCTTAATCGTGCACCAAAATCCTAGAGAAAATACCCGAGATTATATCACTCGGTTTACTAATGACAATTTAGAAGTGGTGGATTATGAAGAAAAAATAAACATTTTAGCATTAATGAGTGGGTTACTGGGAAAAGATCTTTACTATGCCCTGGAAAAAAAACCACCCAAGACTATGACAAAGTTGATGGCTAAAGTTGGAAAAATCATGAACACCAAGGAAGCCATGGTAGCAGAAGAAGCACCGGAGAGAAAAATTGAGGGGCATGAGAATCATTCGTTTAAGAAAGATCAAAAGGATAGAAAGGTCTGATATGATTAAGAAGTTCGAAGAATATAATCCTCTCACTAAGGGTGTTCACCACATCCTGTAAGAAATCATGGGTAATAAGGATCTGAACTGGCCTAGGAAATTGAGGACACCCCTAACAAAAGAGACAACTGCAAGTATTATGATTTTCATCGCAATCATGGACACACCACTGATAGTCGCATAACCCTAAAAAATGAAGATGAAACTCTTATTTGGCTGGGAAAGCTGACAAACTTTATTGATCGAAATGGTAGCCAAGATAACATGAGAATATCCAAGTCACACGGCCGAGGAAAAGAGGATGACAAAAAAGCATGCAATAATGATTATGAAGATGACCCTGACTTGCCGAAGAAGATTGATGAACAAGAAATGGATGTAAGTATGATCTCTTTTGACAGTCATTTTATCATAGGTGGAGATGTAGGTGGAGGAGATGGACTTGCTGAAAAAAGTCATACTTAAATGAAGCCATAGATTATCCCACTATTAGGTAGATTGATGTGGCTAAAAGCAGTGATAGTTAGCCCAGGAAAGTACATAAAGACAAGTTAGTGATCGACTTCTCCAAAAATAATATGAGTGGGGTACTTTATTCTCATGATAATCCATTAGTAATTACTTACAGAGTTCACCATGGCAGAGTGGCTAGAGTTTTGGTTGATAATGGGAGTTCAGCTGATGTAATGTTCAACACTATTTTTAAAGCTTAGGGTTAAAACACATAAATCTAGAATCATGTCACAGACCTCATATAGGATTTTCTAAAGAAAGGGGATATCCCTTGGGAACTGTCAAGTTAGATGTACTAGTCGACACTCGGTCGACGAGCCGGATGGAACGGATTTGATAATTTGTATTGGACAAGAACATGCCTTCAGCCTATAACATAATCCTTAGTTATGCAGGGTTGAAGCAACTGGAAGTTATTACTTCAATTGTCCATCAATGCATGAAGTTCCCTACCAACTATAGAGTACGTGTGGTAAACGATAACCAGATGGAAGCACGAGAATGCTATTACACTTTTGCCGACTAACAAGAAATGAAGAGAGGCACAACTACTTTCCATATTCATACTTTGGATCCTCTCAAGGAGTAGGACTTGGTAAAAGTAAATTTCATGAAAGAAACATAAATTATTATGCTAGACGATGAGAAACCAGAAAGGACCACCCATACTGGCTTAAGACTAACACCTCTTATAAATATAGGAATTGGTTACATTCCCTAGAAATAGGGAGAATGTGTTCACCTGGATTTAAGAGGATATGCTAGGTATTGATCCGAACTTCATTTTCCACGAACTCAAAGAGGTCAGGTCGATCAAGTAGAAGCATAGAGTTTTTGCCAAGAGAAGAATACGACGATCCAAGAAGAGGTGGGAAAACTACATAAAGCACAATTTATTGACGATATTAAATTTCCAACTTGGTTGCCCAATGTGGTAATGATAAAAAAGAAGAAGAATAAATAGAGAATGTGTGTGGATTTTACTAACCTTAACAAGGCATATCCATAAGATCACTTTCCTTTACCAAGGATTGATCAATTGGTAGATGCCATATTAGGTCATGAATTTCTCAGCTTCATGGATGCTTATTCTAGGTATAACTAGGTCAAGATGAAGCCGAAGGATAAGGAAAGAACATCCTTCATTACCAGGGGATGACTTACTGCTACAATGTAATTCCCTTTGGGTTTAAGAACACTGGTGCAACATATCTGAGGTTGGTAAACAAAATATTTGAGGACCAAATTAGTAAGAGCATGGAGATGTATATAGATGATATGCTCACCAACAGAAAGTTTACCGCCGACTCACGCTGATCTGGACCAAACTTTAATCGACTGGGAAAACATTAAGTGAATCTCAATCCGACCAATTGCATATTTGGAGTCCAAGAAGGTATGTTCTTAGGGTACATCGTGAATCAAAGGGGAATCGAAGCCAATCCTGAAAAAATAAAGGCTTTATTAGAAATGAAATCCTCGACGAGTAAGAAAGATGTGTAAAAATTGACAAGAAGAGTAGTATCCCTAAATCGTTTTGTATCTCAAGCCATAGACAAATGTATTCCATACTTCAACGTGCTTAGAAAGACCTTTGAATGGAACGACAAACATGAAAAGGATTTTCTAGACTTGAATAAGTATTTGGTGTCTCCCGCATTACTCTCTCGACCAGTTTTGGGCGACAAGTTGTACTTATATTTGGCTATTTTCAGAGTCTATTGTAAGATCAACCTTGATCCGACTAGAGGAGGGCGTTCAAAAACTAGTGTATTAAACCAGTAAGGGGTTTTGAGTAGCTGAGATAAAATATCCACGCTTGGAGAAATTGGCATTGGCTCTCATTGTAGCCTCTAAAAGGATGAGATCCTATTTTCAGGCTCATACCATTATAGTATACATTGACTTACCCTTGCAGTAAGCTTTGCATAAGCCTAAAAAGTTTAGGAGATTAATGTCTTCGGCAGTTGAGCTGGGAGACTATGAAATTGTGTACAAACCAAGATCTTCATTGATGGGGCAACAATTGCAAATTTCATAGCAGAATTAACTTATGCTGAAGTACGCAACACATTAAGTTGGCCCATCGAGCATAATTCTTCGAAAGAGAGCTCATCTCTAAGGCCAACTGAGATGGTTGCTGACCAACCAGAATCATTAGCTGTCCAAGAAATAACTCTCCAACTGGATAAGAAAGGCGATAAGGTCTTTAAGTATGGGGTATCTATGGATGAAGACTTCAATAATGATGTTCCAATATGGAAATTATTTTTAAATGGATCTTCATGTACAATTGGAAGTGGTTATGGACTCATCCTTAATACTCCCAATGACTAGGATGTAGAATATGCATTGATATTTCAATTTCAAGCTTCTAATAATGAAGCCGAATACAAAGCATTGATTACTGGTTTAGAGCTTGCCTAATTATTGGGCGCCGATCAAGCAATAGCTCATTATTATTCTCAACTTAATATCCTTCAGTTATTGGAAATATATGGAGTTAAAGGGGAAACAATAGTGAGATACATGAATAAGGAAATGGAAGTTGTCTCCTTATTTCCTGTAGTTAAGATAGTTTGCATTCCAAGAGTGGACAACATCCGAGTAGATAATATTGCTCGAATAGCCTCAAGAGCTCCAATAAAACTCAAAAGAACCATCCCGATGGAGATTCTCAATAGCAAGAGCATTGAGGAGGAGGTAGTCAACATTATTTCTATAGAGTTGGGGCCTTCGTGGATGAATCCAATTAGGGACAACATTGAAAAGGGGTTGTTACCAGCCGACCAAAAAGAAGCAAGGAATTTGAGATATAAAGAAACTCACTATGTCTTAGAAAGAGGTACGCTGTGTAGAAGGGGATATACATTCTCTTTACTTTGTTGTGTCCAACTAACTGAGGTAAATGATATCATTAAATATGTACATGAAGGCTCATCTGGAGCTCGCACAGCTGGGAGATCTCTAAGATAACGGATATAAATACAAGTTTATTACTGGCCAACGATGAAGGAAGATTGTGTTGCCTTTGATATGAAGTGTGATAAGTGCTAATAATTTTCCACCATCCATATAAGACTATTAGTAGCTCTAATGCCCATCGCTCTTTCACGGCCTTTTGCCATTTGGGTAATCGATCTAGTCCAACCATTTTCGACTACTAAGGGAAGGTTCAAATATCTGGTTGTAGTAGTCAATTACTTCACCAAGTGGGTGGAGGCTAAACCTTTTATTAATATGCCCTATGAGAGAGTGTTTTAGTTTTTATGGAAGAATATCATTTATCGATATGGCATGCCTTATGCTTTTATCATTGACTATGGCACTCAATTTGATAATGAGGAGTGTAAAGAGTACTGCTTTAGGTCCGACATCCAAAAACTTCATTTACCTCTTAGGAATCCACAATGCAATGGGTGGAAAGAAATCACCAAAAAAACGTTGATAGATGGATTGAAGAAAAAGTTTGGCGATGCTAAAGGCAACTGGATTAATGAGCTCCACAACGTTTTTTAGGAATCAAGGACCACTTCCAGAATAGCAACAGAGGAAACCTCATACATGCTTACTTTTGGTACTGAGGTAGTGGTACTAGTGGAAATTGGTCTGCTTACTCACAGAGTGTTGAATTTTTATTCAGCCAAAAGTGATCTCATGAGGCGACTAGATCTGACATGATAGAATAAGTAAGAGAAGATGATGCTATTCGGATGGCTGCCTACCAACAAACTATTGCTAGGTTCTATAATCAGCATGTCAAGCCAACTAAATTGAAGTAGGGAAACCTTGTATTAAAGAAATAGATCAAGAAAAATAATAAGTTGGAACCCAACTAGCATGGTCCCTACTGTATTTCGGAAGAAATTAAACCAGGAATATATCGCCTCGAGACATTGGAGGGTGAAGAATTTAAGAACCCTTAGAATGTCAACCATCTTCGTAAATACTATCAATAATTTTGTTTTCAATGTAATCAGTTATTCAAGTTAATGAAATTGCATAATTTTACTCGCTATACTTCATTTTTATGTTTTGTTTCTCAGAGTATGGTAACTCACAAGAAAAGTTCCTCGCCATTTTTCATTTTTCAAACTTTTCCAACTTTAGAAAAAAAAATTATATTTGTTAAACTTTTCCAACTTCAGGAAAAGTTCTTTATATTTGTCAAACTCTTCCAACTTCAGAAAAGTTCTTTATATTTGTCAAACTTTTCCAACTTCAGAAAAGTTTCTTGATAAATTTTTCCAACTTCAGAAAATTTAATCATTAATAACTTCATGTATGATTTTGTCCTCAACAAATCATGAATTAGAAGTTAGTAAAATCTCCTACAAGACTCAAAGTCAAACACAAGAGGTTTTTCCCGACTAAGTTAAAATACAAGAATAATTATACATTCCTAATACACTTGGTCTCCACTGATAACTAATGCTATAACTTAATTCAACAAAACTATTCAAATTTTTATCTAAGAACAACGATACTAGAATCTAAGGCATTGCAATCATATTCAATTACGAATCAAACATCTAACATTTAATCGGGACATTTAATTAATAAGACGATTAACTAGTCATTATACAGATTATCTAGTCAGAAATAAGATTAATGGACACCATAAGTAAATACATAAAGGAGAAAAGTGTATCAAAGAAATTCATTTTATATCAATGAACTTGAATTAAAAAATAAATATCAACCAGATACTAGATACAAATTATTCCAATGGACACTTCCCATTAACATTGCTCATTCCAACAAGAGGATCATCCAAAGTGCTCGGATGATTAATGAAACCAAAATTCTTCCTCCCAGTGCTCCTACCACTGCTTTTCCGATTAACAAATTATTCTGGATGAACATATTCTACTTTTCCTTCAAAGCCGAAGTCCCTAATATATTTTCGAATGAAACTTTGAGTAATAGCATCAGGAGGGATCAAACTAAAATCCATTGAGAAAGGAGGATTATGGAAGTCTTACATCCACGAGTCGTACATGTACCACAATTTATCATCTTGGGGTATATTCAATAAAGCGAGAAGGTTCATCCAACCCCATTTATAGCCCTTATTCCTGGCCTACTCCGTGTGCTTATCCAAATAATTCAGGGCTTCATCATACCCATCCATCCAAACAGCTTTGGGTTGACTGTGGAAATGGAAGGTAAGTCGGTCCACATTATTTTGAAGCTTTTTAATGGCCTTGCCTTTCTTCTTGAGCTGAACAACTTGGTAGGCCAGAGTCTTCTTGGTTCTCTTCTCATCAACGGTTGGCCAAACAACTATACTTTGCCTGGGGACTTGTCCAGGTTTGGTTTTTTTTATCTGCAAAGCTTCCAGCTCCTCCAACATCCTGGCATTCTCTGTCTCAAAAAATGAAACATCTTTATCTAGACCTTCACACTATCAAGTTCATTCTTCAAATTAATGCATTATTTTCCCTTTCCAATATGGTAGCAATTGATCGAGCATTCTACAGTTCTTAGTTTAAGGTCAATTCTTTCTTGTTCAAAGAAGAAGTAATGTATTTTAAATTCTTGTCAAAGCCCTAGCCTTCACTTAATTCTTTGTATTTAGCCTCAGAGTTAGAATGAAGAATTGCTTGGAAAGATTGCAATCCTTCTGCATCTTCTCAATAATCTCATAATAACCCGAATTATTGGCTACAACTCTATCTAAGAGATAATGGAGATGAATATAAGACTCCTTCACTTGATCAGATACTTTTGGGTTGAGAAACCCTACTTAATTTTGCTCAAATAAAGGAATATGGACAGCTTCAAAGAGATTTTTGCACCACCTAAGTAGGTCGAATTGAGCAAAAATAATAACTTTTTTCCTGACATCAAACTGGAAATTTACAAGTATGAGTATATAGGGTAAACTCATAAAATAAGCATCATAAAGGATATTACTCAATAAGAAATCAACATCATTTGAAGATTGTAAAAAATTAAGCAAAAAGGGTTCTTTCATTGATCCAAGTCATGATTACATATATAGGTACATCAGAAAAAATAAAAAAAAAAGTTGAGAATACATGAAAGAAAGTATAAAAAGAAACTGGCTAAAAAAGGATCTACACATTCTCCTTATCCTTAGACTTCTCTTGGTTGGTAGAAGGTAGGTCGGCACTATCTTCTCGCACCACTGATGGCTCAATGGGCATCATTGAAGATTTTTCATAACCTTCTTTATCGTCAAACTCCTCATCCAAATTTGGAGGAGTGCCTGGGTTATGCTATTAGAAAAGCTCAGAGTTTTTCTCTGTGTCAGCCACATTCAGTGCCTCCGACCAACCTTCATTGAAGGGAAGTTTCTTGGCATACTTAGTTTCGACAGATGTAGTAAAAATATCTTTCTCCCAACCCATTTTAAAGGTAGCGTCCTTATCCTTATTACCCTTATCATTCAAAGCAGTAACCTCAAAAGTCAAGCCAAACACTTTATCTTCAAAGGTTTGGGCCTAATTTGTGGCTTCTGTAAGCTTGTCTTCAGCAGCTTCATCTTTACCTTCAACATCCTTTAATTTCTTCTCGATAGCTTTAACATTTTCATTAGCAGCCTTTATTTTATCTTTTGCTGTAACTATGCTATTATCAGCCTTTTTTAGTTCCTCTTCCCATAATTTTTTCTTTAATTCTAAAGCCTTTTGGGAAGCATCCAAGGATTGTCTTAGACCTTCAAATGCTGCTTTTGCTTCAACAGAGGAAGACCTCAGTTGGTCATCCTTCTCCATCATTTTGTTGAAGTCAACTAAAAATTATGAAAAGAGAAAACAATCAGATGTCAGAAGAAGTGCATTGGCATGAAGAAAAATCAAAAGGAAAGACAATTACCAGGGCCAAGTTATGACATATCATCTTTGGTAGTATTGTCCTGGGGGATAGGGGATGATGCAACCCAATTAGCAAGAAGAGTTCCATATTTGATTAAACCCATAGCCAATCCAGGGTTAACAGCTTCAGAAGTTGTTAACCCATTGTCACCCAGGTTAGCCTGAAATTTTAGACTAATTTATCTTTGAAACCAACTCTTGTTCGTCGAATTGGACTTTCTTTCCTTGCTTTTGAGGTTCTGTCAATCCTTTCTTTAACCTCTTATAATGAGGTTCAGTAGCTTAGATCTCTTCAGTACCAAGAACTTGGGGCCTTTTATCGCTGGCCTGGGATTTCTTCTTAACTGGCTTCTTTTCCAGTATAAACATTTTTCTTGGGGAAGGAGACAATATCCCACTCATCAAATTTGGCATCTTTCCTTTTACCATTTTAGTTAAAAAAGAAACAGGGATCTGAGAGATATCTAAAGACTCAAAAGATAATGAAGTTCCTCCCTAGATGAATTCAACCCCAACTAATTTAACAGTCGAAGAAGTAGACACAGGCTCCTCTTCTAAATTGATGGCAACCTAGGGAAGAATAAGTGTTGGTCAGAAAACAAAGGAATTGATAGAGATCTTGTACTCTAACAATAATTAATCAACTCGAGGATGCCCTTCTCTAACTCTTTGATTAAGGCCCTATTGGAATTTAAGCTCTTCAATATTAATTTCACCTTTTTTAGGACACCTTTTCTTACTCTCCTCTGCACTCAGTAAATTTAGTCGAAAAACTCAGAAACACATAACAAAATAATAACAAATAAAGAATATAATTACAACCTATGCCATGACCTTCTTGGGGGCACCTAGGCCCAGTATAAGACACTCCCTTTGGAAGAGGAGTGTGTTGTCAGTTCTTAACAACTACACCACAATCCTAACAGTCCTTATTCGAATTTTGTAAATTCTCTACTAAAGCCCTATTTCTTACCTAGTCTTTAGCTAGTATGTTCTTTCTCCAATAGTACCCCATTTATAACAAAACATAAACTCATGGACCCTAATATGAGTCCCATAATCTCATTCAACCTATTGACACTATTTACAACCCTCCAAGTGTTTGGTTCCACCCTATCAGGAACTACG